>WAAF01017933.1:31615-142518 GCA_013400475.1 Tricholaema leucomelas | reverse complement strand
GGCTCATCTTCAGCTACTGTCTACCAGTACTCAGCCATCCTTTTCCAACCCACTTCTACAATATAAACACCACTTCAGCCCTGGAAGCCTGCATGCTGCTGTGCTTCTTCTGCAGGAGCACCCAGCTAGCAAAACTATTTCTTGCTGTTCAGGGGCCCCGGGATTGACCTCATCTGCTCAAAATGCTGCTTGAGCTGGAACACGTTTATTAATAAAAGTTGCAAATTCCAGGAAGAGTGAAACATTCAGCAGCTCCTGTCAAAGCCAGCAGGCACATCGGGATACACAGCCCACGGAAACAAACACCTGGCAGCTAAAATGCACTGCTGGAGTGGCGCAGGGTGTGTGCTGCTTTCCCTGAGGTGAAAGGAAGGATAAAAGGGGCAGCGATAAAAGGGGCAGTTCACACCTTCCAGCCGTTTAGAGAATAAGCCTTTCTGCTTTCAAACCTGAGATCAGGTCAAATTTGAAGCAAATAGCTAAAACCTTTCCCCACAGCCCCCTTAGTCTCCAGCAAACAGAGCTGTGTAATCCAGGGAACACCCTGCCTCCCAAGCCTGACGCTCACATCCCAACGCTGGCAGCAGAAGTGCCTCAGACTGATCTCATCTGTCGGGACAAGGATCAAAGTGCTCACTTGCAGCATGACCTCTGGGGGCAAGTCGCTTGACCTCCAGCTGCAAGTCAGCCAGCTGAGCTGGGAAAGCACTCGGGAAAAACCTGGCACTGCAGAGGCATTTGGAAAACCAGATGTTGAGCTGGAGCAGAGCTTTCCAAGGGACAGAAATTACCAGCAATGGTAGGGTGTAGTTCCTTTACTGAAGAGCACAATAATGACATCAGCTTTCTGCATGCCTACTTGTCCCCAGCCCTATTCCACTCTGGAAAAAATAGCTTTTTTTTTCCCTCCTAGCAGGTTCACTATGAGTTCAGACATCGTGGTTCAAAACACATTCATCAGCCTTACAGCAGGCAAGGGTCAAAGCTAGCACCGAGCAGACCCAAACCAGTCCTGGGCACAGTGCTCCTGGCTGTGATAGGTAATTTCTCTGCTGCAGCCCAAGCCCCAGAGATTCATTTTCTTGGGGCTTCTGTGTATTATGGAAACGAGCTACCTACTCACTAGGTGTTTTCCTGGCACCACTTTAACCACCAGGCTTTTCTTTTCAAGAGCAAGCACTTCTGCAGTGAGACAGAGGAGATCACCAAGGGCTGCCTGTATGTGGGAAGGGGAGTACCCCCTGAGCAGGCTTTGTTTCTCAGATCCTCCTCAGGGCACGTTATATGTCAAAAAGCAAACTTCATCTGGGGAGAAGGAGTTTGAAAGGGCAAGGGAGGAGGCAGCATGTGAAGGCTTTTCTCACCACAGTGGCAGGAAATGGAAAAAGCAAGTTTGTGGCAGGAAGAGTGAGAGTGGTGGAGCTCCTGGCTGCACCCACCCCGCAGCAGCACCAGGGTCAAGTGTGAAAAACCTCACAGCACCTCCTTGAGAGTCCTTGTGTTGCTACAACAAGGGCTGCTTTTCTGGCTCTGACATTTGGCCTGCCTGTAAATGAGTCCACTAATTCCCTTAATGCTGCTGCGGCTGCAAGTGCTGCTAATTAGACGTCTGCAGCAGGCTACAGCTTGGTCCCATGCTAATTGGCATCAGTTCTCTCTAGCCGTGCAGAACAGTCCGAGGGCAGAGCATGTAAGGGTGGCCTGTACCCACTGCAGTCTGCTGTAAAGCCTTGCACCATTCACACACAGACCAGGATAAGGCCTGCAAAGTCACCCCCAAGCATTTCATGCAGCCTGTATTCCCAGCTGATACCACAGATGGTCAGAAAGTGCCTGTCCCCCCTGAACTAGACAAAGGGATTGCTTATATATTTGTCTGGGTCATTTTTTACACCCATATTCTCATCTTGTAACTCACAGCCATGCTTGGGTACATTTTAATTAGATTATTACCTTTTTTTTGTTATCTCAAAAGACCTGACTGAAATAATAAAAATGTCTCAAAACATAGAGCTTTTCAAAGTCTCCCATGATTAAACTTCAGACTGCTTCAGCACCAGGAGTTTTATCATGGTTGTATTTCCTTTAGATTCATAGTTGCTTGCTGATCTGATTCATTCTCTGCCTTTCTTTCTGAATACTCAGTGAGCTGTTGCATGTCCAAGTGCTCTGAGTTCTCCCAGACTTGTACTGATTTATTTTGATCCTTACCATTTATTACTTCAGAAACCAGCAAGAAAAGTGGTCAGCTGTCATTGGCCCCCTGCAAAATCAGGGCTAGAAGGAAAAAAACCCAACCAACCAACCAACCAACATCCAACCAACCAAAAAGAAAAGAACACAAACAAAACCATCCCCAAACACCAAGTGATGAAAAAAAAAAAAGGCAAACTGGGAAAAGGTGCAAAAAAGGAGACCTGTGAATGTCAAATTAATTCCTGCTGAAGCAGCCCAGCACCAGCAGCCTCTCAATACCTGTTCCTCTCTGAACATTTTCTTGGGCTGTGTATATATGCTCTTACAGATCTTCTCAAAGCAAGCTCAAGTGCTGGGCTTGCAGAATGTTCTCCTAAAGAAGCCCACATCTTAAGCTGTCTGGGCTGGGTGGAGGTTTATTTACTTCTCTGCAGTGGGAATCACAGAGCACACACACAACCAGACCTCACAGACACATATTTTTCCTAGACCTCAGTGAATCCTGGTTCATGATGAGAAAGAGTAGCTCACATGTCAGCACCCACCAAGTTACTGGTTTCTGTCTCCTAGCCTGTGTGATCATTTAGCCCCAAAGGCCACTCTGGGCCCAGGCTTTTCTCCTTATGCAATTTGCTAGACACTGTCAAGTCGAGGCAGACTGGTCCAGCAGATTGAGATGTCCCAGCCCAGGAAGCATCCAGATCTGTCTGCCCTGCCTTTTTCCCCTCTATTTGAGGGACCAGTAGCTAATGTAAAGTGTGATAGCTAATGACTCTACAGGGCTTGAACTGGGATCAATGGTATAATGGGTAAGGCAGTGCTGCAATGGAGAATGGCCTCTGCTGCCAGCTTAGCCTAAAAGCCAGCATGTTCCACTGAGACTTCTGCCCATCCTCTGCACTTAGGCTTGAGAGGACAGCCTGCCTTGTGAGACATGCAGGCCAAAACACAAGGCTCAGCAAGAGCTAAAGCTTACAGACTTGCCTGTGGGATGGCACCATTACAGCAAGAGGGCTTGTGCTGAGGACACAGCAGAGACGGAGCAGTGGCTGTGCCAAAAGAGCAAGCTGCGTGCTGGAAGACCATGAATGTGGAGGCTGTGTTGCACAGAGAGGAAGGAGAAGCCTGGAGAGAGCAGGAGGGCAGGAGGCCACAAGGTGAATGTTGTCTCTGTTGGTACAAGTCAGATGTTGGACTGTGATCCATGGGTTCCACAGGACCATTCAATAATTCCACTGAAACTGGTGAGTGTTAATACTGCAAGGAGGTGAAAGAATGTAGGAGGGAGGGGAGAGATAGAGCGATATACCTAGAAAATACCCCTCCAGAAGTGATCTCAAAACAGGATCTCTCTATCCTTTAGCAAAGCCATCCAAGCAGGACTGATTGTTTTCCCATCAGTCTTCCTTTAGGCCCCCAAGGCCTAAAGACAGAAAACAAAACACAGAGAGAGAGAGGAAAAAACAACCAAAACCCAACAAACCAAAACACCAATATAAAAAGAAACAAAACAAGAAAGACATCAGCAACTACAAAAAAAAAGGGACAAGGAGGGTGGGGGAGTCTCCTCGGCGTTGACAGAAGATATTCAGTGCTGTTTGAACTTCATTGGTGGTATGGTCTCACATTTCTTATGCTCTTGACATAGGCATTGGCTCCAGGGGTGAGACCATCTGCATCTCTGTTTTGTTGGGATTGCTTCCATGCAGAGGGCCAGGAAAGGAAGATGGATTTCATCAGAACTGCCGTCTAAAATTCCCATCCTTTCTCCTGCCCCAGCCCTTGCCAAGAGGGAGGGATGGGAGGGCTAATGAGATTTCTAATCTAGCTCAATTTTGGTGCATTCTGGTACCAGCCAACAGCTGCATCCCAGCAGCATCCAGACATAAACACCTTCCTCACAGAATGAGACACAGACCTTAATTCGGCAGCCAACTCCCACCTTACTTTTCAGGGAAAGCAAAAAGGTGGGGAAAAGTAGGATGAGGAATATTTAACCTGGATTAAGAAACACTTCCTAACAAAGACTCAAAGGATGGAAAATCTGACAGCCACTGGAGACATGAAAGAGTTCACTGAGGCAATGACAATGGAACAAGTTGTAGTGAGCACCAGGCCAAGCCCATGCCTTTTGCTAATGTTGGCCAGCAATTAGGCTAAGCCTCATGGTCTGGATTTGATTGAAGGTGAATAACCCCTAAGGATATGTATTTCTGAGGGCTTGGAGGCTACAGGCCACATTCTTCCTCAATATCAGCTCCACAAGTAGCTGGTGGTGACTGGCCCCATTTCAAAGATTGAGCAATGTGGTTAAGAAGAGCAAGAGAGAAAAAAGCTTCTGTATGTTTTGAGACATTTTTATTCTTTCAGGCAGGTCTTTAGAGATTAAAAAAGAAGGCAAGAATTGGAGTCCAAAGTCCTAGCAAATATGGCATTGGTTCCATAGCAATTGGTACTGAGAAAGGCAGGCTCCTTGCCTGCAAGAGGGATCAGTAGCCTGCTGTATTCAGGGTTGCACTATGGTCCTAAGGCTAGCAGTGCACCACCCTGCTTGCTGTGCCAGAGCAATTGTCCACATAACCAGACCCATTAAACCCATCAGTGGTGTCTGTCACAGGGGACCTACCTGCTTGCAGTGCTGAGAAATAATGCAGTCACCTGCAGAGCAGCACATTGCCACCACCCAAGCTGGCTGCTGACTCCTCATATTTAGTCCTAGTTCAGGTCTGGTTTAATCTGCAAAAGAAGGGCTGCATTTTGGGTGCAAACAGCAGCAGCTTCATACCCCAGTCTGCAGGAGCTGCTCGATACCCCAGTCTGCAGGAGCTGCTCTAGCAGGCTCAGTTTCAGGCCTTGTTGCTATTTCCCCTTAGGAACCTGTGTCATTCCTGTTTCTCTGCACCTCAGTTTTCCTTGGATGACTTAAGTTCCTTCACTTTTGAGGGCTCCATTTAGACCCCCAGTCTTGAGGGTGAGAAAACACTGGAACAGGCTGCCCAGGGGTGGTTGTGGAGTCTCCCTCTCTGGAGATATTCAGAACCTGCCTGGATATGTTCCTGTGTGACCTCCTGGTGAGATCCTGCTCTGCAGGGGGGTTGGACTGGATGAGCTTTCAAGGTCCCTTCCAGCCCCTGACATTCTGTGATTGACCCTGAAGGTCAGGCCATTACATGCCATGGATCTCTATCACAGTTTCAACTGCGAACACAGGCTCACAGGATATTAGGGGTTGGAAGGGACCCAAGGAGATCAGCGAGTCCAACCCCCTGCCAGAGCAGGACAATCCTATCTAACACAGATCACACAGGAACACATCCAGACAGGCCTTGAAAGCCTCCAGAGAAGGAGGCTCCACAACCTCTCTGGGCAGCCTGTTCCAGTGCTCTGGGACCCTTACAGTAAAGAAGTTCCCCCTTGTGTTGAGGCAGAACCTCTTTTGCTGCAACTTACACCCATTGCTCCTTGTCCTATCCCAGGGAGCAGTGAGCAGAGCCTGTCCCCCCCAGCTCCTGGCAGCCTTCAGATACCTATAAACATTTATCAAATCCCCTCTAAGTCTTCTCTTCTCCAGACTAAGCAGCCCCAGGTCCCTCAGCCTCTCCTCATCAGCCATGCCCTCCAGTCCCCTCATCACCCTCTGCTGGACCCTCTCCAGCAGATCCCTGTCCCTCTTCAACTGGGGAGCCCAAATCTGAACACAGTATTCAAGATGAGGTCTCAGCAGGGCAGAGTAGAGGGGGAGGAGAACCTCCCTTGATCTGCTGGACACACTCTTCCTAATCCACCCCAGGATCCCATTGGCCTTCTTGGCCACAAGGGCACATTGCTGTGCCATGGGTAACTTGTTAGCCACCAGGACCTCCAAGTCCCTCTCCACAGGGCTGCTCTCCAGCAGTCACCTCCCAGCCTGTACTGGTGGAGTTTATTATTCCTCCCAGGTGCAGGACTCTGCACTTGTCCTTGTTGAACTTCATCTGGTTCCTCTGTGCCCAGCTCTCCTGTCTGTCCAGGTCTCTCTGGATGGCAGCACAGCCTTCAACTGTCTCAGCCAAGCCTCCCAGCTTGGTGTCATCAGCAAACTTGCTGAGCAGACACTCTGTGCCCTCATCAATGTTCAACACAAACTGTTCTCCTGTTCTGCACCCACAGGTGGGCTCCTGAAGTCTTACACCCCTGGCAGAATGCTTGCCACAGCCCACGGTGAGATTCAGAGCCAGAACACAAGACCATCTCCATGACCTGCTACAGTCACATCTCGCCCCATGAAGTCCATGGAGCCATCCAGCAGTCCTTGCTGTTGATGGAAGGGCAGTGCAGTTGTGGAGGGAGATGGAGCTGTGGAGAGTGTGTCCATGGCTGGCTCCATCTTGTCCCCAGTTACATCAGTGGAGTGGGGAAGAGGATTGAAGCACAGAACTCACTCTCTCTGCTCCAGAAACATTGATTTAGATCCTGCTGTTGCTGCTGGTGTTTATTTCCTCCTGTGTCCCCTTCCTTCCAGAGCTCCTGCCACCCCTCCAAGCTACTCCACAACTCATAACCAGCATGCAGCAGCAATAATTGAACAGTCAGGGGCTGGGAGCTGCCTGTGTATTGCCGGGTTGGAAGCTGGGAAGGGAAGCAGAAGCCAACAAAAGTCCTTACTGGGAAAAATAAATAAATCTGCATTTTATTTTGTTGAGAAATATTCTTGCCAGCAGCTCTGCTCCACAGACATGCTAATTATCTGGGAGTCACTGCATGTGGGGGGGCTGCTAACTCCCACCTCTCCTTTGGGGGAACAAACAGACAAGGTTTGATTTGTGTGGTGGTGATGGTGGTTGTTGTTTTCCCTCTACCATTCCCTTGTTATTCTGGCTGGTGAAGCAGATCTGCCCAAACCTCCTTCTTGCCAGAGGAGCTGCAGCAGCCCTTTCCTGAAACTCTCTGTGGGTGGAAAACACAGAACTTCCCCCTGCCCACGGGGCAAACCCCCCCACTCACAACACAGTCTGCAGCCACATCCGTCACGCCAGCATGACAGCGCTGCAGGCTCCGCACGCTGCTAATGCACTGCACCAGCCAACCCCTCTGAGCACAAACCCCTCCAGACCCTGCACCCTTTCCCTCTCTTCACTCTTCCTCCCCCATTGCACGTGCTCCCTGGCGTCCTCATCCTCCAGTGTGTGACTCTTGCCACTTCCTTCTGAGCACAGCTCCATCCTGGTTCACGCTTACTGCCCAGGGACGTGGTGCAGCCACCATGCCTGGGGGTGTTTAAAAGCTGTTTGGATGAGGAGCTCAGGAACAGAGGCTCACAGTTGTGTGCAGGGACATGTTAGGTTATGGGTTGGACTCAGTAACCTCTTTTCCAACCAGGTGACTTCCTCCTGGCAGATGTCACTCTGCAACCTCACCACCACCACTCTGCCTTCTCCATCTTCTGCTTCCGTGTGCCACACCTCACAAGCCTCTTCTTCACACACCTTTGATGTGCTGGCACACAGCACTTCTCTCCACACATCACTTCAGACAACACACTCCTCACCAGGTTCCTGCTAACCTGCCATACCTTATTTAGAAGCTTTCCTGCCTCTCTTCCCTCAGTTCTCCTAATTACCCACTCTCACAGAGTCTTCCCTGCCTTTCCCTCACTAGCTGATGCCTTCCCGTGCAGGTGGCATTTACAGAGTCACAGAATCCTGGCCTCCAGCTAGTGCTCATTGTGCCTTGTCCTGCTGCTGAGCACTACTGACAAGAGACTGGTCCCATCCTCACGACCTCCATGCTTTAGCTTCTGGTCAGCATGGAGATCTACTCTCAGGCTGCTCTTCTCCAGACTAAACAGCCCCAGGTCTCTCCTTTCCTCTTTAAGAGAGAGATGTCTGAGATCAGTGAGGGTGGGGAGAGGAAAGGAAAGGGAAGCAGGGAAATGGTGGAAGGACAAGAAACCAGAAAATTGTCTTGAGGGTCAAGTCCCAAAGTGGGAATCAGAACCCCTCAAAACCTTCTAGCACTGGCAGCAATTCACTGCAAGGCCTCAGGCAATTCGTTGTGCCCCATTTCCCAGTCTGAAGTGACAGTGATCATCACTGCTGCCAAAGGCAGGATGAAGGTTCACATGTGAAGAGTGCTGCAAGACAGTTCTGCTCCTGCTGCCTCTTGGGAGAACTCTGACCAAGTGATAGATGGGAACTGAACGTTCTCAAGAAGTACTGAGGCCAGTTCCCTTGCTGCTTAGCTCGGCCACGTTCTGGTGCTGCTTCAAACAATATGCAGGAGGAGATGCACACCTGGCTGGACACTGCTGACACTGCAGCCTGCACAGCGTCAGAGCTGACCCAGCTTTGGCATTGTTTGTCCATTCCCTGCAGTGCCTTTGTGCCTCTCGTTGTGCCTGAGCCCCTATGCCAGAAAATCACCTGCGAGACAGTGACGAGACTGAGCCAAACTAAAGGGATGAGAAGAGGAAAACTCTCACCCAAGCATGCCCACAGGCTCCACCACAGCTGCAACTGGTGTATGGTGGTTCATGGTGGAGTTTCCCCATCCCTTGCAGGCCTGAGCACCAACACTGGAGGAAAGAGGGTCCAAGATGAGCGCTGGCTGGCTGGCAGAAGGGTTTTAGCATCTTACAGAAGCAATAGCAATGCCCACTTCACAGCATGAATGCCCTGCTTGTTTCACTGCTGCAAACCACTCGAGGAGAGGAGGCACCTGAAAGAGTTTAGTAGCAAGCAGAAGCGAAACAGAAAAAGAAAGGAGCTGAGTGAGAGGTTCTGTGGGCTGCTGCTGAGGGCAGGTTGCTCTGCCCCGTTTCATTTTCCACTCGCAGCCCCCAGCACTCTTGGTTTCAGTCACAGACTTTCCCCCAGGGAGGACGCTCAGCCGTGGCTGGGGGAGAGCCCCAACAGTCGCACAAACAAGAGCTCTCTGACCACTGCCTTTCTCTGTCCTTTTCCTCTTTGACATGCAGATTCCGTTCGGAGCAAGCCCCTGTCCCCTCCCACACTCTCCCCCTGCCATCTGGCTGTGGCTGCACCATGACGTGCTTGCATCCTCTGGGGCTGCTTGGCTTTTTTTAGCCAACCTGAGCGAGAGGCAGAGAAATACCCTGCTTGCTCTGGGGAGGAGCTGCCTCTGCACACGCACACATTCACTGCATCTGGTATAGAGGCCTTGCAGGGAGAGTTAGGGCAAGGCTGGGCTTTGGTTTTGGTTCCTTACCCCCCCCTCCATGAAGCTAATAAATGAGGACTCCTCACAGGCAGAGTGAGCTGGCAGTTGGAGTGGGAGGGAGGCCAGGGGAGGTCATCACCAGAGCACCTGGCACCCACAGTCACTCTGTGCCAGTGTCTCCAGCACAAACAGGACTAACTCCTGCCCGTTGCTGGAGCACTGGTGAGGGCCTGGCTTCTGTAAGGTGCATGAACGGTAGGGGTTGGAAAGGACCTCTGGAGATGATCTTGTCCAACCCCCCCTGCCAGAGCAGGGTGACCTAGAGCAGGGTGCACAGGATGGTGTCCAGGCACGTTTTGAATGACTGCCACCTCCCCAAGCAGCCTGTTCCAGTGCCTGAGCACTCTTTCAGGAGAGAACTTTGTTCCTAATGTCCAACCCAAACCTGCCCCAGTGCAACCTGAGGCCATTTCCTCTCATCCTGTATCACTAATAACTTCAATATCTCCTTGACTACAACCTCCTCTCAGGGAGTTGTAGAGAGCAGTAAGGTCTCCTTTCAGCTTCCTCTTGCCAAAAGCCTTCCTCTTCTGTGGTTTGCTCACAATGCTTTTATCACAGGTGAGGGCCTTTTGATAGATCCTTCCATAGCATGGGTAACTCTGCTAGGAGTCACCTCCACCTTGACTAGGTGGAAGCTGCTCCCACAGCTGCCCAATGTATTTCTGCAGAGGGATGAAGGAGCCTTGCAGCCTTCTCCCCAGCCTGCCTTGTGCTTGACTTCATCATTTCCAGCAAGCATTTCAAACTTTGCCTGGGTCACAGCCACTTTCCCAAACGTGTGTGTGCACACAACCCATTAATCCTCTTTGCTCCAGACTTGATTTAATTTAACATTAGGTTTGGGTGAGTAATTTTATCCTGCAACACAATTCAAGGTGATAGATGAGACCACGAGTGGGTGATAGCCCAGGCCTGGCTCTCTCCCCTTGCTCTCCCCTCCCTAGAAAATGCAGTTGGCCAGGTTGCATGGAGAGATTTACTGCTCTCCAAAGTGAGGCTTCTACTGAGGAGAGCCAAGGAAGAGAGAATTCAACACTGGTGGAAGGCTGGAAAGGAGGAAGAGGCAGGGGGGGAAGCCTTGCTGAGCTGAAGCCCAAGCAGGAGGGCTAGGACCCAAGAAGCAGCAAAATCCAAGCACTCCCTTTGCCCCCTCAGGTCTCTCCTTTTGCACAGATCAACTCTTTGGAGGTCAATCTTGCAAGACAGACATTTCCATTGTGTGTGTCCATTGATCTGCTTGAAAGAAGGTTGAAAAAGGAGCTTGAGCTGTAATGACATAGAATCAGACCTGCACTGAGAACTCCTCAGTGTCCACTCTGCTGGTGGCAAAGTCTCTGTTGTCAGCTGGATGAGCCTTAGAAAGTATGCTCCAAGTAGCCTCTCTGCTATCAGATTAGTGAGGTACAAGAGCAATTCCAGCAAATGATGGCCAAGCTGTCCCCATTGCTTTCCCAAGCTGATCTGGAGACCCTGTTACTGCCAGGTGTCTGCACCAGGATATTGCAATGGGGAGGGGTTGTGGCAGTGCTTCCCAAGCTGAAATACTTCCATTTCAAACAGGTGCTGGCACCATCCCTTGAGACACAGCTGAAAAAGCACTGTCACTCCCGCAGCCACCCTCACTAGCTGACAGGGAGGGCCTGGGAGGGCCACTTTACCCAGACCAGGGACCTGAGGTTCCTTGGCCTGCAGTTAGCACTGGGGAAAAATTGGGTGCATCAGCCCCAGCAGCCTGCCGCATGGTGGGAGTGAACTGCCAGCCCAAATGTCTCCATAGCTTATTGTTAGCAGGTCTTGGTTTTCTTGTGTGGTTTTGTTCCACTTTAAATACAGTCAGTACAGCAGGGTGGATGTGCCTGCTCAGCTTCTGGAGGGAAACTCAGAGACCCACTTGTTAAAGGAAATGGTGTATAAATTGTCCCTAAACTTGAAGGTAATCATGGAAGTGGCAGAATGCAGAAGAGAAAGAGCAAAATCAGTGCCTTGTGTGACTTCCTGGCTGTTCAGGTGCTTTGGATGCAAGTTAGAAATCCCTGAGTTAGAATCAAAGAGCATCCTATGTCAGGACTGATCCCCCACACGTATGCCCCTCAGAAACCTTTACTCAAGCCCATGCATGCACAGATGCACACAGCTTCCCCCCAGTCTGGGCTGCTTTGTCAGCTACATCCCACCAGTGACGAGGTTTTGTGCCTCTCCATAGGTGTCCCCATGGTGCCGGCACAGCCATCTCCCTTCACTGTCAATCCTGCAGGCTCTACAGGCGCAGCTGGGATCACCATCCCTGTCCCTCACACCATGTGGAGCACCAACGCAGACTGCCCTTCAGTGCTGCCCGAGATCACCGATCCTGCCCGGTGCTGACCTCCCAGCCCAGACTCTTACCTTGGCACCAGTGTGCTTGTCCCCATTCCTTACCCTGCAGTGCCTCTCATGGCCAGCTTGGGAAAGAGTAGTCACAAGTCATGGCTGCACAAGCAATCCTGGGCTGGCTTATGGATTTGAAACGCCTTCCAAAGTGCAATTCCTTTCACCACAATTAAGATCTGCAAGAACAGCCTCCCTCTCTCTATAGTTAAACAACCTCCCAAGAGCAGCAGGTTTCCTGCCTGCCCTTTTCCTAGGTGATGGAATTCCTTCTGCCTCAGTGAAGATAGGCCTGGCCTGCCCCATGACTTGGGACTATTCCAGAGCTTATCTCCTTTTCTGTTGGAGAACTGTAAAGCCCTGTGCCTTAGAGGGACAGTGTGTAAACGAGTTAAGGTTTGCAAAGCACTGTGAAGATAAAATGGAAGCTTTACCCGAAACCTACAGAGGCAGAGGAAGGCACTACCAAGACCACACAACGAGGCAGGCAGCCACTGTGATGGAGCAGCCGTGGGAGAGAAGATTTGGTGAGCAGTGGTGGGGCACCACATCATGAAACCTCAATAAACAGCTTTTCAGTTTCATCTTGGCACACTTTGCAAGGAGGAAGATAAAAACCCAGCTTGTCAAAGCACACAGCAAGGTCCACTGGGCTAGCCCACAGGTCTGCCACTTCCTGGCTCCTTCTCCTACAACACTCCTCAGAGCAGGGCATTAAGGCGGTACTGTAGGAAAGAGGAATGCCTTATGTTAGCAAGAGGAGAGGTGGCACAGACTTGAAGGTTGAGAAAGGAGAAGCACAAAATAGTTAAAATGTAAAGAACATGAAGCTGGGAAGACTAGAGAAGAGCTGGAAATCCACATCTTGGGGATTCCTGTTCAGGGAGGCAGAATGATTCTCTTAGCAGGCACCTCGGCTGCAGGGCAGAGCTCTGCGCAGGCTGCAGGACTCACACAGGAGAAGGGGTTAATGAGAAAGGACGAGAGAACAGCACAGATGAAATCAGAAGTGACATCCTGGCCAACGGAGCATCTCCAGGCTGGGGAAAAACCCAGAGAACTCACTTGCTTCTATTTTCTGTCCTGCCTGAGGATGAGCTCTGGGCGGAAACTTCACCTTTAATCTCATTCCTGCGTTTGAACAGAACTGTGGTGCCACGGTGAGGGTTTAGCTAAAAGCCTCTGAATGAACCCACAGTTCTTGAGAGTTAATCATCCCACTCCTCAGCCCCAACAACTGGCAGCCAGTCAGCCTTAGGATGCAGCTTCCAAGCCAATGCACCTGTCCTCAGCTCTCCAAAAGACACAAAAGGAAGTGTTGTGGTTAAAACACCGATAGGAAATGCTGGCTCCAGTCCCCAGCTCTCCCAGAGAATTCCTGGGTGACCTTGAGAGAGTCCCTAATTGCTCTGTGCCTCAGTTCTCCACCCATAACAAAGAGATCATTAAATAGCCATGAAATCACAGTGAAAGTTAATTAATTCAGCATTCACGAGGTCCTGATACATTAAGGGGATCGCAGAGCGCATCTGAATAGAAATATCACAGCTGGCCCCACAGGAGCTTGTCCATCCACACAGCACACAGAGACCAGCTCACTTCACAGAAGCAGCACAACCACGGCTGTGGCCATCCTCCCAGATTAATTAACCCTACTTCTCAGGTAATTAGCTAATTATCTTGGGTGGAGTATCTCTCCAACAGGCTCTCTCTCTTTTCCAGGTCAGGATGAGCTCAGAGGCAGGCAGAAGTTCTCAGCCTGGCAATGCCCAGCACAAACTAAACATATCCAGAGCCATTACAGGGTGCATCCAGACCTGCCCCCACATCAGTATTCCTGGCTGGAGCTGGCATGAGAATGCTCGGCCACACAAGACCAAGAACATACTTAGCTGCTCTTCAGACAGATAAATCTGTGAGGTTTTTTTGGTTCCTAGATGTTATTGTGCTTGGTGCAGGCACTGGGGAGCCTCTTAGCCCAGTTAATACCTGATCTAGGGTAGGGTGTCCTGATCTAAAGTAGGGTGTCCCTGCCCATGGCAGGGGGGTTGGAACTAGATGATCCTTGTGGTCCCTTCCAACCTTGACTGATTCTAATGCCAAAATTGCAGGAGAAAAGAGAGCAGTGTTGTACTGCAGAGTTGTTTGGAATGGAGCAGCTGAGAGATGCAGTAACCACAGGCCTGATTTTATACTTCTTTTAAAAGTCCTTTAGTCAACTTTAAAGCTCCTTAGTCAACTGTATTGAAGGAAAAGGAATGAAAGGAGTGGGAGGGAAATTAATCCAAACCCATCCCATTTTGGAGACAGCAACAGAGAAGTTTCTGTGTATGGGATTCCAGGGAGGCAGAACAAAATCAAGACAGTTGAGAGAATAAGAAGAGTTCAGCATCCTTCAGAAAGATAATTTCCCTCTTAATGTGGCCACTTGAAATATAATTTGTGTCACAAGAGTTTCAAACTGGAAACGAGAAGAGATAATAAGAAAGCATGAGAAGAAATGGGTTTAGCAATAAAGGCTCTCTTCAGCCAGAAGGCTACCTAAAGAAGAGGCAAGAGGCACCTCTGCGTGGTTAGAAGCCTCAGGCCCTTTAAAAGAAAGTGCTGGGGAAGTTAATTGTGTGTCTTGTCCCTTCTTTCGAGGACAATGGAGACATTGCTCTTCTGAAAGCCCTTTCCTGGGACATCAGAACGTGACCTCTGCAGACATCAGAACCTCCCAGGAGGAAGTTATGAGCTGAGCTGAGGAACTGATAGACAGTAAATCACCTGGGCCAGATGGTCTGCAGCTGCAAGTTCAGAAGGGATTGAAGTCTCTAGTGCTGGACTAGCCAACAGCAACTGCTGCTGGAGAGCAGCAAGTCAGTAAAATGGGGCTGGGTCTTTACAGTCCCCAGACACCAGCCCTTAGAGCTCGTAAGGTTGACTTTGGTCTGCTTAAGGGCAAAGTAGCCCCAGAGCTGGCTAAGCCAAGGCTGCTAATTCAGCAAGACTGCTCTGAGAGAAAAACTTCAGTGCTGAAGAATGAACTGCTCAAATTCTATGGAAACCAGAAAACCTCAACAAACCCACCTGGGCTGTTTGCAGAGCAGCGAGTCCAGCTCCTGCAGGCGTAACCACAACAAAAGCAAGGCTAGCAAGAGTTGTGCTCCCAGTTAGCCCACTGGTGGGGGGGTTACAAGAACTCAGGGAAAAGAGCTACCAACAAATCCAGCAGGTACTGGACCAGTGCTGGCAGTGGGCAGCCCCACAGATGATGTTAACAATCTGTGGCAGTTGGGATTCATTCATAGATTCATAGAATGGGTTGGGCTGGAAGGGATCTTGAAAACCATCTAGTTCCAGCCCCCCTGCCATGGGCAGGGACATCTTCCTCTAGACCAGATTGTTCAAGGCCTCATCCAGCCTGGCCTTGAGCACTGCCAGGGAGGGGGCATCCACAGGCTCCCTGGACAACCTGTGCCAGTGTCTCCCCACCCTCACGGTCAAGAATTTCTTCCTAATCTCCAGTCTAAATCTCCCTTCCTCAAGCTTCAGTCCATGTATCCTTGGTATCCTTTCTCATTTTCTTTCCATGGGCAGAGCTGTCCAGATGGAAAGGAAAACAATGGTGTGAATCTCACCTTCTCTAATAGCACCAGCAGACCCCCAGGGGAAACACACCTCAGCTGCTGTCAGCACTTGTGATTTAATCCCCAAAGTCTTCTGCTGTGTGGTGGTGTTCACAAAGCCTTCACTCCTGCAGTCAAGTGCTTACGTCCAAGACCTGCATCTTTCTCACTTTAAAGGCCAATTCCCAGCCTTTGAGAGTTTCTAGACAGGTCAGAAGTCAAGACTGTTAGCATGTCAGAGTGAAGAAGTGAGACAACAGAACAAAATAAGCAAAGTAAAAAGGAACAGTTCTCCAAATGCCTCTGTTTCATTTTCCTGACCTCCATGCCAATCTCCAGGTTTTGGGTGCCTGACTCCTGAAAAGTGGAGCACTTCCAGCTGACAGCACAACAGCCTGGCTCAGACACCAGTATAACCTAGTCTGGCAGCTGCCAGAAGTGACAGTGAATGTTCACATTCCTTTGCTTTCCTAAAGAGGAGAAGGATGATGGAAGACAGCAAAAACTCCATGGAAGCAGGGAATGCATGGGTCGACCTGGGAATGTTTTCTCCAGGTGGAAGCTCCCTAATCTAATTCTGAAAAGCATATTGTAAAGCAACACTTCAGAGGCTTTGGGTTGGGTTGTGTGGTTTTTTTTAAGGAGGAAATATCGACACTGCCTGCCAGCAACTTCCCAGAGGGGTGCAGTGTCAGAGCACATTAGCCTGCTGCAAATGAAAAACCAGATGCAAAGGCTGAGGCCTGGGAGCAGCAAAGCTTCAGCAGCAGCCCAAGGTCTGTGCATGCTAATTTGCTTTGGAGGAATGCTCTCTGCTTTGCACCAAACAGCTACAAGGTGGGGGGGGGAGGGTTAGCTCTGTGTAAAAATAATTAGAAACAAACACCCCCATATAGAGACTTTTGGGGCAGCTTTATGAAGTTATCTAGATGACAGCTCTGAGAAACAAGGCTTTGCAAGATCTAGAGGAGTATCTGAACGAAATGCATAACCTCTTTTGGCTGAATGAGTCAGGCATGCAGAAATATTTCCACATCCTTTCTCCCTGCACAAGAAATACTTTGCTTTCTTTTGGCCACTCACTCCTAGAAGAACATTGAGCGTGTCCAAAGGAGAGCAGCCAAGCTGGTGAAGGGCCTTGAAGACAAGGCTTATTGAGAAACGGCTGAGGGAGCTGGGGCTACTTAGTCTTCAGAAGAGGAGGCTGAGAAGAGACCTCATCACTCTCTACAACTACCTCGAAGGAGTCAGAGTGAGGCAGGGTCAGTCTCTTCTTATGCTCAAGTGATAGGACAAGAGGAAACAGCCTCACGTTTAACTTTCAGAGTGGCAGAGCACTGGAACAGGCTGCTTCTCTGGAGGCATCCAAAACTCACCTGGACATGTTCCTGAGTGATCCCACTCTAGCAGGAGGGTTGGGCTAGATGGTCTTCAACCTTCCACCCCCCAGCGTGCTGGGATTGTGTGATGCTGGGAAAAGAGCTCTAGAGAGATCTGGAGTTTGTCCAGATGCAAACCACACTCCAAACGTCCTCAAGGTTTACTTGCATGTGGCAAAAGGGTGCTGCTAATGTGGCTATCCAGCCCTGGAAGCCATGGTTATTTCATCAGGGAGAATAGTCACACAAGACAGCAGTGCCTGTGAGTCCCACTCCCCATCACAGATGCACAGAATCATAGAATCAACCAGGTTGGAAGAGACCTCCATGCTGCAACTTCTCTCAAGCTGAGCAAGGCTCAGTTGGACTTCTTACACTGCACCATCGCTTGGAGGCCCCTCTAGAACTTCACAATCCTAAAGCAGCACAGAAGCAATCTCCTCCTTATTTCCACCTAAAATGCCCACATCCACCTTTGCTGGTGCTCAACCTTAGTGGTATAGAGACATCTCTTGGCCACGGGGTGCCCAGGAGAGTTCCTGAACTCTGGCTCTGCTGCTTGTGCATAAAATGAGGCAGAGCTGGCAAGCCCTGACCCAGAGAGCTTTGACCCAGCTGCACCACAGCAGCGACCTGCCCTTCCATCTGCTAGGAACTGCAGTTTCAGCAGGCAGACCAAACCCACCAGCTGTTCCAGGAGCCCTTCCTCCATTCTGGGTAATACCATGCAAGTATGATGTAATATGGTGATAAAAATCCCAAGGGAAGTCTCCCAAGCAGAGCTCTCTCCCTGCTGGAAACAGTTTTCCCTTTCCCATGCCTCCACTCCTGGTCCCAGACTTGTATCCCTCCCTCCTTTCAGTGAGGGACACCAATAGTGCCATCCTCAGTAGGTGTCTGCAGAAGACCTATTTCCCCATGATCCAGCATGGACAAGGAAGGAGGGCAGAGAAATGTTTTGCCAGGGCTCTTTTCCTCCCCCTCTGTGCCTCCCTCCTGCTCCTGCCTGTCCTCGTGGTGATGGATGGCTATTGGTTCTGGCTTCATCCACCAGAGAAATCTGTCACCTCATGCCAGGGAGAGGTGACAGCAAATCCATCAGCATGGAGACAGCAGTCACTTACAGATTGCTTGCAAGGCCACTGGGGGCTGGATTCTTCTTTACCTCCAACCCTTCTGGTTTCTCTCCTCCCCTCTTTTACCCAAGTCTTAGCAAACCATCATTTGAACAAGCCCATTTGACCCTTGCTCCCCATCCAGATTCTCACAGTTCTGAACCTGTGTGTTACTGTCTTGCTGAAGGCAAGAGCAGCTCATTTTCATATTTGGCCCTTTTCTTACTTGAATTCAGATTCTACTAATCACATGGCAGAATGGTTTGACACAGAGGGAAACACTGCTCCAAATGGCAGCTTCTAATCAGGGGAGTCTCAAGAATGGAAATGCAGAGGCTGTAATAAGGCAAATGGAAACTACAACTGATAGAGCAAAATGTTTTCCATTCCATGCTTACTACACAGCAATCAGCTTGTTCAGCCTTCTGAAGTGTTAGACTCTTTCTAGCTGAAAGACAGCAACACTACCATCTGGGCAGAAGAAGCCAGAAACTCTAGACTGTAGCCCCAGTCCTGCCAGTGCCTGCCTCTGCTGGGCTGCTCACTGGACATCTTTATGCCTCAGGCTTCCCCTAGGACAGTAAGATTTATCTTGCTGGAGAGCAGAGTAAGGCCTTGTCAACAGATATGTGCAAAGCTGTTAGAGATCTTCAGACAAAAGACCCTAAGAATGCATCCTGATCACAGGCAAATTCACCTGCTGTTCCAAACCGTGGGGTATGAGTGCTGCCCTTACAGAGAGGGCAGGGGCAGCCCTGTCTTACAGGACTCACCTGGCTCTCCAAAGCACCTCACACTTGGAGGACTAAGGTTGTTTAGCATTCTCCACCCCTCAGGGTAGCCAGGAGCGCTGGCATAATGAAGAGCAGTGTCTGCTTTTGCTCTGCCTGCTTGCACAGGGGGCACAAGGGGACATCCTGGTGATTCTGAATTGCTTCTGACACTTACGTTGCACATGGAATGTGGAAAAGGTGGCACTCTGCTGCCAGCAGTGCCTCATTTCCCCTGAAGGCCAACAGTACACCAGCAGTGCAGAGAAGCCAGGTGCCTGTGTCACTGCACAACCATCCCACAAGGTGCATGAGGCCACACCAAGACCACTGGTCACAAACACCTGAGCACCACGACACGATGCAGAGTCCAACAGGCTGCTCTGGCATCCCAAAGGGTCAGGCTGACACCAGCCACAGTAGTTTAAAATAAAACAGACCTAAAAATGCCTTAATTTCCTCACTGGCTTTTTACTTTCACTCAGGTTTTCTGCCTTCTGAACCATGACAGAAGGTACAAAATTTGCTGAAGATACCACACCTGCAGAGCTGCCCTGCACATCTGATGGGTGAGAAGGTTGCTGAAACTGCTGTCTAATCCTAATGCCACACATGAACCACATCCTTTAATTTCTCAGTGATCTCTGGTTATGGGTCAGACTCTCAGGCACATCCACTTCAGCACTTCTGGCCTTACTGGAGTCACTGCAGATTTAAACTGACAGCTTGGATATGAGGTGGAGAGAAAGCCTAGTGCCAGGCAGAGATTTGGCAGGAGTACAGCCTAAGCCTGTCCCCAAACTTAATCCTTCATAGAGTCATAGAATCAAGCAGGTTGGAAAAGATCTCCAAGCTCAGCCAGTTCAACCTAGCACCCAGCCCTGGCCAATCAACCAGACCATGGCACTAAGTGCCCCAGCCAGGCTTGGCTTCAACACCTCCAGCCACAGAGACTCCACCACCTCCCTGGGCAGCCCATTCCAATGCCAATCACTCTCTCTGCCAACAACTTCCTCCTGACATCCAGCCTGAACCTGCTCTGGCACAGCTTGAGGCTGTGTCCCCTTCTTCTGTTGCTGGTTGCCTGGCAGAAGAGCCCAACCCCACTTGGCTACAGCCTCCCTGCAGGTAGTTGTAGAGAACAATGAGCTCTGCCCTGAGCCTCCTCTTCTGCAGGCTGCACACCCCCAGCTCCCTCAGCCTCTCCTCACAGAGCTTGTGTTCCATCATGTCCTTTGCCTGTCTAATAGCATGGCCAGCACATGGGCATGGGCAAAGAAGCTACTTTTGAGCAATACTACAGCTCTCAGCTGCTCTAAGTAAAGAGACCTTGAATATCTTACAGTCCCTGAGCCTGATCCTACCTTGTACCATACCTTGCAGTGAGGAAAAAGCTCCTAATACCCCACTAGTGTATCTTGAGGCCGTTTCCTCTCATCCTAACACTTGTTCCTTAGAAGAAGAAACCATCACCCATCTCACTCCCACCTCCTTTCAAGGGGTTGTAGCTGCTGCTTCTTCATACTAAGCAACCCCAGTTTCCTCAGCTGCTCCTCATAGGGCTTGTTCTCCAGAGTGGTTGGAAAGCAGCTCGCAGTAACCCAGAGACAGTTGAGTTTGGAAGGAGTCAGGCAGTCAGATGGAAGAGAAGCTGAGGGAAGATGGTTTGGGAGCTGGGCCACAATCCACCCATTCTGTCACCTCTCACCACACTCAAAGTCCAGGACTGCCAGTGCAGCCTGCACAGCCCATTCCCTGCTACAGAACATGGAGTGAAGGCTTCCAAGCTGACTGCAAGTTTCCTGGCCGTGGTTCCCGTTGCCTCAGGGGATGTGGCTGGGGGGGAAACACCTGGAGTGCAGCCAAAGGGAGCGCCTGGCTGGGACCCTCCGCCTGCGGAAAACGCCCTGCAGCTTCCCAGGGCTGGGACACATGGACACCCTGCTGGACTCCTGGCTGCTGAGTGCAGGATGATTTATGGATCTCTGCAGATGGCATGTTCCAGCCAGAGGGTTTCTGACCAGCAAAACGAAAGCCTTCTGCTTCCTTAAAGGCACAGCTCTGCCGCAGCCTGCGAGCTTACTGTAAAGTTAAAACACCAAACCGCCAAAGCAGTTAAGTGCTGACCCCTCATCGATTCTCTTCAGCCTCTTAAATCTTTCATTGACTGACTTATTTGGGTTTTCAACCTTGCCTGCAATTGCAGCTAATTAAAAAGCTCATTAGTTGGCATCCTGAGCTGATTCCCTGGGCTTTATGTAGTGTACAGTGTACCCCCTGTGAGTCTGAACCGCGGCTGGGATCGCCTGACTTGCTTCCTACCTCCCCAGCTTTATGAGGTGTTCCATATTTTGGAATCTTATTCCCCCTTCCCCTGATTTTTATTTAAACTACCACTTGCTGCAGTCTTCAGGAAACTTTGCAGCCATCCTGGCTGTGTACAGTAGCTGTGGCACACGTTTATTTATAGCTGATCTTCCCCACATTCAGAGCTAAGACCTCCCTGTACTTGCAACCCCTTTTTAAAAGGGGCAATATATAGAGACAACAACCACCAAAAAATCCCAAACAGATGAATTCCCAGCATCACATGCAGGGCTTGACTTGCCCAAGCGTGCTCTTAACTGGCTCTGGAGGAAATTCCATCCTGCTTGAAGACAAACAGGGCTAAGGGCAGAGTTGGAAAAAACAAGCCCTGATCTCACACATCACATGCACAAATCCCAGCACTCAGGCTCTGCTGTCAGAAGCCTCCTCAGCCCATCCAGCCCTCTCTCCATAGTTATGCTGAAGGGATACATGGAAGGACAGGACAAGCTTACCTGCCTGTGTTGTTCAGGGCCTTAACTTCTGCAGCTGTGTGTGTTGATTTGCAGACAGGCTGGGAGCACTCCTAAATTCCACTTAGATGGCTGGGAACTGTGACTACAGCCCAGCTTGTAATTAGGCTATGCACTCATTTACTGGTTGATGTGTAGCTTAGACTATGCAATTGCTAGAGCAGACCACCAAAATATATTTCTGGAGCAGGCACAAGGGCTTTCTGCAGCTTGCCACAGGCTGCTTCTGTCGGGGCAAACTGGAATCCAGAGGTGCTCCCTCACAAGCACCCCTTCTCCTGCCCTCCCCTGTCACCAGCTGGCTGCTCTGCCAGCCAACGAATCCAGCAGCTCTGCTCCCTGCCTGGGGAAGCTCCAGTTTTTAACTCTGCTAGAGAGCCTAAAACCTGGTTCCAGAACCTGTTTGGTGGAGGCTTGCACAGTGAAGTCCCAAAGGAAGCTGTGATTACGGAGAGGAGGCTTAACTGCATCTGAGTGAGCCCCCCCAGCCCCCACTCCCTAGCTGGCTGCCTGCTGCAGGCAAGTGTTAAAACCCATCTGGGAAAAAATAGGCTTCCTGCTGCCTCTGCCTGCCAGGAGAGCTGGGAGGGATGGCAGGACCACGGTCCAGAGCTAGCCTGGAGCACAGGCAGCTGCGGATGGGGTTTGGCAGGAGCTCAGTCATCGTGTTTTCATTTTACAAGGTCAAAACCAAAACCACCTCTGGTTTGGGCTTTGCATTCAAGCCTACAGAAACACGAGAGGATTTTAGACTTAGTAAACCTCTGCTTCCCCACACATGCCCCCCACACCCCCTGCCTTCCCAGCTTGTTGGCTTGTGACCAGCGACATCTAAAATAACCATCTCCTCCTTCCCTAATTCCTGGCTTGCTTCTAAGACTGTAAAGGGAATAAAGTAAAACCAGATTGACAAAGGCCATTAGGGTCCCTGACTGGCCTGGCGTAGCCCAGCCAAGGAAGGTTGCAATGAGAAAGACAAACACAGTTCATCCCAGACAGACTGGAGCAACAGGGACTGAATGCTCAGTTGAGACAGCAGCCAGAGAACACAAAACTGCCCTCTGAATAGACCGGAACGGAAGTGGTCAGGCAGTGAGAAGCAGCAGCTGGGTCACGATGTAGACACCATGGAATTTCAGAGTGAGGTTTGGTTCTAGAAACCTCTTCAAGAGATCCTAAAGCCTAGAACATCTCTCACATAACCTTGCATGTCCTCCTTACTAGCCATAGCAGCCTCAAACCCCACATCCAGCGTCCTGCCTCTTGGAGCACTCTCTGCAGGGCTGCCCTCACCTTTAAACGTGCCCATTCTTGGTACTTGCTGGGGCCTTCCATCAGCCTCTTGCCTCCTCTCTGAGGGGCAAAAGCAAGGATGAGGCTGTTTCAAACATCCCTGGGGCTGACTCCTTTTTGCCACTCTTGAATTGCTGCTGCTGTGCTAGACCAAGAATGACAAAAAGAGACAGGCAGCAGGAAGTGAAAAGGCAGCAGGGGTGAAAAAGAGGAAATCAGAGCCCTAGGAATCAAAGTGGATTCCAGCCATGAAATCCAGTAGGTCTGTCAGGACAGACATGTAGACATGGCACTGCCAGACATGGTGTAGTGGCCATGATGGTGTTGAATTGATGGTTGGACTCCACGATCTTAGGATGTCTTTTCCAACAGAACCAATTGTATGAAAGCATGGATCAGGGCTGAGCTCCCTAGACTGAAAGAAGCATTGCAGAAGCTTCATGTCAGGCAGAAGCTGGGGCTGGAGCAGCAGCAGCTGCCTCGGATGAGGACTGAGGTCTCTGGCAAAGCCCCCTAGCTGCCTGGGGATAAAAGCTTCTCCAGTGCTTCTCTGCGTGTCATCTGGCCACAGCCACGCCGGTAAGCCCACTGCTTCCTTCGGCACCAAGAGCAGCCCCTGCTGTCTTTTCCAAGAGGAAAAATCCTTGGAAACTCTCTTTCCTCCTCTACACACAAAACCCCTCTGTGCTGGGCAGCAGATTTTCAGCAGCTGGGTTGGAGGGGACAGGACTGTGCAGACATGCAGCATCCCATGCTCGGGGGTGTTAGTGTGGTGTCAGCTGCAGGTTAGGCTCTGCTGCAGGCATCACGAGCCTGCTGGAGGCCAAAAGGGCCTTGGGTCCCCTCCCCTTCTTCCCCACTGCCTTTCTTCCCTTTCTTTCTTCGCTGGAACTGCGCAGGCAAGGCATTATTGTCGGCATGGCCCTTTTGGCAGTCACAGGCCTTGGGCCTCAGCCAAGGTCTGTCCCAGGGGATGTTGGGAACCGCTTTGAAAATTCAATCTCTGAAGAACTCAGGAGGCTGCAAACGCCACAGTGCTGCCCGACCTTGGGCTCAACGTGGCGGAAGGGGAGCAGAGCGGCGGCAGGCACTGCCACACCGCTGGCCTCAGATAGCTCCTGGGAAGAGGAGCCCTGCGGGGAGCTAGGATGAGGGGAGCGCTGGGAAGGGGAGAGGAGGTGCACTAGCAGGGAGCTGCCAGCCTGTATTAGCCCCCGGAGGACCAATCAGTCCCTGCCACACATTCATTTGTCACGCCAGAGCCTTTGATGCCTCCCGAGGGCTGTCTGCGTTATTCTTGTGCGGGTTTGAAAGGAGCTGCAGCCCTTCTGCACCAGAATAGCATCACTCGGGAAGGGCCAAAGTCTCCCTCCCACTGCTGTGACCAGTGATTAAACTGGGCTCGTGGGGAGTGATGGTGCACTGCAACTGCAGAGAGTAGCACACAAAATTACACCTCCTCACTTTGTCCCTTGCTCAACAAGTCCCAGAACACAGAGGGCTGGTGATTGCTCCCCACTGTGCTCAGCTGTTGCCCTTCCCTGTCCATGTTTAACTCCTGAACACTAAGAAGAAGTTCTTTAGACATCTGGAAGAAGTTTTTTACTCTGAGGGTGGGGAAACACTGGAGCAGGTTGCCCAGAGAGGTGGTGGAGGCCTCATCCCTGGAGATGTTTATGGGGCTGTGAGCAACCTGATCTAGTTGGGGATGTCCCTGCTAAATGCAGGGGAGTTGGATTAGATGAGCTTTAAAGATCCCTTCCAACTCAATGCATCCTGTGGTTCTAAGATATGGGTGAAGCACCAGGAGACCTGATCCTTGGTCTTTTCAAAATGCTCCAGGAGAAGAGGGCTTTTCTCTTAGTGATGGAGATTGCTAAATCAAGCTGTAGAACTTGTAAGTGGAGCCCTATCATGTAATGCACTTGAGAGGCACCTTCTGTTCTGAGCAGCACCATCATGGTCAGACAGCAAAGCCAAGAGCACACGTTCCAGGAGCAGCCCATTCCCTGGAGTCAGCAAGGGAAACCTCTCTGCAGGTGCCTTTATCAGCAGTCTCTGCTTTGTCATGGAGATTCTCCAGGCCTCACAGAGTCTCCACTGGAGATGGTGCAGCTAATGAAACCTCTTCAGCTTCCCCCTCACTATAGGAAGCCCAGGGGGAGCTCAAGAGGGATTGATGGATGGACCCCTCGAGATGCTTTGGGATCAGGTCCATCTGCCCTTTCCAATTCAGCGTGTGCAGGGCTGTGCTGGGTGAGATCTGCACATCTCATTATGTTCTGCTGCAGAGCCTCTGCTCCAGCAGACCTCCTGGTGGCCCCCGTGCCCCCTGGAGCTGGGTGATTATTTTTGCCTTGAGCTGGGGGCCTGGATGCTTCCGAGGATCACGACATTTGTGTAGCATTTCTCCCCTTTCAGAGCCCCCCACTGCAGGCCCAGAGAGATAATCCAGATGGAACTGCCCAGCCACCCTCTGATCCAGCAAGGGAGGTTTGTAATTAGGACTCGATGGCTATTATGCTGTGACAGCTGAGTGTGGTATCCAGGCAGCCCGGAGGCCACAGAAGGAATGTGAGAGCTTTGAAGAAGCAGGGAAGATGTGAGCCCCTTTCAGCTGTGCCATATTGCACCAGCCCTGCTGACAGCATCCTGCCTGCCAGGCCCCTTTGCCAGGGCAGTGTCACTGCAAAAGGGTGATGCAGGAAGAGGAGGATGCAGCAAGGTAAGACCTCCACGACCAGCCTAGCAGATCTGCCTGGGACTGTCTGCTGGGGCAGTGGGGGCAGAGGGTCCAGTTTCAGAGCTTGTCCACCCCAGCATCATCATCCCAAGCTCAGATTCCTTTGGGTGACACACAGCTCTGGAGTGCAGCCTTATGAGACTGGAGTGGTGGCCCAAGGGGAGAGCTGGTGTCACCATCCTGCCCCTACCCTCCCTCAGTGGCCAGGCTTCCTCAGAGAGGCCCCCTGCTTTAAACAGGGATGGGGCCTGGCTCTGGGGGGCTTTCCAAATACTTGTGTTGTTGCCAAGCCTTCAGAGAGGCCAAGGAGGAACATGGTCCTAAGCTCATCTCTGCCTTGCTCTGCAGTGGCACCTCTGCCCATCTCTTCTGCTCCACTAACCACCAGCCTGCTGGCACACAGAGGGAGAGAACGGCAGGAGCAACAGACAGCTGGCTGGGTCGCAGACCAGCAAGCAGATCTGCTGCACCAAACACAAACTAAATGCTCAGAATCTGGGATCTGGTGTGTCAGGATAGGAAAGATCAGGATGTCCATCATAGGAAGCCAAGTCTCCCAATGCCCTGAGATGCTCCAGCCTTGCCATTCTAGACTTTGCTGCTTCTAAGCACATCAGGCTTTGAAACAAGCACTAAACCTATTAGACAAGCAAGAAGAAAAAGTAAAATCCAATCCAGGAGACCTCAAAGCCAGCCTCTAGCATCCAAGGACTGTGCACTCATCCTGGAAGGCAATGGGAAATTAACAGGGACCAGCAGAGGATGTGAATAAAGAATAAATAACCCCAGAAAGAGGGATGCATGAGAGTAGCCATCTCCCACCTGTGCTCACTTCCCCTTCAGCTGCACACCCTCAGGGACTTCCCAGCCAGTACATTTGTTCTGCTTTTGCCAAAGCAGTTTGCATTGTTGCTGACTCCAGTGCATTGCACCACACTGCTTACATAGCATCACAGAACAGGTTGGGTTGGGACCTCAAAGATCATCCAGTTCCAGTCCCTCCTTCCCCCCTACCATGGGCACGGACACCTCCTGTTAGAGCAGGTTGCTCAAGGCCCCACTCAACTTGCCTTTGATTTACATCTGTCTGGAGACCTTTGTGCAGCTTCCCCTCCTGGCCTCACAGATCAAATGAGGATGGACTCTGCCCTCTAAGCAGAGCAAGGATTCAGCAGGGTCAGGGGAGAGGACAGAAGAGATGTGGGAGGTTTCATGCCCCAAAGCATCTAAGCTGGCCCTCCCGCACAGAGCTGCTGCCAAGGCTGGAGGAAGTGAGTCACTGCTGGGGCTGGGGGGAGAGGGTCCGGAGCAAGTCCTCACCCCCTGGAAAGGCCTGGAGCAGGACAGGCTCTGCCCAGGGATCAGCCAGCATTTGATTCCTGTTTGTGTCCCAAATGAATCATTCCCAACAGCTGTCACTGGGCCTGCCTGTGCTCCTCATCTGCTTTCCATTAGGTGAGAAAACAAGCCAGGCTGCTCCCAGCAGCCTTGTGGCAGTGGGGGGAGCAGAGAGGGGAGAACCTGGGAAACCTGCCCCTGCCCTAGCCCCACACACAGGAGCGGGCCTCTGGGGAATGGAGGCAGACACCACTGGGGTGTCCTTAACCCTACCTGTGCACAACTTTCTTCTCCACCCAGCTTTCTAAATGCTGCTTCTGGGGATGTTCTGTAGTCAAATTGACTCCCACATCTGTGCCACTGTTCCTCAAAAGCTAAAGACCCATGCCTGGCAGAGCCAACTTTTCAAGAAGTGTTTTAAGAGTCCACTGAAGGCACAACCCAGAGAAACCTTCCCATGTAAATGTTGTATCAACACCCTGCAGGCATTACCGACAGCACCATGCAGCCAAGAGGGAACCACGGCACAGAGTGAGAGCAGGGAACAAGGACCTTGAACAGCATGGAAAGAGCCTGAGGAAAGTGGAAAGGCACAGCCTCCCTGAATGACCTACAGCAAGTCTCTGTGCCTCAGCATCACCCCGTGGGCTGAGAGGACCTGACAGCTCTTCAAACTCTTTGGTGTACTCGAGAAAGCTATAGACATGCAAAAGTGTGGCTATTAATTGACAGAGCACAGAGGGAACAGCCTGGGCTTCATTCCCCTGCTGCTTGGGCCACTACCCTATGGGAAAAATATCGGGGTTGTGCTTTCCACCTCAGCCAAAAATAGTCAGCAAGCTGCAGGGGGTGGAGGACCTGGGGAAGGAGAGAAAATTTCTCTTCTCAGGCTGCCAGAGCAGAGAGGCTGCAGAAGCTCCTAAGAAGAAAGGCATTCTTTCCCTCCCTGTTCCCTCCTCCTGCAGCCACCTCTTCCTATGGGCCTGCTCCAGAAGACACAGCAGTCTGCAGCCCAAGCCAGTGTGGCTCTGTGCTTCCCTCCGAGACAAAGAGTCTGCAAACTGAACTGGGATGTTTGTGCATCGACCGACCCCACTGCTGCTCTCAAACGGCCTCCAGCCCCCATCAAATACAGCTCGGAGCAAATGGAGGATACAAAGATATGCTGAGTGGATGAGAGACATGGAATGCTCAGCCCAAACAAGACTGGGCAGCCAGCCCCTTCTGAGACCCAGCAGTGTTACTGGCTCCTCAGCAACGAGAGGATCCAGCCCAATCCCTGGCGCTCCTGGTGTGCAGAACCGCTCCACAGGCACTCTGTGCACTCACCTAGTAGAGCTGAAGTGATAATTCAACAGAAGTAAAGCATTTCTGGGGCTGCACTCCTGTTTCTCAGAGAAACGTGGCACCTGAGGGACTAAACAGCACTGACTGCTGCTGATTTTAAAGCAAAAGCTTCCAGAAGTGATATTTAGCCACCTTAGCAATCGCCCCTTGCCTTAGCCCAGGCTTTTTCACCTACAGTCAGGGTTGCACACTGCCAGGGCTGCCCTCATCAGTGCAGAGCACTGTGGTTTGCTCTCTCCAACATCCTGTGGCTGTCCCTTGTCTGGGATTGTTGCATTTCCAATTACCAGGCTTCCTCCTCTTCCTCAGAAGCTTGGCTGCTCTCCAGAGGGTGTGCAGGAGAGCAACGCAGGTCAGAATCATCCTCCACCTTAAGCTCCCCAAGGTCTGCGCCTTGGCCACTCCTTTTCCACGTCATTAGCATCAGGGCGGTAGGATGCCAGGAAGAGGAAGCCTTCAGTGGGAGCTCAGGGCTAATTGACAGCAGCGGTGCCAGGAATCAAACTCCTGTCCCCAGGGAGCGGCGGCAGAGGCAGCAAACCCCTCCCTCGGTGGCAGAGCAGCTTTTCCATTTCCTTGGTTTCAAATCTTGCTTCTGTTCTCCCCAGTCTCTGCTGTGGCTCCAGCCGCGAATTCTAGGGAAGCCCAGCTGCCTCAGCAGGTATGGGTTCCTTAATGAGCAATTAGCTCCTAGCCTAATTGGGCAGCAGAATGGCTAATGAGCCCAGCCGCGGTTGTCTGTGCCCTCATTATGCCGTGCTCAGCCAGTGGTAGTAGTGAACTTCTGTCCCATTTCCGTCATGCCACCGCCAGAGCACTGCCTGACAGCTCCGATGTGCCAGCGCTCCCTGCCTTTCAGTGCTCTGCAGCTGCTGGTTTGTCTTAGCTCCTTCCTCTAGCAGGCCTGGGAAAGCTTCTCTCACCCCTGCGACCAAATCCTCCCTCCTACTCTCACAGCCAGTTTTTGAGCTCTCTCCTGTACATTGTTATTTGTGAACATAGATGGATCCAAGTACTTCAGGAGTTCCCTGTGCACCCACACATATTTGCAGGCTGACAAGCTGAGACCTGGGGAAACGACCAAGAGCAGCAGTTGCCCTCTTAAGGAACACAGCTGGCTGAAACATTTCCAGTGCAATCCAGAACACTGTGGCACCTATCAAGAAGGTGATTTCAACCGTCCAAGGCACTCTCAGAACCCTTGCACCAAACACTGTGCAGTGTTAGAAGGAAGGCAAAGTTAATCCCAAGCTTTGCTTTGCAATTCCAAATCACAACTCTTCAGGAGTCTTAAGTTCAAGGTGCAAATCACAAAGCTGTGTTGATTTGCTCTACTTTGGATTCCAAGATAGGGAGTGAGCAGCTGTTGGATCATACCTAGCATTGTAACTCTTTTCTATCATTTTTATCCTTGAAGTAAGAAGAGAAGCAGAAAAATGAGCTGCTTCTCCTTAGCCACAGCCACTGACCAGAGCTTGCTGATTGCTAGGTTGGCCAAACCTCATGGAGTTGTCTCACAGGTCTGAATGTTTCAGTTAAAAAGAAACTGAACTCATGCACCTCAAAGCATCCTACAGGAAGGTGATTATTTTACAGCTGATTATCTTGCAGCTACAACAGTTCTGACCAGACAACCTTGACATCATGCACCAATGTACCACCACAGATGAAAGATGCAGCATCCAGTGCACTAGCAAAGCTCTTCTGCAGGACTTCTCTCTACTTTCATTGAACTGTGGCTTTTTGGAACTGGATGGAAAAATCACAGACTAACAATCAACACCAAATTCTGCCTCTTTTCATCCTTTATACAAAGGTCTTGAGAGTACTTTTTCTGATAGTCACAGACTCACAGAATTAACCAGGTTGGAAAAAACCTTTGAGATCCCTGAGTCCAGCCCATCACCTAACACCTTCTAATTAACTAAACCATGGCACTAAGTGCCTCATCCAGCCTCCTCTTAAACACCTCCAGGGACAGCAACTCCACCACCTCCCCGAGTAGCCCATTCCAATGCCAATCACTCTGTGAAGAACTTCCTAAACCTGCCTTGGTTCAGTCTGAGACTGTGTCCTCTTGTTCTGTCCCTGCGTGCCTGGGAGAAGAGACTGACCCCACCTCCCTTCTGGTAGCTGCAGACAGCAATGAGCTCTGCCCTGAGCCTCTCTTCTGCAGGCTGCACACCCCCAGCTCCCTCAGCCTCTCCTCACAGGGCTGTGCTCCAGGCCCCTCCTCAGCCTTGCTGCCCTTCTCTGGACACCTTCCAGCACCTCAGTATCTCTCTTGAATTGAGGGGCCCTGAACTGGACGCGGCACTCAAAGTGTGGCCTGAGCAGTGCTGAGCACAGGGGCAGAAGAACCTCCCTTGTCCTGCTGCCCACACTGCTCCTGAGCCAGCGCAGGATGCCATTGGCTCTGCTGCCCACCTGGGCACACTGCTGGCTCATCTTCAGCTACTTATCTACCAGTACTTCCAGGTCCCTCTCTGCCTGCCTGCTCTCAGCCACTCTGTCTCCAGCCTGTAGCTCTGCACGGGATTGTTGTGGCCAAAGTGCAGAACCTGGCACTTGGACTTGTTAAAAATCCTGGTGTCCTGAAAGGGGTCATCCACCTGGGACCAGCCTCCTTAGCACAGAATTATCAGCTGTAAGGAAGGAATTAGGGGCACCTGCTGCTCCAGGGCTGCTGATGCTGTCAGAGCAGGCACATCACAGAGAGGCAAAGACACCCCTTGGTGTTTTACATATAAGGAGAAAAGAAAGATTGGGTCAAAAGTTCCATTTTAAGTACTGAGTTTGGGGTGGGTTTAGGCCATACCCTCTCAACACTTACTCATTCTTGCCTAAGCTGCTTGTGACCAGACTAAAATCCAACAAACTGGTTAAAAGCTTCCATTTTAAGCTCTGAACATTGAGGATTGGTTTTGGCCAAACCCTTGCAATATTTATTCATTCTTGCCCAAGCTGCTTGTAACCAGACTTAAATCCAAGACATCTCTCACAGAAACCCAGAATTGCCTAGACTGGAAAAGACCTTTGAAATCATCTGGTCAAATCAATGCAGCTAAGACACATGGCCAACATACTTCATCCTGGCTCCCCAGTGTTTCCTTGGGTCCTTCCAAAATCCTTTCAGTGGTGGAGCACTGAACCAGGCTGCCCAGAGAGGTTGTGGAATCTTCCTCTGCAGACTTTCAACACCCACCTGGATGTGTTCAGAGAATCACAGAAACATCCTGGTTGGAAAAGGCCCTAAGGATCACCAAGTCCAACCTACAGCCTTACTCTACAAGGTGCACCCTAAACCATAGCCCCAAGCACCACATCCAAACGACTTTTAAACACCTCCAGGGTTGGTGACTCCACCACTTCCCTGGGCAGCACTTTCCAATGCCTGACCACTCTTGCTGGGAAAAAAAATTCCTGATGTCCAGTCTAAACCCACCCAGTCACAGCATAAGGCCATTCCCTCTTGTTCTATCACTATTCACCTGTGAGAAGAGACCAGCATCAACTGCTCCACAACCTCCTTTCAGGTAGCTGTAGACATTATTGTATGACCTGATCTGGGTGACCCTGCTTTAGCAGGAAGGTTGGACTTGGTCTAGTTCATTGGCTAGGGCTGGGTGATAGGTTGGACCGGATGATCTCGGAGGTCTCTTCCAACCTGGCTGATTCTATGACTAGATCATCTCCAGAGGTCCTTTCTAATCCTCACCATTCTGTGATTCTGTGGTCTCAGAGCATTTAACAATCCTTAGTGTAAGCTTCCTAAGCGTGCAGAAGAGGAAGCTGAAGCGCTGAGGACTGAGCCAGCAATGGCAGCTACACCTCACAAAAGCCATTCTGTGCACTCAGCCATTGACAGCCTGCACCAGCTTCTTTAAAGGGCTGATTTAATGAATGGAACAAATGCTGAAACACAAAGCAGTTAGAGAAGCTTCTCTCATGGGTTTTTTTTTTTTGGTTTGGTTTTTTTTCCCCCTAGCATGTGCTGAAATCCTTCCTTGCCACTGAGAAAAGAGAAGCAGAGTCATGTGCATGGGATTGATTTCCCAGAAGTCCAGGACTGCATAACACCAGGCATTCCACAGGGGCAGGCAAACAGAATATTGTGTGCATTTCTGACAGTCTCTCCTTTTACTGTGGGCTCCCCACAGTGTTTCTTGTTGCACAGCCCTGTTTTCATCTCCTGCTTACCCACCTCCTCTCACTAATATTTTATTTATTGCATCCTGATCCTAACCAGAGAGCTTCTTCCCCAGTCGCTGCTAATTAGCCTGGGTGGCTCTCCAGAGCTTGCACACAGATGGATGCAGACAGAACATGGGGAGATGCATTGCAATTCCCAGCAAACATTCAGTGTCCATACAGATTGTCCAAAGGCCACAGCACTGATTCATTCACAGATACACTTCACCCACAAGTCCAGGCATCAGCAAGAATGAATACTGCAGTTCACTGAAAATGGAAGACAGCAAAGGACTGGCCAAGCCTGTATACTGATGTGGCAAAAGCAATACAAGGAAGACACCTAAGGGGAACTGTTTCTCTTCCCATCTCTTTCAAAAAGCTGGTTACTGGCTCAGGGCTGAACCTTGTGGTTCTCAAAGTCATCTCTCTGACATTGTCAAGATGCATCTAAAAATGCAGGCTTTGGATTTTCTTTCCAGGGTGAGTCCATGGTTGATATTTTTTTCCTTTTCTTCACTCCCTCCTCCCTCCCCCCTCCCCCCTCTTTTTTTTTAATGTTCAGGACAAAAATGGAGATGATTTTCTTTAAAATAATAAAGATAATGGAGAAGAAATTCTTACAGTGAGAGTGATGAGACAATGGAATAGGCTGCACAGGGATGTTATGGTTGCCTGCTCCATGCAGGTGTTTGAGGCCAGGTTGCAGGAGGACTTGATCAGCCTGCTCTAGTGGGAGGTGTCCTTGTGTATGGCAGAGGGTTGGAACTGGCTGAGCTTTGAGGTCCCTTCCAACCCAAGCCATTCTGTAAGATGAGGTGAAGCTGTGAATGCAGAATGGAGGCAGACTTGTCAGGAGCTAGAGAATGGTTTGGGTCCCCTGCAGTTTAAAGCGAGGTGAAAGGGCATTTTGGGAGGCTAGAAAGATGGTATTGGAGTCCAAGGAAATGTCTCCAGAACAAAAAGCAGTAAATCTTGTTCCCTGCATACCAGAAATCAATATTGGTATTGCACCAGGGACATCAGGAATGGCAGCAGGGACTGTCAGACTGAGAAAGGTATTTACAAGGGAGCAGATCTCAGAGCAGCTCTATTTCACCCACTGAACCCAGTCATTAGCCAGAATTAACAGCAGCCATTTCTCATCCACTGCAGAAGAAGATAACAGCAGCTTGGCCAAGCCTATGCACCAGTACAGAGAAGGCAACTCAAAGAAGGCCTTTCCAAGGATGTTTTTTATAAATGACCAAATGAAAATGTCAGTTAAGTAGGCTCAGTTCCAGGGAAACAGCTGAAGTGCAACCCACAGAAGCTATGTGTAGGAGCTGGTAGCAAGTCAGGAGTTGCTCAAAGCAGGATTTAAACTTCTGACCTTCAGTTCTGGGAAGGTAGAGGAGAAGGGAGAGAAAGAAAACAATAGAGGTGGATGGGGAATACAGGAGAAGATGATAAATCTTTTCATTCCTCCACAAGAGTGACACAAATAAGTTGTTCCCCATGCAATGCTGCAGAAGACAAGGAGCTGAGCAGGTGGGCTGCAGGATGGACTCTCTGGTAGACCCTACAGAGAAGTTCTTCACAAGAAACAAGAAATGGGGGAGAGGGGAGCTTGGCTCCAGCCAAATCAGCTTTTGCCACTGAGAGAGTCATGGCAGGTTAAGAGGAGAAATCTACAAGCTCTGGCCTTGCTTCACGGGGGGATGAGAGAGATGTGCTGCCTTGCTGCACCTCCAGCTCTGAAGAGCAGGAGCACTATTTCTTCCTGTGTCTCAGCACATGCATCTTTGTGCCCTCTGCTCTTTAAGCTCCTGTTCTATGCTCAAGCAATTCAGGCAGAACAGGCCACAAGTCTGAGCAGCCTAGAAAAGAGCAGGTGCAAAGCACATGCATGCCAGGAATTGTCTGGGCCAGTGACAGAAACAGAGGAGATGAGTGACATCAGCTCAGCTTCACATCCTTTTCTGCATCTTCTCCTCTCCCTTCCCCATGCTGGTGAGCATTGCCAGAGGTACCTGCACGGCTGTCAGTAACCTCTGGCCACAAACCACTTAGAGGCTGAAGAAGAGATACAGACTTCCACCCCTTACAATCTGCCCCCAGGCTGCCCCAGAGGGCCCATTTCCAGTATAAGCAGAGCTAAAAAAGGGGCACAGCAATCCAGAGGCAGCCAGAGTCGCTGACTGATTCTGGATCCTACTGCAAACTCCTGTCCCTGGGCTATTCATCCCTGTCTGCTCTCACAGGAGTGACAAGGCACACTCCTCACTGCTGTCTTGGAACAAAACCTCATGGCAAGAACACAGCTAAACACTTCTGACAGAGCAACTAAGACTAAGAGACACTTCTGGCACTTGATGGCCAGATTACTTTACATCTCTAAGCATCTGCGACACCCAGGCTGCCCTGCACTATGCAGGTGTACGTCTTAGTTGCTGACCAGGTTGTAAAACAGACATCTGCAGCTATCAGGCAGGAATGAAGCACTTCAGACGAGCCTGGAGGCTCTGCTGGGCTTGGCGTCTTTGCCTGCAGCCCTGCTGGAGAGCATTTAGCCTCGCCCTTGAATTTGTAAGGTGCTTTTGCCTCCCTTTCAGAACAGGTTGTGTTTCTGCCTTTGAAAGCAAAAGTTTGTGATGTGATTTCCTCACACCCTTCATCCCACAGGAGCTCCAGCGGTGGCTGTAATGAAAAACCAAGCTGGAGCTTTCCTTGGCCTTCCCAGGAGCTGGAGAGCACATAGCAGTAGCAGAGTTCTCTTCAATCCTGGAGCTCCCCAGCAAAACAGGTGTATGGGGAAAGGTCGTGAGACACATCCCTACAAAGAGCTGGGGCTGGAGGCACACCACAGAGAGCAACCTCAAGGCAGAAATTTCAAAGGGCTCCAACTCAAAGAGTTTCCTCTCCCCTTTGTGACACTTAGCAAAGGGTCACTGCCCTGGTCTTCAGAAAAGGTGCCAAGAAGGTTGCAGCAGCACTTCCACACCTGGGGAAAGAGAGAGCCTGCTTTCCTTGGAAAAGCCAAGATCAGACAGCCTGATAAGCTGAGAGGCAGGACCAGAACAACCTGGGACAAAGAGAAAAGGCCTTTCAGTGCTTGGAATCCACAGGTGGATTTTGCTGGCCGATCTGCAGGGACAGGCAGAGCTACACACACAGACCCAGCACATCTATACATATACAAGCTACACATTCATACACAAACACAGAGCCCTGAAGGAGGCAGGAGTCAGGCCCCTGCCCTTAGCTCCCTCTGCCTCTCCCAGGGACATCCAGCAACACTCTTAGTCCCTCTGAGCTCCTTTTCCCTCACTATTTGTTTTCTGTAGCACTGACAAAATGCTGCTGGGATTCTTAATCCAGGCAAGGCACAACTGCTGCCCCAAGAGAGCTTGCCTGACATCGCTGATTAGATATATTGTTTAACATAGCTAATTACTACCTTAATTAATTCACTTGAAAGAATTCTTAGATATCATCAGCTAGCCACAATCTCTTAATAACCTCAACAGACCAAAGAAGAGTTGCACAAAGCACATTTCATGCATGGACATGCAGGTATCAGGGAATGTGGCTGCTATGGGCAGGCTGAACTGGCACCAACTCTGCCCACAGAGTAGCCAGCAAAGACTCCAGTTTGTGATTTGGAGTGAAACATCCTATGAAGGTGCTTGGTGTCTGTGACCAAGTCACATCCTTGGGTATTCTTGACCATGACATGGTTTGGAGCAGTATGGCTCACACTACAGCAGACTCCAGAGCTGCTGAGACTCCACTCCTGAATCCCTTTTATTCCAGTCAATCTTAACCCAACTTTGACCCTCAAGGAGAAGCCACTTTTAGGGCAGGTCTGCAGCACCCAGGTTGGGAGGGTTTAGGGGGGGGGGGAAAGTAATGGGGGCAGATGGCAGGAACTGTCCAGATGGGCACCTACTGTCATTCTCTTTTAAAGCTGAGTTTTCAGAGACAAAGTATTTGCCAAGTATAAGCCTTGCCCGCCCCAAGGAAGCCTCTGCATCCCATGGAACACTGGCTGCCTGCCACGTTATCCCACTGCCCCCACGCAGTGCTGCCCCACATCCTATGCCTTCGCTTCACCTGCATTTCCTACCCAGCTCCTCTGACCTCCTTCAGCACTTCTTGACCCTGCAGACTGTCAGGGAATTAGCAGTACATGGGTTTGGGCTGCCACAAACACAGGCTGGGCAACAAAGGGCCCTGGCTCCACATTTGCAGGTGCTAACAGGTTGAAGCTGTGCTTGAACACTGTCTGCACATAGCAGTGCTGGTCAAACTTCACAAGCACCTTAGAGCTGTGCCACCAGGAGCTGAGCAGTTGCTGCAAGGGGAGCTGTCAGACAAGCAAACTCCCTGTTTCATCAGGAGGTGAGTCCCCTCTCGACACACGAGGGCCACAGGCAGAAAACAGGACTGATCAATAAGGTCAGAAGCACTTTATGTAAAGCATCCAATGCCAATACAACACAGACCAGTCCTTACCAGACCAATAATGAGTGACAGCAGCCATTGATCACTGCAGTACATCTGCTTGATAGATGACACCCATCCCCAGCAGGAGCTGACAGGCAGGCTGGCATGGCCTCCAGACAAATGCTGGCTCTCAGGAGGCTGTAACAGTCAAACTAAGAAAGCCAAAGAGTCTAGAAGGAAACCCCATCTGCTGCCACCCAGCTGCTGAACGGTGTGGAAGAAGAGAGCTGTTGTTAGCTGGGATTGTTATGTTAAACATTATTGCGTGGCTTGTGTATTTTTCAAGTTTAAGAGTGAGCCTGGAGTTGAGGCCATCTAAAAGAAACAAATATTCTCAGGGCAGCTGCTTTGTGTTTATATCCCTGTTCCCATACAAGGGCATCAAAGACATAACTTGCAGGGAGGGAAACCACGGCACCAGGAGGCTCTGCGACTTGCACAGGGCCACACAGCTGGTCAGGAGTCCAGACAGGCATTCCCAGACTGCATTCCCCCAGGATATAAATGTGCACATACAGGGAGCAACTCATTAAAGGGTCTGTGTCTCCCGGCCCCTAATGCAGAACGAGCACAGCAAAAGAGAACTGCAACCATGATAAAGCCCAAGGGTGCACAGTGCAGAGCCTCTAGGATGAAATAAGAGGAAGCAGATGGAAAGTTTTAGCAACAAATTTGGGTTTGCAAAAGAAACAAACCCCAAAGACAGCCACGGACTTGCAGCGCTGGGTGGGAGCAGGCCGACCCGGATCTCACAAGCTTCTTCTCCCTGGCTCTAAGGAAGGCCAAGCTTCCAGGGCTGTGGGAGCCTTGCTTTCTGTCCATGCCTTCGGCCCAGGTGACTGGGCGGTGACTTGTTTGTTCCTCAAGGCTTGCAGGAGATGCTCTCGGGTGAGGGTCGAGTTCCTTTTCTCCGAGCATCTGCTGCCATCTGGTGGCGAAAACTGCAACGGCACCCAGGAGCTGCCAGCCCAGCCCTGGCAGAGCCTGAGCGCCGCTGACCACCTGCAGCCTAGCACCAGCCCAAGCAGCGTCTTGAGGAGGTATGTCCTAGAAGGAAGGAGGGAGCTGCCTCACGCTCATCTGGACAGGAAGGACCTGGGTGAAACACAGGAACCAACTGCTGCAGGAAGTCATCAAATCAGACTGAGGGCTGAAGCTGGGATAGTTGTTTAGTTCACACACCCCTTGCGCTTCCTTCAGGTATTGTCTCCTCATGCCACTGTCCTTTCTGTTCAGCCTCTGCCGGAGTCACCCCGCCCTAGCCCTCCGGTAGCCAGCAGGCATCATAAAGGCAGCTTTGCCAAGTCCCTGCAGCCCAGCTGGGCACAGGAGCACATGCCAGGGCCAGCAGCCAACTGCCCATGTTCTCCTTTTGGCAGTCTTGTAAATAAAAATCAGTCAGACAAGGGCCCTGGGGGCCCAGCCAGAAACAGTCCAATCCCCCATGATCTGAGTGTCTGCTCTTCTTGACTCAGAACTCAGGCTGGCACATGCAGAAATAACGCAGGACACTGCATGGTGGTGTGAGACTGGAGACAAGAAAAGCAGCAGCCACGTACCTAGAGTGTGAGGACAGAGCAGAGATGCATTTCCCAGCCAGCAAGAGAAGGGCCTCTATCTGAAGAGAAATCTCCTTCACAAAGGCTTAGACAGAAGTAATAATCTAAGTGCAAGATCTTCCCTGAGCAAAGGCTCAGCTCATCCTCTGTAGTGGTCCCAGAACCTCAGAGCAAACACAGGACTACCCAGCGTGGCAAACACTGAGCCAACAAGCACAGAGATAGCACAGTTAAGCAGAATATTCCAAGCACTGCTCTCATTTAACTCCAAAGAAATTCAGCTGAACTCCTCCTTGGTGGTGGTGTGACCCCCTGCTCATGACTGACCACTTCAGATGCTGCTGCCCCAACCAGCAGCACTGCAGACTGAAGCATTATCTCACTGCCTCCTCCAAAGCACCAGCTCCAGAGCTTTAGAGGCCAGATCCACACCATGTTAACTACAGGACCTTATTAGCAGAACAGAAGGTGGAAGTAACCCCAGCAAGCCGGGTTCAAACCACAGCTGAAACCCTGTGACTGCAGTCATTAATTCTGTAGCTATTAAGAGTCAAGGTCTCAAAACCGTCCATGAGCACTTAGTTCTTTTCCCTCTCTGTTGCACAAATACAAATAGCAGAAATCCCTCTGATCAAAGCTCTTGTGAAAAAAAAAACACCCCCAATTTAGAGCAGCTGAGTCTCTTCACCTCTGTTTCATGCACAGGGAAACCAAGGCACCAGCAGAACAGCACTGGGGGGATCTGTGGCAGAGCCAAAGAGCACCAGGACAGGCTGGCTGAACCATCATCGCCAGCCTGGTGGGACACATAAGTCATGCACTGGGCCATGAAGTAACCTGTCATGAATGCCAAAATGCTGCTTGAGAGAAAGGAGAGCCCGAAGTTGCAGGGAGGATCCCTGAGGTCCACTGGCAGAGTTAAGCTGCCTGAGCCTATTTGCCTCTCAGTGTTAGGAGTACACAGTGAGGCTATCTCAGACTGAAGCCCAAGCAGAAGAAAATGAAGCATAGGAGGCACTCACAGGCGGTGCTGGGCAGGAGGCACAGAGATGTGGAGTATGAAATAGACAAGAGGTTCTTGTTTGCACATTGCTGTGGCACCTCTTGACCTGCTTTCCCTTTTAAACAGACAGGAAGGGAGACAATAAGAGTATCTCAAGCTGACATTGCCCAAGGTGGTTGGCTACAAGTAGATGTTGCTCCCCTGAAGTGACTCAAACTCAGAGAAACTCAGAGTGGTAGGGACTGGAAGGGACCCTTGAAGACCAAGTCCAACCCCAGTCTTTCCTTCTGTCTTTCTCAGGGTCTCTGCACTGAACTCAACAGCCAAGCCAAGTCAGAAGAGAGCATCCCAGAGGCACAGGGAGGAGCACCAGGGGAGTTCCGTCCCATTTCTACACTGCCTTGTGTCCCACTACTAAAGCACCTTCATTTTTCCACCCTTTGCACTCAAGAACCCACCTGCACAAGCCTTACACAATTTCTTTTCCCTCTCTTTTAATCCTTTCTCATTCCACCTGACACACCAGCCTAAAAACCAAGTGTGGTCCTGTCACCCCAGAACCATACATTTCGAATAGGCATACAAAAGACCTTTTATTGACACGAATAAATTGATTGTGACCATTACTTTGTAGCTGCTTCCAACAGAAGAAAAGCCTCTTAAAGGCAGCCTGAGGCAGGGAAGCAACATTTACATTTAGATGAAGGCATTTCTGTCACAGCACCTCCCAGCAGTTGCTGGCTGCAGGTATTGTCTCCAAAAGGAATTAGTGAAGTCAAGGAGCTTTGCTTTAAATAAAACAGAAAGAAAAGGGAAGAAAAATATTTCTACAGTCCCACTGCAAGCACTTTGTAGTCTGGAGTCACAATCTGGAGCAAGGCAATGCCAGCAGGTGAGAGGAGAGTGGCACTATCGCAACAGAAGGTTGAGGGAGGTTCTCTGCTCTGCCCTAGTGAGGCCTCATCTGGAGTACTGGGTCCAGTTCTGGGCTCCCCAGTTCAAAAGAGATGGGGAACTGCTGGAAATAGTCCAGTGGAGGCCACGAGGATGATCAGGGAAAGAGAACATCTCTCTTATGAGAAGAGACTGAGATACCTGGAGAGGAGAAGGCTGAGAGAACTGGTCAGTGCTTACAAGTACCCCAAGGATGGGTGTCAAGAGCCCAGTCTCTTTTCAGTGGTGGGACAAGGGCCAGTGGACACCGACTGGAACCCAGGAAGTTCTGCCTCGACAGGAGGAGAAACTTCTCTATTGTGAGGGTGCTGAGCCCTGGAGTAGGCTGCCCAGAGAGGTTTTGGAGTCTCCTCTGGAGAGTTTCAAGAGCCATCTGGAGGTGTTCCTGTGTTATCCTGCTTTGGCAGGGTGGTTGGACTGGATCTTCAGAGGTCACTTCCAACCCCTACCATTCTGAGTCTGTGATAAGGGAGAAACAGCAAAAAGCTTTTATCTGGAAACCACAGCTTCCTGTTCAAAGGCTCTGCTTTGGGAGCACTCAACAGTCCCACAGGTTTCTATCACCCTGAACACACTGACCACGGAGCAGATTCAGTGCTGCTGTGCAAGGCTCTAGTACCACCCCAGGCTTACATCATGCAGGCTTTACCTCCAGCCTTTCCTCACTTCATTACACTCTAAGTCTTCAAGACATCCCACAAATGAGATGCAGGCTACATTGCTTCAGCACTGACAGACTTCAAGTGCTTTGCAAAGGTACCTATTTCAGTGTTGCTTTTTCTCCAGTGAGCACAGGTCTGACAAGGATTTTTCCTACCCTTGGATCCATGTCCCCAGCTACCACAGACATGTCACTGATCAACAACTGCCCTGTGCTTTTGGCTGCTGTTGTTGAAAGGCCTGAATGTGTTAGACATTTGTCCTTGTTTCAGCAGTGCACAATAGTTTTGGGGGATAGACTGGACTTGATCCTGAAGGTCTTTTCCAACTTGACTGATTCTGTGACTCAGTGATTCACAGAATGGTTTAGATTAGAAGGGACCCTAAAGATCATCCAGTTCCAACCCTCTGCCACGGGCAGGGACACCTCCTACTAGCCCAAGCTTGCTCAAGGCCTCATCCAAGCTGGCCTTGAACGTCTCCAGGGAGGGAGCAGCCACAACCTCCCTGGGCAGCCTGTTGCAGTGTTACAGGAGCGAAAGCAGCAGATGCAATTCTAACAATACAATGGTGGTTATCTGCTGCAAAGGCATAAATACCCTGCAGTGAAGGGGTAACTGGGAAGACAAGTTCAGTATTTCCACCTCACAAATCCACACACGTACAGAAAAACTCAGCACAGACCAGGCTTTGATGGATAAAGGAGGACAGATTACAAACCCTCTAGGCCCAGCACATTCTTTTGTTGAGCAAAAAAAAAAAGCAGATTAAAAGGGGGCAAGAAGCTCAACCCCCCCTCATTAATTGTTTCAAAGTAAAAGAGATTCCGAGACAGGATGCAGCCAGGGGATTATTTAAGCATTGTCATTTGAATGAATTAGTGCTTACAGCTCGCTGCCACCCTAGGGACTGAAGCCTCTGCTCAGAGGCCCTATCTGAGGTCAACTCAGAACAAGTTACAACCCAGACAAATGCAGACAAGGCATTCCCAGATGCTGAGGCAGCTGCAGAAACCTTCCTGACAGCCTGCCCTCACCTGGAGAGTCCCTGCACATCAGCACATGATGGAATGGTTAATTAAATGTTGGTTTATTACAACCAGTGAGGCACTTCACAACGGCCCTGTGTCAACCCTAGCATTTTACAAACCAGTTCAGTTCTGGGGCGAAGTCCCCATCCCTGGAGGTGTTTAAGGCCAGGCTGGATGAGGCTCTAGACAGCCTGATCTAGTGTGAGGTGTCCCTGCCCATGGCAGGGGGGCTGGAACTGGCTGATCCTTGTGGTGCCTTCCAACCCTGACCGATTCTATGACACTGCATTTCCTCTCCCCAGGCAGTTAACATAATAATCCTTTGGTGGGGCTTGGAAGTGAACCCATCCAGTCCAAGACTCCTGCTAAAGCACCCACAGCAGCCCACCCAGGCAGGGTTGGAATCTCTCCAGTGAAGGAGGCTCCACAGGCTCTCTGGGCAGCCTGCTCCAGGGCTCCAGCTCCCTCACAGCAAAGAAGTTTCTCCTTATGTTATTATTTACAACACACAAAGCCCTTGCTGGCAGGCACATGGGACATCAGGCAGTGTTGTACACTGGAAGATTTTGGGCTGAGTGGACCCTTTCACAGAAGAAAAAAGAGTGAAATGCATGAACTCTCTTAGTGGAACGTGGACTGGTCAACAATTCTCTCTGCTGATCCTCTCCCTCTAAGTAAAACTGTCACAGGTACCCTAAACTGTCACAGGCACCCTCTTGGTGAACAAACCAACCCCTCAGTACTGTCACAGAACCACAGAATGGCTGAGGTTGAAAAGGACCTTAGAGATCATCTAGTCCAATTAGGAAGTGCTGAAGCTTAGTAGAGTTCCTTGGGGAAGCTGGGGAGTGTGTTCCTTCACTTCTTTCCTCTTAAAACACTGCTATGGATATCTGTTTTATTTGCTACTATATAAAAAGCATTGGGTTGTGAAGGAACAGAAGCCAGAAGGAGGAATAAACCAGTGACAGCTGGATGACAATAAAACAACCCAACTGACAGGGAGGGAAATCCTCCTTGAAGCAAGATGTGTATTTTGAAAGCACAAATTCATCCCTGGTACAGGCCAAGCAGAGTGGGGATTGTGTCACTGTCTAGGCTTTGCAACCAGGGCTCATTTAAGCAAGCTGCAATGGCAGAGCAATTTCCATCCTAAAGATCTGACTAATAGCCTGCTCCAGCAAAACCAAGACCCCGGGCAAAGTGAAACACAACTCCACTGACATCACACGCAGCTATTTTCCAAGGCCAGTACATCAATTTACTCCTTCTCTTCCTACGCACACCTTCCCTTAATTACCTTGCATTAATGCAAAAGAAGGAATGAAGCAGAACAGCAGCTTGCAAAGGGAGACCTGTACACGCAAGGCACACAAAAGGCTCTGCCCTCCAACACTGGACATTTGAGTCTGATACATTTAGGGTGAGAAACTCCTCTGGGAAAAGCCTCCCCAGAAACACCAGCAAGGCGTTCTTGAGCTTACCTGTCACACAGGAGAGCAAGGGAGGAAAAGCATCTGGGACACAGGCAGGAGCAGCTGTGACAGCAGAATGGGCCAACCGAGCAGAACAAGGGCTGCCTCAGGGACCAAAGGGTGCTGGCCAGGAGGGACCCAGCTCCTTTGGGAACTAAAGGGCAACACCAGGAGGGGCAGTGAAGAAGCTGGCTCCCTTTGGGTCACAGAACACTGCCAGGAAGGGCCAAGGGATGGCGTACCACAAGGCCTGGGCCTCCCTCCACAGGGAAACAGGCACGGGCTGCTCTCGTGGAAAAAGCAACGCTCCACCACTCCTTCACATTTTTCTGTCATCCTTTTCTCATCGAACAAGGACAAAGGCTCTTACCTGTAGCACACCATGCTGTATGGGCTGAGGGAGTCCTCTGGCCACCTTCTGTCTCCCTTTTCCCCAGCACAGGAGGAGAAAGGCTCTTCCCCGCAGGCCGCCATACTGCACAGGCCGCGGGATCCCTCGCAGCACCTTCCTGTGCCACAGCAGGGGGACAAGGCTCCTCCTGCAGGTCACCAGGCCGCCAGACTGAGGAATGCCTCCCAGCTCTCCGTGGCCTGGGAAGGCCTGAAGCCTGCTGCCGCCCTTACTCGAGGATGAGGCCTGGTAACACGCACCGAGCCCTGCCCTCGATGGCCTTTCCCGGCACCATCAGCACTGCGACAGGAACAACACTGATCCACTTAGGCACTAATAAAAACCCTCTTCAGCCCTGCTCCCACAGGATTCATCACCTAAAGCCTGGAAGCCGAGAAGCTGCAGCCGTGACGGGCGGGCAGGCTCAGCACACGGCGGTCCTGCGCTAGCCGTGAGGCGCAGGCCTCGCACACCTGCAGGGAGCGGCACCCGCGGCCTCCCCGGGCAGCCTGCTCCAGGCTCTCCCCACCCTCACCGGCAACAACTTCCTCCTCATCTCCAGTCTGAATCTGCTCTCCTGGAGCGTCAGAGCACTCCCTCTCATCCTGTCCCGCCCAGCCCTCGTCTGAAGCCCCTCCCCGGCTCTCCTGTAGCCCCCTTCAGGTACCGGGAGGCTGCTCTAAGGTCTCCCTGCAGCCTGCTCCTCTCCAGGCTGAGCAGCCCCAACTCTGTGCCTGTCAGAGGCTCTCCAGCGCTCTGATCATCTTTGTGGCCCTTCTCTGCACCTGCTCCAGCAGCTCCGTGTCCCTTTTATGCTGGGAGCACCAGAACTAAACACAATAATCCACCTGGGGCAGGGGCTTGGAACTAGATTACGGCGACTCCACCACCTCCCTGGGCAGCCCATTCCAATGCCAATCACTCTCTCTGCCAACAACTTCCTCCTAACATCCAGCCTCAACCTGCCCTGCCACAACTTCAGGCTGTGTCCCCTTCTTCTGTCCCTGGCTGCCTGGCAGCAGAGCCCAACCCCAGCTGGCTACAGCCTCCCTGCAGGGAGCTGCAGACAGCAATGAGCTCTGCCCTGAGCCTCCTCTTCTGCAGGCTGCACACCCCCAGCTCCCTCAGCCTCTCCTCACAGGGCTGTGCTCCAGGCCCCTCCCCAGCCTTGCTGCCCTTCTCCCAACACCTTCCAGCACCTCAACATCTCTCCTGATGATCTTTAAGGTTTCATCCAATGCAGCTATGAATTAACCCCCACCCAAACTACCCAGTAAAAACTGATACATAGCACATGTCCAAGCCACCCTCAGAAAAAATCACTTTCAGAAGCTATTTCCAGCAGACAAGCACTGCCCCTCCCCTCAGGAAATGCCACAGGGCATCAACGGAGAAGCCTCTTCAAACCTGCAGCTCCAAAGCCCCATGCAATTTGTCATGAACACTTCTCAGCCTGCTTCAAGCACACTCAAAGAGCAGGGCAAGCTTCTCGCCGCACTCGGAGCACCAATTCGCTTGAACTGGAGTCAAAACACTTCATTTCTTCTGGCAAATCATAGGTCAAAACCAAAGCAGAACCAGATTAAGAATGCAGCCTTCCCATCTACCTTTCAGTAAGTTATTCTGAAGATCCTTACCACCCCTCTGTGGCATCACAACATTCCCCAGCGTTTTGCAGATGCTGATTATCAGGAAGTGCAGATAGAGAATCAGAGAACGGTTTTGGGTGGAAAAGACCCAAGATGATGGACTCCAACCATCCACCTAGGACCCCCACAGCCATTAAACCGTGTCGCAAAGTGCCACGTCCACAAGTTTCCGGCAGACCTCCAGCGACGCTGACTCCACCACCTCCTCCGTGGGCAGCCTGTTCCAACGCCTGTCCACTCTTGCAGGGAAGAAGTTGTTCCTAATATCCAACCTAAAGCTCCCCTGGCACAATTTCAGGCCAGCCACACAATGAGAACACCGAAACAGCCAGCTCACACAAATAGACCAAAATCCCTGACAGATGGATGACAGAGAGCCACTACAAACGTACACAGACATGGAACTTGATGCAGTTTGAAAGCAGATTTTACCTTTTCAGCAGACAATGAACAGACAAAATGTTACTGTGCAGCTCCCTCTCTGCAATCACCACCCTTTTGGAATGCATCTCTTGCCAGCTCTCTATCAGCTGTCTGCAAGACAACTCTACTACATCTCCTAGAAAATAAGATGCATGAGAAACTCTGGTCCCAGGGCACAGTGAACTGCCTCTAATTTCAGGCTTACACTTCAGCAGTCATCAGGCCTCATTCTCTCTTGCAGGTCTTCTGAACACCTTGAGTTCACCCAATTTAAAAGGAGGTGATGGTGTGCAGCCTCTGCTCTGCTTGAAACTCAGGGAATTGCCTTCTCTGGTTTGGAAGTTCTCTTTCTTTGCAGACACAAGAGCTTATGCACAACCTTTATTTTAACTACTTGCCTGCTGAGGCAGATCAGTGGCTGTAGCTGATCTGTTCATCACTTACAGCCACTGATTATGCATCTGTAAATCTAGTAACTGCCACTGCAGAGAGAAAAGTCCCTGAAGCCCTGACAACCAAAACATCCTCACATGTTCACTCTTGCCAATTTGGCTGCTTAACTTATGGAACAAACATGCCCCAGGTTATGCAGAGTATGGCCCCAGAGCATCAAAGTGCCTCAGGGAGGCAGAATATCAAGGTCAGGTTGGATGAGGCTTTTGAGCAACCTGGGCTAGGGGGAGGTGTCCCTACCCAAGGCAGAGGACTTGGAACTGGATGATCTTTGAGGTCCCTTCCAACTCAAACCATTCTTTAAGGTCCCTATATCTCTACAAGTAGACACATATTAAATGGTTTGGAGTCAAAGGAACCTCAAAGATCATCTAGTCCCATAGATCTACAGGTTATGCACTTAGGGCCTCACTCACCTATGGAATTACTCTGGAGCAGGAACTACTTGGAGACACTAAAGATCCCCAAATTGGAACCCAAAATTAAAGCCAAGGGTTAAGAGATCTGCTAATGAACTGATTTGGCTTTGTCTGCACCAGCCTCTAGCTAGACTGAGAATCAGAACATTCTGCCTCTGCTTTTCAGAGTCACAGAATGGTTTGGGTTGGAAGGAACCTTGAAGACCCTCCAGTTCCAACCCCCTGCCATGGGCAAGGACACCTCCCACTAGAACAGGCTGATCAAGGCCTCATCCAACCTGACCCTGAACACCTCCAGGGAGGTTGTGGAGCACAGAATCACTCAATGTGATCCAAGATCCAACCTGGCCTTGAACACCTCCAGGGAGGTTGTGGAGCACAGAATCACTCAATGTGATCCAAGATCCAACCTGGCCTTGAACACCTCCAGGGAGGTTGTGGAGCACAGAATCACTCAATGTGATCCAAGATCCAACCTGGCCTTGAACACCTCCAGGGAGGTTGTGGAGCACAGAATCACTCAATGTGATCCAAGATCCAACCTGGCCTTGAACACCTCCAGGGAGGTTGTGGAGCACAGAATCACTCAATGTGATCCAAGATCCAACCTGGCCTTGAACACCTCCAGGGAGGTTGTGGAGCACAGAATCACTCAATGTGATCCAAGATCCAACCTGGCCTTGAACACCTCCAGGGAGGTTGTGGAGCACAGAATCACTCAATGTGATCCAAGATCCAACCTGGCCTTGAACACCTCCAGGGAGGTTGTGGAGCACAGAATCACTCAATGTGATCCAAGATCCAACCTGGCCTTGAACACCTCCAGGGAGGTTGTGGAGCACAGAATCACTCAATGTGATCCAAGATCCAACCTGGCCTTGAACACCTCCAGGGAGGTTGTGGAGCACAGAATCACTCAATGTGATCCAAGATCCAACCTGGCCTTGAACACCTCCAGGGAGGTTGTGGAGCACAGAATCACTCAATGTGATCCAAGATCCAACCTGGCCTTGAACACCTCCAGGGAGGTTGTGGAGCACAGAATCACCCAATGTGATCTTCGATCACATTGGGTGATTCTGTGCTCCACAACCTCCCTGGGCAACCTGTGCCAGTGTCTCCCCATCCCCACTGGAAAAGAATTTCATGTCAAGCTGTAAAGATGGGAAAAGAGGATGAGAAGCAGCTGCTATCCAGATGTGACGCTGGCTGTTTTGCATGCTGTGTATTAAAACTCAAGGCAAAAATAAAGCCAAGACAGCTTTGAAAACTGCCACCACAGCCATCCCTTCTCACCCCTGAGGAAATCCACCTCTTTTCCCACTAACAACAATCAAGAGACACCTTCTGCTTGCAGGCACAACCTGGCTGCTGTAGTGTAGCTTGGTTTTTATTTATGTCCACAAATAGTTCAAAAAAATTACAAAATACTCAAATGGAGAGAACACAGAAGTCACGATTTCTGGGTTTCTAACTCTGTTTACACTGTGTTATCCCATGGCAAACTACTCATATATACATTAAGCTTCAAGATATATATAAATGTAAGCAGTCAGAATGTACACTCTGCTTCCAACGGTGCAGTGAAACAAGCTCAACCATGACGACATAGAGAACAAGAGAGAGGGTTAAAAAAAAAACCATTAAAGCAAGGTTAAAAAAAAAAAAACAAAACAAAAAGAAAAATGATTTTGGTTTTTTGTTGTTTTTTTGTTTTTTTCAAAAGAGGGAAAAAATATTCTGAAAGGAAACAAAAAAATTGAAATCAAAGAAATCAGAATTTCTGAGTTGTTTTAACAGGGCAGTGAACGCCAGGATGGCTTCCAAAAGTACTGCGTAGTTGAATGGTTAAAATGGAAGAGTTTCGGTGCTTGTTTGCAGAAGGATGTGAAGAGAAACCTCCCATAAATGATCAAGAATGCTTCTCTGAGAGGGGCAATGGAAAAAAAAAAAAGAGATCAATGAATAGCTTTTGAACAGCAGATTTTAACTAAAAGTAAAAAGAGAGAGAGGGCCACGGGAGGCAATTGGGTGTTTGGTTTTTTTCCTTAAGACAAACTATAGCTAAAAATAACAGAAGGATCAGAAGTGGCTGAACTCCCCCAAACTCCTCCATTTCAGGTGTCAGTGGAATGTGCCTAACTGAACCTTTAAAAGAGAACTGAGGCACTCTCTCTGCTGAGGCAGGACTGCTGTTAGCAGCTACTCCACTGCTAGCAAAAAATCACTGAGAAGAAAATCATTTCCCCTGATCACTGCAGACAGCTTTAGGACACTTTAGGACAGCCTTTAGGCTGTCTGCAGTGATCAGGGGAAATGGTTTTCTTCTCAGTGACATGTTTCTACTGACTAAAGAAGACTTCACCATCCTTGAACTCTAGACTGACCTCATGGCTTCCAAGCCTAGCTGTTCTTCCTGCCACCTTCACATAGAGCAGATGGAACGGATTCAACACTGCTGCAGCTCTTCAGCGTGGAGAAATCTGGCATGGAGGGCAGAAAAGAGCAAGATCAACACCAGCTGAAACAGTCCTCCCATGTCTTCTATGCACTCCTGGACCTAAAATAGCTCACTGCCTGTCAATAACTAAACTGATGTTGCTAATTGCCCACCTTTGGGCGGTGATGCTGGTTTGAGATCCAGGTGGATGAAGCACTGTGCATCCCATCAGAGAGATCCTTAACTGCAAGTTCATCAACCATGGCTCAGGACAGTCCTTAGGACACCACCATCACACTTGACAGTCTACAACAGCACAGAGAGTGCACTCCTGAGTTAAGAGAGAGAATGGAGGTGGGGGGGGAAGTTATGCACCAGCAGAAAAAATAGCCAGCAGATTCAGATGCCCATTGGCTGCATCGCCCTCTGCTCTGGCAAATGAAGCCCGTGGTGGGGAAAGAAAATGATTCTGCCTAGACAGTAAGCAGAGCTGTCTCCAAAATGCTCACTGGCCTTCTGTGTGTTCCTCTCCTTTTACCATCCACATGGGAACAAGCCAACAGGAGTTATTCTGCGTGGACCTGCTGTGTTAGGAGTCAGTGAAAGCTACTGTCCGGATGTCTGGTTCATCCCAAAGCAGTTTTAAGTTCCTGAGATACAGAACATTGAAAAAAAGATTTTTGCTTACAAAACCAGAACTAAAACACAAGAAACACAGGCTGGTCTTTGCAAAAAACAGCAAACCAACTTTAAGAACACAAACTGAGCTGCCTACTTCACTTGCCTTAAGAACAGATTCAAACATAAGAGGCCAGAAAGAGCAAAACTATGTACGTGCATCCAAAATTCTGTTTGGGCTACTTTGAGCCACGAAACATTTCCCAAAGAGGTTTTGAGGACAGATTATTTCTTTGAACTTTTGCCTATAAAGTCTGAACCCAATGTCATTAGCTTCAGTTTCCCAAAGGTCGTAAGTTAAGAAGTGTATTATGGCCACACTGAAAATGAACCCTGGAAGCAGGCATCAAAATAAAGGTCAGCTAGTTCCAAGGGACATCTGTGCCACTGAGAAACCCAACTCAACAGAAATCATCTGCAGAACAGAGAGATGGAACACGAACAGAACAAAAAAAGAAACCCCACAAAACAAACCCAACCAACCAAGAACAGAAACAGTCATTTGCAACATTATCCCTGCAACTGCCTTTAATGCTTATTGTTGATATCAAACCAAATGTCAAGCTTTTACCCATTTGCAGTTATTGGCACCCTTTAATTAAAGGGATAATTATTATATATTTGTCTTTTTTTTTTTTCCTTTTTTTTTTTTTTTTTAATTTTTTANCGCCACCACCCCTCCCCCTCCCCCCAAAAAAAAGGTTATTTACAGACTTAAAAAGCCATGCTGCTGCAGAACTGAGCTCTCTTTAAAAGTATGAAGATTTCCTACAATGTATTAAAATAAAAGTAGATTTTTTTTTCTTCTTCTTCTTCTAGCACTTGGATTCAGAGCTTGTTAGGTCACCTACTTGCAATCCTGGTTTTTTTAACAGCTAGAGATGCATTGAGTGTCTCTTCACGCACAGTGACTCGTGTTGTGAACCTGATTCTAGCACCTACTCAAAACAAACTAGTTTAAAAATAAAAACCAAACCAAACCAAACCAAAAAAAAAAAAAAAAAAAAAAAAAAAAAAAAAAAAAAAANACATCTGTGCCACTGAGAAACCCAACTCAACAGAAATCATCTGCAGAACAGAGAGATGGAACACGAACAGAACAAAAAAAGAAACCCCACAAAACAAACCCAACCAACCAAGAACAGAAACAGTCATTTGCAACATTATCCCTGCAACTGCCTTTAATGCTTATTGTTGATATCAAACCAAATGTTAAGCTTTTACCCATTTGCAGTTATTGGCACCCTTTAATTAAAGGGATAATTATTATTTATTTGTCTTTTTTTTTTTTCCTTTTTTTTTTTTTTTTTAAGTTTTTAAAAATTTTTATTAAAAAATCAACTCTGTCTTCTGTCAATACCAGGTAGGAATTCACAAGTTGTGATGGTACTGAAAATCAAGATAAAATGTTTCTGGAGNAAAAAAAAAAAAAAAAGAGAGAAAGAAAGAAATAAAGGAAACAAAAAAACCAGCCCCCAAAAAAAACAACCCCCCCCAAGATTGCAGGAAGTTCTCTGAATGTTCCACAGTCCTGTATTTCCAATAGGCTTCTGAATATGTTGTCATGCAGGGAGACCCAGGTCAGTCTTGAGAACTCTTCTCTACAAATGAACACTATGCTGATCAGTCTCTACTCGTTGGGTGGTTGTTTCTGGTTTAAATATATAAAGAAATCTTTATAAGATATTCTTTTTGTGTTTTGTTTTGTTTTTTTCCTTTTGTAGCTCTTATTGTATGTGAAAATGTTCCTCTCCTTCCCCAGGCCTGGGCTTTCCACAGCCAGCATTGCAAATAAATAAGTTATTACAATTGTTTGTCGCCTTCTTTCTTCAGTCGACTGCAAGAGAAAGAAAACTCGGTTTAGCAGGAGGAAGGAGGTGTCACAGCACTTCAGAGATGGCTTTGCCTTCCTGCTGACTTCACCCGGCTGCCCTGAAGGGATCAGAGGTTGCAATGGGGCTTGTGAGCTTTCAGCACAAAAGCGAGAGCCGCCGTAACAGCAGCGATAACGCTGTCTGTGGTGGCAGGAAGTGATGACCTTTTTGCTACTGAAGTGCTCCTTACATGTGAGCAGGATCGCTGGTGCCAGCTCATCAAGCTTCAGCTTTATCTGCAGCTGCAGAGATGACAGTCAGCTTCAGACAGGCTGGCTGCCCCCACGGCACCAGGCCAGCAGGCAATTCGGGAGAGTAGAAGCCAGGACTGAAACATCAGAGCCGAGCAATGCAAGGCAGGTGTTTGATATGCTGCTTCCTGTCTATCCTTGCTACCCAGACGTGTGGAATGACCCCTGCTAGGTGCTGGTGGCTTTTTCTTCTCAGCTGACACAGCCAAAGTCGCTGCCAAACAGGAACTAAGCTGGTGTCACAGAAGAAGAGAACTGCTCTACTGTCAACACCATACAGCATTCTGGGGAGAAGGAACTCACATGATTCATCCAGGCACTCTCAGCTGGAAATGCAGGACCTGTATTCTTCACACATCTCAGCTTCCCACTGCCCTTACTCATTTCTTAAGATTTACTGAGTTCCTCTTCTTAGTCATAGAGCTTCACCCCCCCTCCTCCACTGTTCTCAAGGAGGAGAGAAGAGATGTGGAAGCAGCAGCTGCAGTGATTATCACAATAAAAGGTAATTCTGCAACGTAAGCCTCAACTAATCTACATCCTGTGCCAGTAACTTGGGCCTAGCTTCCCATCTGCCCTATCACTTAACCCAAAATGAGGTCTTTCTACAGCTTCACCACCTCCCATAACTGCCTCAGGACAGTAACTCAGCACACACAAGCAAGGCAGTAACCCAGAAGAAAAAAGGATGGAACATGGAGGAAGATGAAGGAAGCTGTAGCACCCCTGTGTCTCCAAAAGCTTTCACTGCACCTCTCACCTGTAATAATCTTCCTGACTTGGTAGATGACCACCGTGCATGTGAGGATGCCCATGCAACCACTGCTGCTCCATTGCCAGTCTCTGCAGCTCTGCTGACTGGGCGTGCATGGCCTGCAGCTGGTGGGCTGCTGACATAGGAGGTGGAATGGCACCAGGCAGATCCCGTGGATAAGGAGTACCTAAGAGAGAATTGCCCAATTTTAGATGCTTGTTTGCCACAAGGTCTGCAGAGACTTGTCCTGTGAAGCTTTCTGGTTTGTTTGTTGTCATAACAAAATCAAACCAACCCACCAGCCTTTGGCTGTCACCCAAGTTACAGCTCAGCCCCACCAACTTCCCTCCCATGACAAGCTAAGAAGACCCAGACGGAAAGATGACAGTTCAGATCAAGAGTTGACCTCTGTAAAACCCACAAAATGCTCTCACCGAAGACTGGATGTCGGAGCATTTCATGCTCATGAGGTGGCTGTCCTAGCAATGGGTTGGGGATGGTCCCAGGTGGGTAGGGAAAACGTGCCAAATGGGGTCCAGCTGCTAGAGGATCCACCAGTGGGTGAACGGGTCCTGCTGAACCTTGAAAAGAAGGAAAGAAAATCAAATCCCTGCATTTGGAAGCATCACTTACTGCTGGGGGATCAAAAGCCCTGTCAAACTTGAGCTGGATCAGCTTTTGGCCAAACTGACATGTAATTTTCAGCAGCTTAGCTCCATCCTATTTGAAACTCACTTTTCTATCTTCAAGTAACATCTGTTGACCAAACAGCCTCAATTGCTAAAGCAACAGCCCAGTGCTTTCCATGTCTAGAAGAGAAAGAAAGCCACCAAAGACGGCCAGTGTTCAGGAGACACATCCCCCAGACTGTCCTGTTTGCCCTGAGCACACAAAACTGGAGGATCGTCAGTGACATTTAGTACAGAAGCACTTAAGTGTCCTGACTGATACCACTTGATAGGCCAAAAGCTGGCGAAGCGAGGGTTCTGCCAAAGATGACATTGCCACCACCCCTGTGTGGAGAGGGACACCTGCAGACAAGCTGTCTGATGTCACAAGCTGTCTGATGCCACTTTAGCAGTATAATGAAAAGAAGACACCAGGGAAACCTAAAAGCCCTTTACTGAGATCTCTGTGAAGCTGCTAGCACAGCCTGCAGAGGATCTGGAACAAGGGGAATAGAGCACAGCTAACAGAACTGTCCCTCAGCTGTCACCTGGTGCAGAGCAGGAACGTGAGGTCGTTCTGCACTCCAAAGAGATCTACAGTTAGGCACTTAGGGCCTTACTCACCTATGGAACTACTCTGGAGCAAGATCTACCTGGAGACACTCAAGAACCCCCACCAGTTTTAAGGCGGCACCCAAAATTAAAGCCAAATTACTTTGCAAGTACAGGTAAGAGGCCTGCTAATGACCTGACTTGGCTTTGTCTGCACCAGCCTCTAGCTGGACTGAGAATCAGAACAGGCTGCCTCTGCTTTTCAGTCACAGAATGGTTTGGGTTGGAAGGGACCTTAAAGATCATCCAATTCCAAGCCCCTGCCTTCCACTAGCCCAGGTTGCTCAAGTTCTTATCCAACCTGGCCTTGAACACCTCCAGGGAGGGGGCACCCTTGACCATTGTCTCTCCACCCTCACGGTCAGGAATTTCTTCCTAATACCCAGTTTAAATCTGCCATCCTCAAGCTTCAACTCCCCCTCACCCTAAGTGAGTTACCTGGGGAGCATCCAGACTTACCTGCAGAGCTGGTGACTTACCTGCCCACAGACTCCTGCACAGACACCACCTATGACAAAGGCCCTCTGCTAACAGTGGGCTGTGCAGACCTGCCCCAAACTGAATCAGTCTATAATTCATACAGTCTCAACTGCAGTCCACAGTGACAGCCTGAAGAATGCTGATACTCAGCACCATCGTCTGCTCACCGCAACCTCCTGCTCCTCCTTCTCACCAGACTCCTTGCAGTACAATCTGGCTTCTGCAGAAGCACTCAAATTCCTTCCCAAGTCCCCAGAGCAAGCATCCCAAGCTCCATTCCATGCACAGTGCTCCAAGGCACAGGATGCTACATTTGCTTGCACAAACACTTGTAGCCAGCTGCACCAGAAGCTGCACTTCAAGTACTTGGACTTTTTTTCCCCTCTCTTCACATCTACTGCACCTGACGGCTGCTTACTGTACTCTCCCCACTCTGCCACCAGGAAATGTGAAATATTCTTAGTGCCTCATCTTCCAGACTCCAGACTGGAGTCACCACGTAGCTTACTTCAGCAATTAGCAAGGCATTGATTCCTTTTTTGAGACTATTATGATTGTGGGGGAAAAAAACGTCCCACACATCAGAATAAACTGTCAGCCAGAAAGATGCCAGCCCATAAGGTTAGATGGTTCCTAGGAGAACTGTGACAATTTCAGCTCAAGGAAAGCCAGATGGTTGGCATGTAAATGGCTGAAGGGATGAAATCTTTCTCTGCTCAGTTTTTTTTCGCAGCTTCTTTCCAGCTCTACTTCCTGATCTAACAGCCATTTACACCAGCAGCATTGCCCAGTCCATGACATCTCTCCTCATCAACTGCCTTCACCCAGCAGATTCTCCACCTGTGGAGCAGACACCACTGCGAGGTGGTGCTCTGGAACTGCAGTGTTTCAAAACACCCCAAGAAAGCATCAACCCTGCTGCAGTGGCAGTGGGCAGGCTCAGTGGAGATCCCTGTACTGCAGTTCCTCCATCACTGTTTCGGGTTCGCTCTCCAGAACCATAACTGTTTGCTTATCTCAACTTACACAATAGAGAATGGGAGAATCACTAAGGCTGGAAAAGCCCTTTAACATCATCTGGTCCAACCTTCCATCCAACACCACCATGCCCACTAAACCATGTCCCCCAGTGCCATGGCCACAGGTTCCTTCAACACTTCCAGGGATGGTGGCTCCACCACCTCCTTGGGCAGTCTGTTCCAATCTCTGACCGCTCCCGCTTCTGCAGTAAGGAACTTGTTCCTAATCTCTGAGCCAAACCAACCCTGGTGCAACCTGAGGCCACTGCCTCTTGTTCTATCACTTGTTACTTGGGAGAAGAGACCAATCCCCACCTCAATCCAGCATCCTTTCAGGGAGCTGTCAATAGCAATAAGGTCTCCTCTCAACCTTCTCTTGCCAAAAGCCTTCCTCTTCCACGGTTTCCCCACCTACACAAGACCCTTATCAGAGGTGAGGGCCATGTCTGCACATGTGCACACCTCCAGGGATGGTGCTCACACACGAGTCACACCACACAGGAGACAATAGGGAGTTTGCTACTTGAATTCCAGAGTCGCAGCCTGCCTGGGGAGAGAAGCTCCCTAGCTAGCATCACAGAGTCATTAAGGCTGGAAAAGATCTTCAAGGTGGACTCCAACTGTCGCCCAACTACCATGGACCACTGAACTACATCCTGAAGTGCCACATAAACACCCCTAGGGATGGGGACTCCACCACCTCCCTGGGCAGGCTGTGCCAAATAAACACCCCTAGGGATGGGGACTCCACCACCTCCCTGGGCAGGCTGTGCCAGTGCCTGACCACTCTTTCAGTACAGAAACTGTTCCAAATCTCCTACGTAAACCTCCCCTGGCACTGGGCTCACCTTGATGGAGGGGGTCCTGCTGATGTAGGTGTAGATGCGAGTGTATGTGTGAGTGTTGGTGATGGTGGGGCGTGACGTTGAACATCTGGAGCCGCGCCAGGGGGTCGTTGGTCAGCGATGCCATGCGCTCTGCGTGTATCCTCTCTGCTGCCAGTCTGTCAGGGTAGCTCATTTCAGGCCGCAACTGGGGGCCTGCCAGTGCAAGTCTCTCTCTTTCCAGAGGGTTCAAACCGGGATGGAAGGAAGCAAAGGGGTGAGGTCCTGCTGTTGGGGGAATAGTCAGTGCGCCGTGCCTGGCAAAATGCTCCATGGGGTTAGTAGCTGGGTGCAGAGCATCCAGCTCTGGGGGCTTCACCTCAAAGCCAGGTTTCATCCTCTCCCTCAACTCCCTCTCCCGGATCTCCCGCTCCCGGATCTCCCGCTCCCGCAGCTCTCGTTCCCGGATGGTGGGATCCACGTTGTAGAGCCCAGGCATGTGGTAGGCCAGCAGCGGGTCGGTGGGGTTGAGGGGCACGAAGAAGGGGTGGTTGCGGTTGGTCGGGGACATGACGTGGGGCCGGGCATACTCGCTCAGTGTTCGTAAGGCAGGCGTGTCCGGGCCGATGTAGGGTGGGACGGCAGCGATGGTGGTGGGTGGAGGTTCAAAGGAAGGTCTCATGTGTGCTGGCCCAGTGAGCTGAGACTCGCCCAGCCGGCCCTCGTGGGACGAGCTGGACACCTTCTGCTGCACAGAACGGAGAAGAGAAACCCAATTCAGTACACGGAATTCAACACAAGAAGGATGTGGAACTGTTAGAGCAGGCCCAGAGGAGGGCTATGAAGATCCAAGGGCTACACAGCCTCCCCCATGGGGACAGGCTGAGAGTTGAGTCTGCTCAGCCTGGAGAAGACAGATCTTAGAACAAGCTTCCAAGATTTGAAGGGGGCTACCAGGAGAGCTGGAGAAGGACTTGCTACAAAAGCATGGAGATCTCTCATCGAGGATGAGAGACAAGGGCTTCACACTGGAAGAAGCTGGATTTAGATTAAGACATTAGAGCAAATCCTTCTCCACGAGGGTGCTGAAGCACTGAACGCTGCCAGATCCCCTGACAGACTGATGCTATACCCTGACTTCCACGGTCCTACAGAGACACTCAGCTCTTACTCAGACCTCTCAAATGCACCTGCACTACAGGACTTTAGCACATTCTTGTTCAGCATCAACCACATGTCACCACCCTCCCACAGGTCTGGAACCATTCCAGAGACATGCATTACTTGTACTGGCTCTTGACACCAAGAGTAGAGTTTGGGTCTCCCCATAAAAAGAGAGTTCCATGGCTTCAGCTAAATTGACTTCACATGCAAGTCAGCATTCAGCACTCTCCTGCCTGTGGAATCTTACACAAGGTACGCAAAGGCACTCACTGCATCTGCACCAAGTGTTCTACTAGAAGTGGAAGCATTCACTTGACCTAGCCAGCCCCGGCTGCACTGGCTTCCTGCACGCAAGAAAGACCAGGAGCAGAAACTCTCCACTTCCTTTGAAGAGAAGAAAGTCACAGGTGGGCCAAGAAGCGCTCACAGCTGGTTGGCTTTTGCTCGATACAGAAGGCTCCCATGCTCACAAATACACGAATGTGCTTCTGGAGATGTGCACTCCACAGCCACCATCCTGCTCAGACCCCACCACACCAACCCCCTCCACCAGCTCTGAGCTGCAAACAAACCTACCGCAGCTCTTTCTGCTTCTCGCTCCCGCTCCCGTTCCCTCTCTCTTTCCTTCTCCTTTTCTTTTTCTCTTTCCCTCTCTTCTCTGGCTTTCTGCTCTGCTTCTCTTTTGGCCTTTTCAATGGCCTCTTCTCTCTTCTTGGCCAGCTTTGATCCTGCCAGAGGCATGAAGTATAAATCTGTTCTTGAGCATGAGTTGTAGCCACGGTCCAGGTGCTTATAGAACCTGAAAGGAACAACGAGAAAGAGCTTAGTCCTGGGAAGGATGCAAGAGTCTGAGATTTGAGAGCTGTGTGCCCCAAAATGTGAAAGTATCGCTCTACACTCACACAATTATTACTATGAACTGCCCTCAGAGCCCCAGGAAAATGAACTGTGCCACAGACAACCACCAGACAGACGTTAAGGAAGCACAGCTCACAACCTCCATACCTGGCTGACTGACTGGCATGACTTGGCGTGTCCACCACAGTAGGTTCTGGTGATGGACTTCTGGGTGGAGGGGGAGGGCTTTCTGGTTCCTCAGCTTCATCTGGGGCTTCTTCTTTGATCTGGATAGGTGGTAGCGTGCAGGCTGTCACCGCTGGCACGTTTCCACTAGAAGCTGCTGATGTGGAGATGGAAGTCTGAAGCGGGATGCCAGGCACGGTGGGTGGCGTGGAAGTGGAGGGGCAAGAAGGAGAAGTGATGGAAGGTGGACCTCCTGGGACAAACGGATGCTGAGAAAAGGGGGGCTGGGAGGATACCTGATGAAGTCCAGATTGGGGGTGATTAGCAGGTGGGGGAAGGCTCTGACTCTGGGTCAATACAGGAGGCTGGGCTTGCGAAGACTGCAGCGGTTGGCTTTGAGGCATCAGCTGCAGAGGAGGAGGGTGGGCGGATGGAGGGTGGTGAGTTGAGAGGGAGCTCAGAGGTTTTAAAGCAGGTGGTGGAGGCAAGTTGGAGTTCATAGAGAACGGAGAGGGGCCTGAGAGATGAGGAGGATGCTTGTGGGATGGAGCAGTGGGGAGCTGAGGGATTGGGGTTGTAGGGGGAGGTTTGATGTGAGGCATGGCCATGGGTGCAGGCGGCAAGGGCTGCTCCCGGGGAGGCTGAGCCTGCGGCAGTGAGGTTGTGGTCGGCAGCACAGGCTGCGTTACCTGAACCTGCAGAGCAGAGTGAGAATGAGATGGAGCTTGTGTCTGAAGGGGAACCTGAGACTGAGATGACTGAGTGGGGAGGGAAAATGCCTGGGAAGGTACAGGATGAGGCAGGAGGGGCTGGGCCTGAAGGCTGTGAGGGGCAGGCTGGGCCTGATTGTGGAGGGGAGGCTGAGAGTGAGGCTGTGAGGAGGCTGGGGTCGGCTGGCTCTGTGACACACTCAATGGCTGCAGAGGAGGGTGGGGTGATGGGATTCTCTGCGGGTGCAAAGCAGGGGCTTGCTGTATATGAGAGTGAGGAGGTGGTGGAGCAGGGGCCTGGGGCTGGCTGGGGGGCTGGGATGCTGACGGCGAGACCTGCGGCGGAGCTGAAGCAGCGCTAGACACCGCTGGCAGCGATGCTGGCAACGGGGCCGACGCTGGTGGTGTGGGAGGAGGAGCCTGGCCAGAAGCACCCTGTGCCTGCAGCACTTGGGGCTGTGCCTGCAGCACTTGCTGCTGAGCAGATGAATCCGAGTCGCTCTCATTGTCCTGAGGGCTGGGGATGCTGGGGGATGTACTCCGGTTATCCTGGTCGATGTCCTTGGGATCGCTGCTCCCTTCATCATTGACGCTGCGGCTGTCAGAGCTCTCCCCTTCACCCTCACCCTCCGAAGGAGAGTTTGGCCTGCTGATCTCCTGCAGGGAGAGGGGAAGAACAACCACAGAGCATCACAGCACTGCACAAAGAACACCACCAGCCTACCACAGGACGCAAGCTGTGACAGACGCTGTGCAAACGAAGTGCCAGCGTCAGCCTGTGAACCTCGCAGGACTTGAACCAGCACAGGGAACAAATACCAGAGGCAGGGTGCAAAGAGCACAGAGCTGGGCTCTTTCCTGGCGTCCAGGGGCAACGGGCACCAACTGAAATGCAGCAGATTCTGCCTGGATGTCAGCAAACACTTTACCACTGTCAGGGTGACCAAGCAGTGGATCAGGTTGCCCAGAGAGGCAATTTACATCTTTTGAGATAGTCAAAAGCTCTGGAGCATGCTTCCCAGCAGTTTGCTCCAGGTGGCCCTGTTGAGCAGAGAGAGCTGGATGAGATGACATCCAGATCCCTTCCTACCTCAACCATCCTGTGATTCTCTAATAAGGAAAGCTCAGTGCCAAAATTCCCTACACGCAAAGGGAACCTGATCAGGTACACAGAGCAGCAAAGATATCCTGAAAGTACTTCAACTGAGCTTTGATGATACCATTCAGTGAAGATAACTCCAGTGGTGAGCTTCCAAATTGCCACAGAAGAGGGGGGGAAAAAAGAAATTTCAAAAAAACCCACCAAAACCAGAGGGAGCTGAGAAGAATCCACTCAATACTGACAGCAGAACAACCAGCCAGAACTCTGGACTTCTCCTCTATCATTCCAATGGTTCAGCAGAAGGATCACATCATAAAGGCCACAGATTAAGTGACAGTTTGCTGTGGCTCAACATGGATTTCATGATTTCCCTTTATCACCAGGTCTGCATCCCCTGCCCCTCTCTAACTACTCTCCTCTTTAAGACTCACTTGAGTTTTGGATTTTTTGGCATTGGATCTGTCAGGTTCCTCTGTGTCAGAAGCTGCCTTTTCCCGTTGCCTCTTGGAGTTCTTGAGAGGAGAGGACACCTCTTCTTTTATCTTCTGCCATAAATGAAGCAGAACACAGCAGTTATCAGTGATGTCTGTGCAAAAGTAAACTGAACACATCCCAGTGTTACCATATTTAACTCAAGGAAGGGTTCCTATAGAGCAGAAGTCAACAAAGGCATTATTTAACAACAACTCCTTATACCAGGGGCAATGGAACAAAACTAGAAGTGGATAAATTCAGATGGGATGTTAGGAAGAAGCTCTTCACCATAAGCATGGTGAGACAATGGAACAGGTTGCCCAGGGAGGTGGTGGTGGAAGCCTCATCTCTGCAGGTCTTTAAGGCCAGGATGGATATGGCTTTGAGCATCCTGATCTAGTGTGGGGTGCCCCTGCCCATGGCAGGGGGGTTAGAGCTAGATGATCCTTGAGGTCCCTTCCAGCCCTGACAATTCTAAGGTTCTGTGGTCTGTCCCTCTGACCAATTACAGCCTGCAGGGAATCTGCTCTGAAGCTGCTGCTGTCTTCTGCCAACTGCAGAAGGAGCTCCCAGAAGACCTGCACCTACACAGTGCTCCAGCCACTCCCTCTGCAAATCACATTTAAGGCAGAATCCAAAGCAGGCTGCAGCTTTCCTTCCGCAGGCAGCAACCCAAGGGGCAGTTTGCACGCAAACCCTGCACGCTTCTCTGACACAAGCTAGCAGGAAAAGGGATCACTGAGGAAATCATTCCTCAGCATGCAGAGGTGGTCTGCAGCTTGGAAAGGGAAAGATTATTTTGAACCAAGCAGTTGTCTTCAGCTGTGCTGAACCAAGTCCATTAGGAACTCATACTGGATCAATCAGCTCAGTAAACTCCTCTAACAGAGACCAACAGCAGTTAACAGAGGATGGAGCCAGAATTTCTGCAGGAGACAGGCACAGGATAAGCGTCCTTCTACCACATGAAAGTCCTGGTTTACTCCTGGTGTTTTGTGAGGGGTATTTTTGTACCTCCTCAAACACAGGGCCTAACAGTGGGTAGCTATTACATGATTACTACCTCCTTTCGTGGCCTCTAACAGCTTTATACATCACATAATTACCTGACCTAACTTCAAATTGTGCTAAATTCTCAGTTCTATCATGTGAAAACTTGCTCCATGATCCAGTTTTTGACTTGGTTGGTTTAAGTATTTCTTTTCAACTTGCTGCTTTTCAATTTACACTGCTCAACAGCAAGTCTGCCTGCTTCAGCTGGCTTTGCTTCTCTGGTGCTCTTGGAAAGGCACTGACTCATTTCAACAGGCTAAACTATCAGCTTGCTCTGAATAACCAAGCAAATGCACTCCCAGAAAACCAGTACCAGAAGTAGCCTCAATTCCTCCATATTCATATTCCTCTGTAAACAGCGATTAAGCACTGCTTAAAAACAATAAATCCTCAGAACTGTCTCCTTGTCTGAAATACAACAGTTCTGATCTGTATTACCTCCGTGAGCCTAATGCTTGCATCTGCATCTGAAATGGAAGGATTAATTTATCATGAGAGCACAAAGGTTATGTGGGGATACTGGGCTGGGTTTGATCACTACACAAGCCCACGTAGAGGAACAGAGCATCACTCGGATGCACCATTACATCGGTGTGTTTTGCTTATCCAGGCAAAGAGGAGTTTCTACGTCACTGAGAGGCTCCCTGCTCTCCTAGAACCTGTGTCTCCTTTAAGTGACTGAGGAGGCCTCAGGTGTGCAGTCCTAACAACAGAAGAAGAATGGGAATGTTTTACCTTGGTAGACTTCTTCACTGAATCTGCTTTGCTGTCATTGCTGGAGGTGCTGGCAGCACTGGGGGAGTTGCGGCCGCTGGAGCGGATGTCTTCATTGATAGGTGAGGCTCTACCATCAGGGCTGGCTGGCTGCTTCTTACGACCACTGCGTAGTGTAGACATCTATTGGTTTGACAGAAAGAAAAGCTTATTAAAGCCAGCATTTGGCCAACCTCTTCACTTGGGGTTTTTTTTCTGTCTTGTGCATGGATGGATCACTCCTGCCAAGAGCTTGAGAAATGGAAAACCAAGAGCACTTAACACCGGTACAGCTTTCCCTTGAAAGCTCATCTGGGCTTAAAAGGAGGCAAATCCTTAATTGGTCTACTTAGAAACATTAAGTGCTGATGATTTTGTTTAGCAGTGCCTGCTGGAAATGACAACATTATAAAGCTAAGCCTCATCTGGAGTATTGTGTCCAGTTCTGGGCTTCCAGTTCAAGAGAGGCAGGGGAGTACTGGAGAGTGCAGAAGAGGCTATGAGGATGATTAAGGAATAGAACATCTCTGTGAGGAGGAAAGGCTGAGAGACTTGGAGCTGTTTAGCTTGGAAAGGAGAAGGCTGAGAGGGGACCAGATCAGTGTTTGCAAATACCTTAAGAGTAAGTGTCAAGAAGAAGGTCAGTCCCTTTTCACTGGTATTCAGTGGTAGGACAAGGGGCAAAGAACACAAACTGGAATCGAGGAAGCTCTTCCTCAATATGAGGAAAAACTTCCTTGTTGTGAAGGTGGCAGAGCCCTGGATCAGGCTGCCCAGAGAGGCTGTGGAAGTCTCCTTTTCTGGAGACTTTCCAAACCCACCTGGGTTCCATCCTGGGCAACCTGCCCTAGGTGACCTTGCTTTAGCAGGGGGTCTGGACTAGATGATCTCCAGAGGTCCCTTCCAACCCCTAACACACTGTGAATCTGTGAAAGATGTTCCAAAGCCGCTGCTGTTGAATACTGAGTTTCCTTCACAAAACCTTTGTGGACTTCCAGTATCTGAAAGGGGCTACAAGAAAGCTGGGGAGGGACTTTTTAGGGTATCAGGTAGTGACAGGAGCAGGGGGAATGGATCCAAGCTAGAGAAGGGGAGATTAAGATTAGACATTAAGAAGAAGCTACTCAGGCATGGAAGCCTCATGCCTAGAAATTTTTTAAGGCCAGGCTGGATGTGGCTCTGGGCAATCTGATCTAGTGTGAGGTGTCCCTGCCCACAGCAGAGGGGTTGGAACTACATGATCCTTGCAGTCCCTTCCAACCCTGACAATTCTGTGGAGATGGAAAAAAGTAATCAAAAGACTGAATCTGAGCACTCTCGAGGTGAAAAAGAAGAGAAGATCTGAAGATCTTCTTCTATGAATCTGTAACTGTGTTTCTCCTCTGAAAGGTTGGTCTAGATGATCCTTGAGGTCCCTTCCAATCTGGTATTCTCTGAAGCTATGAAGGACCTGCAGGCACATTTTTAAGTGTGCACACACAGAGAGTAAGGTGGGAGGGAGGCTCACGTCCCATTAAAGAGCTTCCCTGTCAGCATTCCATCAGTCAAGATCAGTTTCTGTAAGCACAGAGGCAGCTGCAAAGCAGAAATGCTCAGCCTACCGAGCCTCGACTCCTCCTTGTCCTCATGCTATGCTTTCCACTGAGTCCATCATCTTCCTCTTTGACAGGCTTAAACATAAAGGGTGGAGGGTCTACAGGCTTCTCGATGGGGGGCAGCTCGCCGTACTTCTTGAAGTGAATGCGGCAGTCGGTGCACAACAGGATGTTCTCTCTCCCACCGTGGTGCCAGTCCTTGGAGGCTGGGGGTAGGAAAAGCAAGAGCTAAGGAACACACCATGCAGCAGGTACTCAGCAAAAACACCTCATTAGAGGTAACTTTACTGCAATTCACAGGTTATGATTTCTATTAAATTGGTTCCTATACCTTATACAGCATTTCTTGCCTTAGACAATTAATTATACTACTTTATATATATATATGTGTGGATGTATGAGGGTGGTGGTGGAACACTGCAACAGGTTGCCCAGGGAGTGTGTGGATGTCCCCTCCCTGAAGGTGGTCAAGGCCAGGCTGGAGGAGGCCTTGAGCAACCTGGGCTGGGGGAAGGTGTCCCTGCCCATGGCAGGGGGTTGAAACTAGATGATTTTTGAGGTCTCTTCCAACCCAAATCTATGAATGGGGCTGCTGCAGATTTGGTGCAGAGCAAAGCGAGTTTTGGGTGCGTCCCAGTGCTGTATTGATTTGCTGTATCACAAACTGATTGGATACACTACAGATTATGCAGATCTTCTCCTGCAGACATGACTGCTTCTCACTGCAGGATTAATTTGCAATGGCAGAGCATGATTAACTCTGCCAGGACTGCTGCACAGTTCAGCTGATCCTAACCCACTTGTTTTGAACAGCTGAACACACACGTGAACTGCTCTGGCTTGGATGAAACTGCGTGAAACAAGCAGCAGCAGGAAGGAGAGAGACAAATTAATTGGGAGCATACTGGTGGTGAAGCAGTGACGACAGGCGTAGCCCTTCAGTTCCTGTTCGCTGTCCTCACTGTCAAAGTCATCTTCACTGGCAGAGCTCAAGTCCACTGAATAAGTAAAGGAGAGAAGAAGAGAAAGATTAAAAGGAAAACTCAGCAGGATTTTCTATTCTCCCTGCTTGTTTGAACAATAATGGTCGCTGGTAAATGTGGTGACTGCCTGCAATCTCCTTGCCTTGAGTCACCTCTATTTGGGGCTTTCTTTTCCTTTAGACTGATTTTCTTTTTCCCCAGCCTGCAGATAAAGAAGGGCTCAGGAATGACACAGTTCACAGAACTTTTGGTTACTTTTCCAATTGAGCTGTCATTCAAATACTGCTGATGCTTAGGGAAGCTGCGCTCCCAAAGCACAGCTCTCAAGAGAATCTAGGATCTGGTCAAATTTTACATCAAGTGTTTGCTAAATCCCACTTCACCAGACTCCATGGACAGGTTCTGTGGTGACTTTTCTGGGTTGTTTTGTTTCTAGAGTTCATCTTCTAAACCAGATGGGGAGAGCTGCTATGCTCTGTTAGTGGCTATATTCAACCCAGGAACTAGATGGCTTCTGCGTGTGGAATAAACAATGCTTGCAAATAATTACCTGTGTGAAGAACATATTGTGAGCCTTTTGGATGAGAGATACTACAAAGATACTACCAGTTTTCCAATCCTTACTGCAAGCCTCCTTATGAGTTTTGCCCCGTGGCAAACTTACATATCAAGAACGTTGTGTTTTGAAGATGTGGAGACTACGGAGGGTCCCTTTCCTCTGCAGCAAGCAAATTAGCTGATTGCAAGCCTGCCAGCTAAAAAGCACTACCCTAAGCCACTGAAAACCTGCAGACATCTCAGAACTTGTATCTTACTCCAACCTTCTAGAACAAGTCAGGAGTAAATCCTCTTACTGAGCACGCTGCGTTTTTCTAGCACCACCCCTACAAATCCACAAGGTAACAGGTCTGTGGTTTGTCACAAGCAGAGAGCCCTGTGGATTCTTTTGTTCTCATCTTTGACTAGAAAGAGAAGTCCTTGGTGCAAGAACAGTGGTTTTCTAAAGGTTGCAAGAGGCCAGTCTGTAACACATGCAGGTTATAGAGAGGGAGGGATCCTACAGCACTTGCCATTAGCATTTGCCCTCAACTCATTACCCTTCAAATTAATACAGGGTCCCATCTAATAACAGTAGCTGCTAACACTGCCATCATTTCTACATTAATCCTTTCAGGTGTTTAAACCCTGGCTGCAAAACTGACACCAGGCTAGACCTTGCTTTATTTAACTAGATTGATTTTTATTCCCATCTTGCAGTAGGATCCATATGAATGGGTCCTTCCAGCCACATGTGCACTGAAGTGTTGAGCATCTCAGATTGAGCTGTCCAAGTCCTCACTTCTTGTGCAGACAGAAGTCAGCAATAGATCCTATTAATTTCACAAGGAGAAGCCAAGAGCCTTTTCTCACTACCTCACTAATACCCTCTCCAGAATTCTCTGTCCTGCCTGCTCACCACATCTTCTATCTCACCAATATGAGCCTGCCAATTTCCGCCTTCCATAGCCCCTTATCCTTTAGAAGGCAACTGAGATGTGCTGGCTTTAGCCTATAAAAGACTTACAACTCCCAGTGCAGCAGAGGCCTTTCATATCAGGATAAAAGTGCATATGTCCACGTGGACTTTATAACCCTTTGCAATGCAGCACATTTCACTGCTTTGGGTGATCATGTTTTGTTTAGGTACCTCTGCTTCAGTCAAGGCCACAGTTAATCCCCGATGCATTAAGATACAACAGTGCTGGCTGCAGCACAAGCTTTGAGATCAAGCAGGAGGTATGGGGCACCAAGTAAGGAGGAAAGGGGCTTCCTTCCAAAGGGATGAAGGACTTCCTTCTGTCTGCATTGTCTCATTCCCATTACTGTAATAAGCGTGGAGAAAATACAACACAGACCCAAGGAAAGAGTAGGGAAATTCAGTAGCAGGGCAATGTTTCCATCCTTCCAGGATGCTTTTATGTTTAAGACCTGCACAAAGCACCGGGTGATCAAAGCCGCCTACCGCATTCCAGCGTAATGGTATAGGAACAGGAGAGGGCAACTGCCTGAACTCCATTTCCTTGCTTCATTCCCTTGAAGGTGCAGCACCATTACATTACTGTTGCTCCCTGCATCTAAACAAAGATAAATGCATTGCTTTTAGCTTCCACTTACAGAATTCACTGGAGGGGGGCCTGGAGGGAGTGTTGACTGGAGTGGAAGCGGTGCGAGTTTTAATTCTCCGAAACACAGCCTGCCTTCGATGCCTACGGTGGGCTCGAGAACTTGCTGCTTCAGGGGTTTTCTTCCAATAGTAATAGAAGGTGATTAGTTCTCCCTGCAAATACAGAAGGAGTATGTTAGAGGGGCATGCAAACCTGACTTGTCAGCTTTTTCCCCCTCCCTTTTTGCTCTCCGGATGTGTGCACAGGTAGTTTTGGTAGGAAGCTTCAGGATGGATTTCAGCCAGACCAAAAGAATCCTTTAGACCCGACGGAAAAAACTTAAATCCTTATTACTTGTAAAATAAAGTTCTTCTCACTCCTCTCCTTTACCAGGAGAGAAGATGGGGCACTGTGTACCCAGCCTCTGGGCTCGGCAGTTTGGAGCAGGATGCCCTCGTCTCGCCGGCAGCATCCTGCCGACATCCCTGCCCAGCTCCACAGCACCCCAGCCAGAGAGGGACCGCATCCAGCGAGCTGTCAGAACAAGCGATTGATCACTGCTACGACTCCTCTGCTGTTTACAGAAGGAGTGAGGATCAATACAAACAGACCCTGCCATTTTGTCAGCCTACATTCCACAATGAGGTTTATTTTTAAACCTTCTTGTTTCAGAGGCTGGAAGTTAAGAGTCTGAAAGCCTGTTCCCCACGCAGCCTTTAACCATAACTCATCCCTACCACTGTAAATCGTGTTTTAATTTGAATGTATATGCCCACATCTAAATTAATTAAGCAGTTAAAAGAGCACACCTAGAGAAAGGAGTGATAATTTCACAGCATAATGAATCTGGCTTGCATTCAAAAACCAGAGCAGCTGCCAGTCAAACCAGTGGATGCAATGCCCAAGTGAAGAACAGAGTGTGGGTTTAATCTCTTCGCTTTTCTTTGAAACCTCATCATTTCCTGGCCACTTGCCTGCCTCTAAGGTAAAAGGTGGTGTTTCTTTTATGTTGTAAGAGGGGGAAAAAGAGAAGTTCTAACCAGTCCCTTGCAAAATATCAAATTAAAAAAATCACCATCAGAACAAACATACCTGAACTGCCCACAAAAAAGGTTTCTTTGAACTGCATTTTGTGTGATCAAATGAAGTAACCTCAGCCTGCTGCCTCTGTGGGGAAATCCTGCAGCTCACGCTGGGGGCAGATCACTCACCTTAGCTCCAATAAAAACACACCCTGAATCCAAACTCTCCCAAGGGCCTCAACCAACCAATTACAGCCACAATCAGCATCTGCACCACCGAAACACTTGGAAGACGAAAGGAGGACACTCTTCTAGATGCTAACTGCTGGTATTTGAGACACTTAAGAATTTCACCAAAGTCTAATTTCAAAACAGAAATGCCAGTAAAAGAAAATAAGCACAACTTTGAGTGCTGGCAAGTGACAGAATGGATGCATTTTTAATCCTGCACTGTTAAAGGCTGGGACTGATGCTACTGATGCCCCCACCACAAACCCGATCAATCTCCACGTCAAACTGTACTCAGAGTGATGCTTGGTGGGGAGGAAGAAGTGAGTGAGGCAAAATGAGTTGCTGCTTACAAGTGCTGATTCAGAAGGACAAAAGCCCAACTGAAAAATAAAGAAAATAAAAAAAACATCTCTTTGCTGGAGAGAATCTGAAACCAAAGTGGGTGCAGGCTGGTGCTGAGCATTCGAGCAGTTAGAGGAGAAGAACAGAGAGCTCTGACACCAGCACCCTGCTGCTGCCTGTCCAGCCCTGCTTGTTTGCTTTAGCAATACTGTTTTACCCCCAGCCCATTAAGCAGGCTCAAAGTCCATCCACCACCACTGTTTGTCAAACGGAGGGGATGCCCTGTGCCAGGAGGCACAGAGAAAAGCTTATGCCGTGTTTTGCAGAGGTAGAAAGTCTCTGGCAAGTGGAACCAGCCATATTTTACCTATAAATTCATTTATCTCAAACGTGAGGTGCCAGCAGCAAGGAGCAAGCCAGTAAATCCCATGTCTTTATGTCAGTGGATTAATGTGTCCTCTGACACATGGCCACGGCAGAGTGCAAACCAATCTGTTTTCCTCTCCTCACAAAACAGGAAACAGGAACCTATTTGAGCTCTACTTACACATCACAAGCCCATCAGCTCCCCAGGGAGGTTTAACAGCTTATACAGGCACTACATCACAACCCAAACTCAAAAGAGAAATGGGGGATAGTTATAAAACCCACTAACTTCAGACAGCTCTGAGACCCTCTCAAAACTGCAGCTGAAGATGAAATAGGGATTTATTCGTCAGCTGGTTTCACCCCAATGATGAAATCTGGATATATTAAAGGATTCAATCCCAAGTATGCTGCATAAAAGAAAGGATTTACAGGTTGCACTGGGTTGGAAAGGACCCTGGAGGGTCATCTTGTCCAACCCCCCTGCAGGCAGCAGGAACACCTCCAACTAGATAAGGCTGCCCAGGGCCACATCAAGTCTCATCTTGAGTGTCTCCAGGGATGGGGCCTCAACCACATCCCTCAGCAACCTGTTCCAGTATTTTAGCACTCTCACTGTGAAGAGCCCTAAATGGGCACCAGAATTTGAACCTCACTGGCATTCTGGAGCAGGCTACCCAGAGAGGTTGTGAAGTCTCCTACCCTGGAGACTTAGTGCCATGATCTAGTTGACTGGATAGGGCTGGGTGATAGGTTGGACTGGATGATCTTGGAGGTCTCTTCCAACCTGGCTGATTCCGTGATTCTATGATTCTTCAAAACCCACCTGGCCATGTTCCTGTGTGACCTGCTCTGGCAGGGGTGGGTTGGACTCAACGATCTCCACAGGAGGCCCCTTCCAACCCCTACCATTCTGTGACTCTGTAAGAGACGATTTTGTACTTCCAATTCATCACCAGGGTGCACAGCTGCACGGCTCAGTAAACGACTCCACTTTCTGACAACACCAGAGCAGCAAAACGCTCAGAGCAGCAGCACAGGCAGGGCAGGTGAAGGCTGTGCACACCCACACGGGTCAGACATGTATTACACTGGAAAAAATTCCATGCCAGATCTTACTGCCTGCCTGGCTATCTAATATTATATTGTCTACCTAAGGGATTAAAGGCTGGAGAGAAGTGAGTCTGGAAGGATTAGAAACAGCATGCTGGTGACTGCACGGGTGGCAGAAGCTTCAGCACAAGGAAATAAGTCAGAAAAGCTTTGGTTCTGCAAACAAGGAGTGGGGAATAAAAAAAGGCAGCTTCCAGCTTCACCGCCAGTGAAGTCAAATGAACTTTAATCAAACATGCATAGTGTGTGCTGCTGAAACCCAGGGTACATAAATTCAGGCAACAAAAGCTGCTGCAGAAATCAATAGCCTGCTGAAACATTAACACAGGCAGGCATTGATCAAAAGGCCCTTTTACCAAAGGCAGCCTTGCAAATTAGCTGCTGTTTTTGCTTGCAAGCAAACAGAAAAGCATAAACGCTGCTGACATGAATGGCCTGTAATGATCATTTTGTTCCCGACCAGCTCACCTCACCTCACCACAAGGTCTCGCAGTCAACACATCCCACAGCTCTGTGCTGTAATTGCCAGCAGCAGCATGAACAGAGCCAGGATGCTGCTGCTGCACTGGGGGAGGGCTGAGAGCAGCTCCTCTCAATCCTATTTTCTGGGTAGCAGGTCTAGACCCAGGGAAATAGTCCTCACCTAACAACCTGCAACTATAATCTGTCTCCTTTGAAGGGTTTTGCGCCAGGCACTGGTATTGCTAACACACACTAAAAACCACACAAGATCAAGCAGACTGAACCCATCCTTCACTGCATCATTATACACCCCCCTCACTTCCAAACTCCAGAGAGAAAACAATGAAGAGGTGAGACCACGGAGATAGCTACTACCTGTGGTGAGGTCTCTGGCTGATGGTGGAAGAGAAACTCAAGGCTTACAAGCTGAGTTCAAGGAGAGCAGAACCTGCTGCTTGAAATGGAGACCTTGTTCATCACTAATCCACCTCAGTGGCCTGAAGTGCACAGACCATCTGAAGCTAGGAGGGGACTGGCTCCTTTTGCAGTGAGCATCATCCAACTGCTTCTGCCACCCTCTTCTCCACCAAGGAACAGCTTTTTCCCACGGTGTGGAGAGAAGATTCATTCCTCTCCCCATGTGCCCAGTTGTTCATAGTAACAGCCTCCTTTCTGCTTGCTATGCCTCCTCTCCTCTGCAAACACAACTCCATTTTTCTGTGTTAACATCTGGTTAACTGCCCCAAGCAATTCATCAACCACACAAAGCAGAGTGAGGTTTTTAATGCCACCTTTCCCATTACTCAAGTTGCACAGGACAGAGGGGATGTGTTCCTCACTGAAACCCATGGCTCAGCTTTCACTCACTTTGAAACACATCTGGGGCTCACAACTCCAATCTCCTGCCTTCTCCTGCCAAGGCCATGTCACCCTGTGCTGTAGGTAGCCAGCAAAGTCACACTTCATCTCCTTTTCTCTCTGTTCTAGAGATTGTGTCTGAAGAGAAAGAAATGCTTCAGGTCCACTCCCCCAAGAGTATGCAGCAGGAAGACTTCCTCTGCAATTCAGCTTTGGAGGCTGAAGGGTGCTCCACTAGTGCCCGGCAGCCTACATTTCCTAACCCAGCACTGCACAGGCCACCTGCCATGGATTAGGGGATGTGGCACCTTTCTCCTACCTCTCTCACCATTTTCACCCACTGCTCTCACCCTTATTTTTTTGCAGCCACACCACAAAACACCAGAGCAAGCCTTACTACCTCTTCTAGACCCTGAAACTCTCCTGAGGACCAGTAAGTGCTGCACATCCTCGTTTCTCCCTCCCAATCAGTAGTTGTCCAATGTAGAATACACAATACAAGCTGTACCCCACGTTGTGTTGAGTCTTGCCTTAGGTAAACAAAGGATTAACACTGTGGATGCATTTCTGGCTTTGAGAGGCTCTGACAGCCCTGCTGCAGCAGAGCTGCTCCTATGGAAGCCAATCACACAAACACATCAACTTACCTTCAAGTATCTGTTATGGTAAAACACAGTGAGCAAACATCATAATTGCTGTTTAATTTCCCCAGAGCTTAGCTCTGCTAGGAAAAAAAATCAAAAATGGTGGAGGAGGAGAATCTCTTTATAGTAATTAAACAGCAAAGGTAAATGACAACTCTCTTCAGTGGCTAGAAACCAGCCAGGGCAGAGCAGGGGGAAACAGATTGTCCAGCTGTGGCCTTAATGAATTCACAATCTTTCTGGAACACATCAAGGTTTTATTAAGTCACTTAAATTAATGCTTCCTTTTGCTAAAGAACTGTGGTAAAAATGCTGTCTCCAGCAGCTCCTTCCATCACTGAATCCTCCAGCTTCACTCTTGGTTCTGCTCAGATGCCAGGGGAAGGTCAAGAAGATGGAATCCCACGAGTACAGTCTGTGTCAGGGGAGCTTGACAGAATTGTGTGGTTCGGAACAGACCTTTCAGATCATCCAGTCCAACCATTATCTAACTCCACCAGCTCTGCAGCTAAAGTTAAGTCCCTCAGCACATCTCTGTGTTAATACCTTCAGTACCTTTTCAGTACCTCGAGTAGAGCCTCGAGTAGAGCTGGCTGTCATCCCCAGCCTGCTTCCTCAAACTGTACACCCACAAACAGAACCACTCAAAACATTGCTGTCAGACTGGGAGACAGAACTGAAGGCATCAGTCCCATCACACACATCACCATACCCCTAAGCTGCTAACCCAAGAGGTGCAAATGTATGCAAAAGGCTTATCAGAACAGAACCACAGAACTTCTGAGGTTGGAAAAGACCTCTGAGATCACCAAGTCCAACCACTCATCTCCAGCTCCCAACCCCACCACTGCTGCTGAGCTACTACTACTACATCATGTTTCTTGGTACCGTATCTATGAGGCTTTTAAATCCCTCCAGGAATGGTGACTCCACCACCTCCCTGAGCAGCCTGTTCCAGTGCCCAAAACCCTTTCTAGGAGCAAATTCTTCCTCATATACAACCTAACCTCCCCTGGACAACATAAGTATATCATATATAGATTCACAGAGTGGTTTATGTTGGACCAGCTTGCTCAAGGCCTCATCCAACCTGGACCTGAACATTCCAGGGAAGGTACAGCCATGACTTCCCTGTGTAATCTGTTCCAGAGTCTCCCCACCCTCTCTGTAATGAATTTCTTTCTAGTATCTGGTCTCAATTTGCCCTGCTCAAGCTTCAGGTAAGACATAATGACACAGTAAATGCTCTGACCTCCTAAAGAGCAGAGCCTACTACACTGAGCTGGAAAGAGCAGCAGAGGACATGGCAGAGCTCTGCCTTGTCATGAGCCTAGACCCAGATGGAGAAAATCTGCAGCTTCTCCCTTGCTCTGAACAAGCTGAAGTGTGAAAAACTGCAGCAGGGAAGAGGCAGAAGAGCTGGACCTAGATGCTTTTACAGCTGTCAGCTCAGCCCACACGCCTCTGCCAACGACACCACACAGGTCTCCATATGCTCTAATGAAGCAGTAATGAGCAGCTGGTTCAGCAGCGCCGATTAACGTCCACCTCGAGTGCAGGGGACGCTGCAGCATCTGAAACCTTGCTAACTTTGAAGAGAGGCTTTTAAAACCCAAGCAGCATCCTGAATAACCCCAAACAACCCAAACCCCACGCTTCCAAAATGGTGGGATGCTCCCTGAGGCATCTCCAGGTCACCAGCACATTTTAGAAGCCTGGGGCTTTTATCTAGCATTTCCTCTCTTGGCAAAACAGACTCCATGACCTTAAAGCTCTTTTCCAGTCTAAACAATTCTAAGATTCTACAGCCTTCTCTCCCTGCCCTCTGCCAAGAACTCCTCTGATGATTTGAGGAGGAGATTGTTCTGCCAACAGCAAGGTGAGCTGGCTGCTTCCATCTTTCATTGGAAACGCCTGGAAAAAACCAGGCTGGCCAAGCAGGGAATCAAGAGAGGAGATAGGTTTGTAAGAAACCCAGGCAAGCTCCTTGGGTTCTAATGCTGTCAATTTAGTACAGGAAGAACCAGAGAGTTTCCTGGGAACCCAGCCGAGGCTCCATCTGTATTTTCTGGATTTCATTTCGCTGTGGAAAAAACCTGCAATCAGATACAGCTTTAGCTCCCTAACTGTTTCTGCTAAATGAGCACTGCTACCCTGCTCAGTCCTCTACAGACCACAGCCAGAGCAAACTTCCACCTCCTAGAAAGGAGGCTTTTGTTCAGGTAGCTGACAGAGGCCAAAGATATAGCAGAGCTATGGAACCTAAAGATTTCACTCTAAAGTTCCTTGAGCAGTGAAGAAACTAAACTAATTTTCATTCTTCACGTTACCTAAACACTCAGATCAGTTCTGGAACTCTCCCAAGAGAACAGATTTGCCCTCCTTCAAGAGTAGTAATAATAACAAATAATCATAGAGTGGTTTAGGTTGGAAGGGACCTCAAAGATCATCCAGTTTCAACCCCCTACAACACCTCCTACTAGAACAGGTTGCTCAAGGCCTCATCCCATCTGGCCTTGAACACCTCCAGGGAGGTTGTGGAGCACAGAATCACCCAATGTGATCTTTGATTCTGTGCTCCACAACCTCCCTGGGCAACCTGTGCCAGTGTCTTACCACTCTCACCGTACAGAACCCTTTCCTAACATCCACTTTCAATCTCCCCTCTGCCACTTCAAACCCATTCCTCCTCCTCCTGGCATTCCAAGACCTTGTCAATAGCCCCTCCTCAGCCCTCCTGTAGGCCCCTTCAGATACTGGAAGGCTACTACAAGGTCTTGAAGCCTTCTCTTCTGCAGGCTGCAGAGCCCAAACTCTCTCAGCCTGTCCTCATAGGAGAGGTAACAACCACAAAACTAAGTATCAGCATCATCAGCATAAAGTGTGAGTGCAAAGTAAACCCAAGGCAATAGAATAATGTTTGGGAACTGGAAGTGCCATGAGATGGAAGGAATGATCATAGAATCAGTCAGGGTTGCAAGGGACTACAAGGCTCATCTAGTTCCAAGCCGCCTGCCATGGGCAGGGACACCCTACCCTAGATCAGGGTGATGATGATACCACTAGCAGAAAAGAATTGGTGAACAGGGACTGTAAAGCCAGGAGAAAAAAGGAGTACACAGGCTAGGATGTAAACCCCTCATGTGAAACAAACACTTCTCTGCAGTAGCACAGCAACACTCAACCACTGCAGAGCAGCTTCTACTTGATGACAAAGCCAGTGAAGAATTTACAAATCAACTCTTAGAACATTCCTTTTCAAACTTATTATGTGTAGAAACAAAGGGACAAAAGATTTACACACTGGCCAAGATCAAGGCTGTGAGAAGTGCAGCTGTGCTGACTGCCCTCAAATTATGTGAGCAGCTCCACCAGCAACAGCCCAGCTTCAAAAACTCCTTTTTTTATTCACAATCTGTGAATTGGGTTGGAAGGGACCCTTGAAGGTTACCTTGTTCAACACCTCCAACTAGAGCAGGCTGCCCAGGGACACATCAAGTTTGACCTTGAATGTCCCCAGGGATGGGGCCTCACCTACATGCCTCAGCAACCTGCTGCAGTGTTTCACCACTGTCACTGCGCAGAACTTGCTCCTGATGCCTGTTCACAACCAGACCCACCAGAGAGGCTCGTCCAGCCGATCCCCAACAGCTCAGCTTCCCTTCTGCCCTCAAATGAGCTTTTTCTTTCAGCTGGACACTCCTGTTTCGTTCCTACCACTCAACTGGTGTGGTTTTAGGGAAACCACAGAGAAGTCTAAACGTTATTGTCCACAGCCTGAACGAAACACCAGGATACGTCTGCGTGCCACATCTCACTCACGGCTTCCATCTACTTCCTTTGCTAACCTCTTCCAGCACTGGCAATTAAGGCTGCACACACTGGTAGGAAATGAAGGCTAATTTGCATATTCTGGAGCTTACCCTGGCTATCTGTTCCACGAGAATGATCCTTTTTTTTATTTTTAGGGACTTAGAGACCAGCTTTAACAGCTCTGCATAAACAAACACATAAGATACCAGTTGTAAGCCTCAGCCAGAGTTAAAAGCTGCTGACCCTCTCTCCAGCTGCACACCACGCCAGAATGAAAAGAAAGCTTTTGTAATTAAGGCTTCTTCCTCCAGAGACTCCTTTTTGTTAATCAACAGAGTTTCTAATCCCCACAGGAACTCACAGACTGTTGGCTGCATCCATTATTAATTATTAGAGCCTGTGGTTAATAGTGTCAGTTATAGCTCTCCAGGACCACGTAACCACCGCGGTGTCACCAGGTACCCCCCCCGGGGGTTCTCTGGTGCTTGGTCAATTAAGAGGTTAGCAAAATAATGAAAGAGTTAAGAACCTGTTTGCCTAACAGACATTTGTCAAGGATTTCTCTTCTACTCAGCTCCCCTTTACTACTCATATCAAATTAGAATCCTATTCACCACTCAACTGTACCAGCAAAATTCTTCCCTCTCCTCAGCTCATCTTCCACCTCTTGCCTTCCACCTCCACCAGCCTGTGCCCATCCTGCAGCACAGAGAGGCCTCCCATTCCAGCAGAGTCCAGTTCTTCAGCACTGCAGTGATGCCTTCACCTGGCACAAACTCCTTCAGGCAGACAGCACCTGGAGAACATAATTTAGCCCCCATGGAGCCAGAGCATCTCTTTTCTTATTGAGGCTCAGGCTGGCAGACACCGCAGGTTCCTTGCAACAGCCATTTGTTCTCCCTGGCAAATGCAAAGATTTAGCTCTCTCCCCTTCTCACTCACATCTCGATGCCCACAGTACTACCCCTAAGAAAAGCCAGGTGGGCCAGGCAAGTCAAGCAGAGCAGAGATGAAATGCTTCTGCAGAAGATGGCAGAAGTCCTGGTTTTCTTGAGCCAGCAACTCCTTCATCCCCTTTTACAACCCACATCAAAGTCCTGGGGTTCACAGCTGGTTCCATGCAGCATCTTTCACTGCCAGTCTCTTGTTAAGAACAAGTTCTCAATATTGGAGCTCCCACAGCAGGACAAAAAGGAGAGTGGGCTAAATACCCAGAGCAATGAAACACAAGGCATGCAGAACAGGTCTGAGAGCAGAGCTCACCACACCCTGCTCTTGGCCCTGCCTTTCCCCTTCACAGACCATTTCCACCAATGCTGCTGGCACAGAGAATTTAGCAGCACAACAGAAGGGACTGGACTGTCTCACTGAAGGTGCCAAGCACCACTATCAGTATCCCTTTAGCTGCACTTTCTTTTCCTACCAGCTCAGGAATTATGTTCCTTGATTGTATATTACTGGCTGTGGGACAAAAACTCATCTCACAGCTCCAGGCTACACCTCACTGGTGCCTCTCTCAATGCCTGCACTACTGGGCTGTCCACTTCAAGGAGGGCAGGGGTACAGCAAAAGGGCTACAAAGATGATGAAGGCAGCAAAAAGGTGAGGAAGGACTGAGAGAATTGGGACTTTTTTAGTCTGGAAAGGAGAAGACTGAGGGGGAATCGCATCAGTACTGATCAGTTCAAGGGTGGGTGTCAGGAGAATGGGACCAGTCATGTCAGTGGTGCCCAGTGACAGGACAAGGGCTAACGGGCACAAACTTGAACATAGGACAAGGGGTAATGGGTTTAAACTGGAAGAGGGGAGATTTAAACTGGGTGTTAGGAAGCTCTCTCCAGCGAGGGTGGTGAGACACTGGCACAAGTTACCCAGGGAGGTTGTGGAGATCAAAGATCACATTGGGTGATTCTGTGCTCCACAATCTCCCTGGAGGTGTTTAAGGTCAGGCTGAATGAGGCTTTGAGTGACCTGTTCTAGCGGGAGGTGTCCCTGCCTATGGCAGGAGGTTGGAACTGGCTGAGCTTTGAGCTCCCTTCCAACCTAAACCACTCTACGATAGGAAGTTTCACCTAAACATGAGAAGGAACTTCGTTGATTTAAGGGTTGTAAAGCACTGGAACAGACTGCCCAGAGAGGTGGTGGAGTCTCCATCTCTGGAGACATTCCAAACCCAGCTGGACAGGTTCCTGTGTCACCTCTACGTGTCCTTGCCTTGGCATGGGGGTTGGACTTGACTGTCTCCAAAGATCACAGGACGTTAAGGGTTGGAAGGCACCCAAGGAGATCATCGAGTCCAAGCCCCATGCCAGAGCAGGACAATCCTATCTAACACAGACAACAGAAGAACACATCCAGACAGGCCATGAAAGTCTCCAGAGAAGGAGACTCCACAACCTCTCTGGGGAGCCTGCTCCAGTGCTCTGTGACCCTTACAGTAAAGAAGTTCCCCCTTGTGTTGAGCTGGAATCTCTTCTGCGCCTTCCAACCTCTACCATCCTGTGATTCTGTGATCCATCCCACTGCATCTAAAGCAAAGGCTGCTGGCATGGGGGGGTGTGTGAGGGAGCAGCAAGCCACAGAGCAGTAAAAGCTACCACACTGCAACCTGTAGACACTTCTCTATTTATCTGCCCGTCATTACATGCACAAGCTTATTATCTCTGCAGCGCCTCAAAGCGACAGCCGTCAGGGTCACCCCATAAAATATACATCAGCACTGTTACATCTAATGACTGGAGAGAGGAGGGAAATGAAGGATGGGAGGAGTGGAATACCGCAGGATGTTTTAAAGGGATCATCAGTTATATCCCTGCATTTCCTGAGGTGATAATTGAATGACAGTGGTTGGGGGGCTGGGGGGAATCCATTTCCGAGCTTGGGAAAAGGTTGGCAAGAAAAAAATGTGCTTTGCTTTCTTTCTTGTCTGGTGGTAGCAGCATGTAATGGCTGCCAGAAAATGAAAAGGTTCCTTCAAGCACAGCATTTGCTCTGGTTTATGGATTTTGAGAGGGAGGCTGGAAATTCTATCAAGTACAATCAGCTCTCAAAACCAATCAAAAAATATTGACAGACTTTGGTCACTTCCTCTCTGACTTGGCTGTTTTCTGTTGTGCTTTGCATGTCAACTTCAATTTAAAGCAGTTTGGTTATGAGCATCCAGAAAGTGGCATTCCAAGCAGGGACAGCAGCACTTCTATGTCATAACTTCTGTACAAATAGAGTATTAAACATTTAATTCTACTGTTTGGCAGGGTACTTAACCCTCCTGCATTTCACTGATGTAGACAGGCTCACCTGATCAAATCACAGACTGTTAGGGCTTGGAAGGGACTTCCAATGATCATCCAGCCCAAACCTCCTGCCAGAGCAGTGTAGCCCAGGGCAGGTCATGCAGGAAGGCATCCAGGCAAGTTCTGAATGTCTCCAGAAGAGACTCCACACTCTGGGCAGTCTGCTCCAGGGCTCCAGCACCCTCACAGTGAAGAATTCCTTCTGTTCCCATGGAACCTCCTCTGATCCAGCCTGCCCCCAGTGCCCCTTGTCCTGTCATTGGCCATCCCTGAGCAGAGCCTGGCTGAGTCGCCTGACACTGCCCTGCACATCTTTATCAGCAGCAATGAGGGCAGCCCTCAGGCTCCTCTGCTCCAAGCCCCAGCTCCCTCAGCCTGGCCTCACAGGGAAATGTTCCACTGCCTTCTGTGGCTCTGTGCTGGACTCTTTCAAGCAGTTCCCTGAGGTCTTTCTTGAACTGAGAGGCCCAGACTGGACACAATATTCCAGATGTGGCCTCACCAGGATAGAGCAGAGGAGAAGGAGGAGGAGAACCTCTCTTGACCCATTCAGCAGTCTTTCTAATCCATCCCGGGGTGCCACTGGCTTTCTTGGCCACAAGGGCACATTGCTGGCTCATGGACATCTTGCTGGCCACCAGGACCTCCAGGTCCCTTTCCCCAGAGCTGCTCTCCAGCAGCTCAGCCCCCAAACCCTTACTGGTCCATGGGCTTGCTCCTTCCCAGATACAAGACTCTACCCTTGTCCTTACTGGATTTCATCCAGTTCCTCTCTGCCTAACTCTGAGGCCTGTCCAGGTCTTGCTGAAGGGCAGCACAGCCTGGGGGGTGCCAGCCACTCCTCCCAGTTTGGTGTCTGGTTTGTTTTCCAAGTCTGCATACCTGGAACTAGGCCTGCAATTGAGAAAGTGTTACCACCTGACTAACATTTTGTCATTGCACGATGACAATGTCACAAATAGAACCAAACTACACCGACCAGAACATTCCCCCTGTCGTTACTGTTAGCTTTATTTGTTCTCTTAGCTGACTGCTCCACAGCAATAATGCAAGTTGGTATTTAAAACAAACCACTTCCAGTTAATTGTCACTTCAAATCAAGACTCTGTGTTACTGCAGCACTCCACTGGATGCCTCAGGCTCGCTGGAATGACACTGACATGTAACTGAAGGGATGAGAGAAAACACTGCCTTTGAGCTCAGCAGAATTAGAAGGGGTTTCTCTCACTGCAGTATTGAGGAGAGGCCACAAAACCACCCCTACACTGTCACACTCCTCATTAGCTAAAGCAGACAACCATTACACAGCTCAGCAAATTCCCCTTCTGCTCAGCTGCCAGCTTGCACAGGGCTGGGATGGAGGACATCTGACTGATCTGAAGAGATCTTCCTAATGGCTAAGTGCTCACATCTTGCAAATGCAAAGCCCTGACTCGACTCACCTGAGAAGACACTGGAGTCTCTACTCCTAACCCCAGAGCTTTCTAGCTATCTTTCAAGCTCCAGTGTAAAACTGATGAGTTAGCCTACGCGTGGGTAAGTGATTCAGGTCAAACAGACCACATCAGTCACAGTTTCTGGGGCAGCCCAGACTGTCTGCAGAGAAGTTCCAATCCCCAAGCTGCTGCAGTTTCTCCGTATCAGCCACATGTGTAAATCCTACAACATTTTATGGGCCACTGAGGACATCTCCCTGTTAATTACAGCTGCTGCTTCTGTTTGTTTCCTTGGATGGAGCTGCCTGTCTGACGCCTTCCCTGGCTTAAGTCAGAACGTATTAAATTAGCAGGTTTTAAAGCACATCTAGTTCCTGCCACACTCTATTATTGGAATCTGATGTCATTCTCAATAGGAGTTAAGTCTCATGATGTCAGATCAGGGTTTTTTCCTCCACTTCTTATTTATTTGGTAAGGGTTTTTTGCACAGATTACTCACACTGTGCTTTGCTCTCCCAGCTCCACTTCCTTCCTGAGCAGGCAGCGCTCACAGAGCATAAGCACAACAGCAAGGAAACAAAACCACTCAAATAAATCAGCAAGTGGAAAATCTGAAGGTTTGATCAGATTTTCCTGTGTTAATAAACCAAGATGATCTAAAAGGTAGGGAATCAGCTACTTGTTTCTCTACTACCACTTTCTGTAACTGCTTTCATTTCAGTACAGGCATCAGACTCAAAGGGCTCTGAGAATCACCAGCAACCCAACCTGCCACTAGCAGCAGAGTTTCCGATGCTGTGTCAGTGCTGACCTGCATTCCACGTTCCCATGGAACAGATGTTTTAGCTTTTCTGAACACATCTGTGACCAATCACACAAAGCCTGGCCTGTCAAACGCGTGCATCATCTCCCCTGACAGGCAGCTTCCTCCCCTTGCAGCTCAGCACCTACAGGGGAGCTCTCGAGTTTTAATAGCTTACCATAAAGCCCCGACTCAGACAACAGGGAGAATCACACAATAAACCTCCTAAGATAATCCCATGCTGCTATCCAGCAATGTGAAGATACATCAGGTGGGAAAGAGAAAACTTTTCCAGCCCTTTCTTACTCTTAAAGTCTTCACAAGTCCTTATTTCAGGATGGAAACTACAACCCCCCCCATGCCAAGGGGTTAGTCCATGCTGAAAGCTGCTAGATTTTGACATCTTAATAAGAATCTCTATCCCAAGCTGTGCAGCACTGGGATGAAGAAGGCCATCCTATTTGACACCTGGAAAGCATCAAATGAACTCACTCAAAGCTCACCTCTGAGGATTTGATTTGCACACTACACAAGCACAGGTTTAAGCCCTCTGCACTCTGAGGCATGGACAAAGCAGCAAGCTTGCAAACAAACCCCCTCATGCACACACCCCTGTCATTATGCCTTGATTTTAAACAGACTCTGGTTTCGCTCAGATCTGATCCCTCAACAGCTGTTTTCCTTTTACTGTTCTCCAAGAACATTGCTCTAAACCGGGAGATTTGCTAGATTAAGTGTGGGGGGCTGAGGGGTACTGCAGAGTTTTCCTGTTTATCAGGGCAATATGAAAAGAGGAATATCTGAAAGCAGGACACTGAGCAACCCCCAGCCCTCTAAACCACAAAAGAACTGCCACGTAAGCTGCTTATCCCTCAGTTATTGTTGCTTCCCTCCAGTCTCAAATTCTTTCTGTCAGGAAAAAAAATACTCAGCAAGCAAAATTCAACTAAAAGACAATGCTAGGAGTTGTAAAGCAGTATTAGAATGATCAATTCATTGTAGCTTACTATAATACCTACACACAGCCAGCTCAAAGTGAAAGGAATTGCTAATTCTTTACACTTCTGTTCTGGTGTCTGCAGCAGTAATCTCAGCTACTCCCTTGGGAAAGTGTATTTGATCCCCACTTCATATTTAGGGATATGAAATGAAAGGAATAAAAAAGAGCCATCACTAATTTGGGGCATGACTTAGGGCTCTGACTCCCCAGGACTTGTAAATCATACTCTGCTGTGCTCCAAGATGGAATCAGGCTGCTGCTGCCCATCCTGAGCACAGCCCTGTGAGGAGGTGGTGGTGGTGGAGTCACCGTCCCTGGGGGTGTTGAAGAAAAGACTGGATGGGGCACTTAGTGCCATGGTCTAGTTGACTGGATAGGGCTGGGTGACAGGTGGGACTGGATGAGCTTGGAGGTCTCTCCCAACCTGGTTGATTCTATAGGAGCAGCTGAGGGAGCTGGGGATGTGCAGCCTGCAGAGGAGGAGGTTCAGGGCAGAGCTCATTGCTGTTTGCAGCTCCCTGAAGGGAGGTTGCAGCCAGGTGCGGTCAGGCTCTTATGCCAGGTAACCAGGGACAGAAGGAGAGGACACAGCCTCAAGCTGTGTCAAGGCAGATTCAGGCTGGATGTCAGGAAGTTCTTCCCAGTAAGAGTGATTGGCATTGGAATGGGCTGCCCGGGGAGGTGGTGGAGTCCCTGTCCCCGGAGGTGTTTAAAAGGAGGGTGGATGAGGTACTTGGTGCCATGGTTTAGTTGATTAGAAGGTGTCAGGTGATAGGTTGGACTCAATGATCTCAAAAGTCCTGTCCAACCTGGTTAATTCTGTGCTCCTGTCCATCCTGCACACTGCCCACATCCACAGCAGGGGTGTCAGGCCAGGTCAAAGTGTGCTGACTTAAAACGGTGTTGACTGCAGTTTCTGCTGTCAGCTGCAATGAAACAGGGGGCTCATCTTTGCCTTTCTGCCACATCCACTGCAGGGATGCTAAACCTCTGACAGAAGAGACATGTAAGCAGGAGAGAAAACAATTATGATGGAAGGAGCAAGTTAAGGCAATAGTGGTTTTCATCAAGCCCCAAATCAACTGCCACTCGTGGTATTTCAGCAACAGGAGGAACACCCAAGAGCTGATTCACACCACTAGGCTACGCTAACCTTCTGATAGTTATTTCTCACAAGTTGGGCACATTTCAGATTCTGACCTGCTGGATGACATAAAGCAGCTGCAGCCTCAGAAAAGTCATCTTTGTCTACCTGCCTCTGCACAAGGCCTATTACCCAGAACTGCAGCTCCACATCCAGTTATCCACCAGGGAGACAGAAGAGCCATTACAGCAAAAGGGCAGTATTGGCAAAAGAACAAATGGCTGCAGACCTTACGAGCTTTAATATGAAGTTTGATCTCTTCATGAAAGGGATTTGAGAGCTGGTTGCCTGTGACAACAGAACTTTAGACCCAGCAATCCCCCCAGGCCTCTTCTGGCCCTGCATTCTTATGGCAGAGCAAAAAGAAGTGCAGACCCCAGGAAAGCTGTCAAACAAGGGCACTGACCTACTGTGCAGCCTGCCTGCCGCTCACATAGCCTGCTCCTTGCAGCTGCCTGCCTGTGTGCCTGAAACACTGCTCTCTGCATTTCACTACCCAAGCAGAGCTCAGCTCCCTCTCGTAAACTGAGACAGGGTTATTTCCATCTTGTCTCCACCTTCCTTCCCAAGTTGTTCTGCAAACTGGAGACTGAGTTTCTGATGAAGAGGAATCAAATGTCATCTTCACCCCATCAGCAATCTTCTGAAGCTGCAGAGTGCTTTGTCAGCCATGCAAAACCATGCAGCAATTTTCTCTAAGTGATCCCTGACAGCTCCCACCACATGGACCCAGACTCTAACCTACCCACCCCAGCCTGCTCTCCATACAGAGATCTCTTCTCCTTACACTGAAGAGTCTCATTCCAGCTGCATCAGTACAAGCCCACAAACTCCTCACTGTTAGACTATGCCAACATGCCTTGGAAACAGAGGCTGGCTGACCAGCTATGCCAAACACATGCAGCATTACACCTTGTACTCCCTGCTACCACGTCTAGCAGTCACAGCATGCTAATGTCTACCATGAGGCAGTGTGAGAGATCACTTTAATTAGTGGCTTGCAATCAACACAGCATCCAAGGTGTCAAAGACTGAAAAAGAACCTTTTATAATGGGGAACTTCAAAACGACTACAAAAAAAGGGGATCCCATCAATACCTGTTCATCAAAGAATGGTTTGAGTTGGAAGGGACCTTAAAGATCACACAGCTCCAACACCCCTGGAGACTGGAGATGAGGAATTCTCAACAGTGAGGGTGGGGAGACACTGGAACAGGCTGCTGAGGGAGGCTGGCGATGCCCCCTCCCTGGAGGTGTTCAAGGTCAGGCTGGATGAGGCCTTAAGCAACCTGGGCTGGTGGGAGGTTCAGACTGGATGGGAAGAGAAAGTTCTTCAGCATGAGGGTGGTGAGAGGCTGGAATGGGTTGCCCAGGGAGGTGGTTGAGGCCCCATCCCTGAAGGTGTTTAAGGCCAGGATGAGGCTCTGGAGAGCCTGATCTAGGGTAGGGTGTCCCTGCCCATGGCAGGGAGGTTGGAACTGGCTGATCCTTGTGGTCCCTTCCAACCCTAACTGATTCTATGAGGTGTCCCTGCCCATGGCAGGGGGGTTGGAACTGGCTGATCTTCAAGGGCCCTTGCAACCCAAACCATTCTATGAACCTATGAATAATCAAGTGGTAGCAGGAAGCAGAACTGCAACCGTGACACCTGCTTTTACTTTGGAGCACAGAGACTGAGGTTACATGGTCAGCTAAGACTTCCCAGCCTTAAATTTGTCCGCAACTACTTTTAGTGATCACCTCCAAAATCAGCAGTATTACCTGAGTGTAAATGAGTGAAGCAAAAGTAATTTATTGCATGGAGAACTCCAGTAACTAGAAGTGAGAACATGCTGAGTTTAAAGAATTCCCTCCCCTGAATGACTCTAAGAACAGATTTCTACCCCCCACAAACCAACCTGTGTCTCTAGAGAAAGCAACATCAGCTTTCATCTATTATTAAGTTACATTACAGTTTGGATTTGGTTTACTACAGCAGAAGATTGAGCTATAAATAAATTAATTCTTCTTAAGAAATATACCAAACGACACAGCTCAGGGCTGAGAGAAAGCTGCTGCTGGATGCTGAGGCTAAGTTTGAAAGCTGCAATGCTGTTTGGTGGGGACACATTCTCATTTTGCCTTCCAACTGTGGAAGATTTCCATTTGTGAAACAGGATCAGTGCTGAACACAGGGCTTGGGCTCAGGGCCAAGTTCAGCAAACAGCCACACGCAGGGCACAAGTTAATGTTTCCTGCAGACATGGAAGAGGTGAACTTTAGTGAAGGGTTTCTCTGTGCATTGCCCCAGCACATCAACCCTGCAGCTAAAGAATCAGTCACAAAGGCCATGCTGACAGCATGTGACGAATCCTGGGAATCCTCCAGCTCCTCTCCTTCTCATCTTCTTGCCCACTACAGTCCTGACAAAGCCTCTCTTACAACCAAGCCTTGCAGTGAACTCTCCAAATCTTAGTTTTATTTCCACAGCACCTTTACAAAAAAGGCTGAGAAAAGGACTTGCAGTGACAGGATGAGAGGGAATGGATCAAGAAGAGGGCTTGAGGGATAGGATGAGAGGGAATGGATGGAGAAGAGGGCTTGAGGGATAGGATGAGAGGGAATGGATTGAGAAGAGGGCTTGAGGGATAGGATGAGAGGGAATGGATCGAGAAAAGGGCTTGAGGGATAGGATGAGAGGGAATGGATCGAGAAGAGGGCTTGAGGGATAGGATGAGAGGGAATGGATCGAGAAGAGGGCTTGAGGGATAGGATGAGAGGGAATGGATCGAGAAGAGGGCTTGAGGGATAGGATGAGAGGGAATGGATCGAGAAGAGGGCTTGAGGGATAGGATGAGAGGGAATGGATCGAGAAGAGGGCTTGAGGGATAGGATGAGAGGGAATGGATCGAGAAGAGGGCTTGAGGGATAGGATGAGAGGGAATGGATCGAGAAAAGGGCTTGAGGGATAGGATGAGAGGGAATGGATCGAGAAGAGGGCTTGAGGGATAGGATGAGAGGGAATGGATCGAGAAGAGGGCTTGAGGGATAGGATGAGAGGGAATGGATCGAGAAGAGGGCTTGAGGGATAGGATGAGAGGGAATGGATCGAGAAGAGGGCTTGAGGGATAGGATGAGAGGGAATGGATCGAGAAAAGGGCTTGAGGGATAGGATGAGAGGGAATGGATCGAGAAAAGGGCTTGAGGGATAGGATGAGAGGGAATGGATCAAGAAGAGGGCTTGAGGGATAGGATGAGAGGGAATGGATCGAAGCTTGAAGAGGGCAGATTTAGACCGGAGATCAGGAAGAAATCTTTGACAGTGAGGGTTGGGAGACACTGGAACAGGTTACCCAGGGAGGTTGTGGGTGCCCCCTCCTTGGAGGTGTTCATAGCCAGGTTAGATGAGGCCTTGAGCAACCCAGGCTGGTGGGAGGTGTCCCTGCCCACGGCAGGGGGGAACTAGATGACCTTCAAGGTCCCTTCCAGTCCAAACCCTTCTATATTAGCCCATTTCACAGAACTCGGAAAGCCTCATCAATTCAAAAGTGAAGGTCCACACAAGAACAAGCAGTTGAAGTCTGTTTTCTCTTTATCAGACTGACTTCATGGTCTGTCAAACCATCCTGCTTTCTTATCTGAGTTTTCTTTCCTCCTTCCAATCCCTCTAGAATAAGAGAAGGTAGAAATACCAGGAAGGGGCTGTGGCTGAGCACAAGAGTCATAAAGAACCCTTCAATTCTGGCAAGGTCTAGGTGATGAGTGATTGAAGGTAACAAGATGGCATCTGCCCATTTAAGGACCATGTTGTAAAATGCTGTTCCTGTCAGCTCCTCAGACAGAGAAGATCACAGCAGCTGTAACGGGCTGGCATTACAGAGCTTCTTGTCTGGGCAAAGGAGACAGGTAGCAGTTTTCAGGGAAAAAGAAACCCAATGGTTGATGCAGGCAAAGTTTCTGGCATCCAAAAGGAGCAAAGGCATCTGGGATAAAGTGACTTCTGCCCCTTGGCACTGGTAGGGACATCCTTCACTAGATCAGGCTGCTCCAAGCCCTGTTCAACCTGACTCTGAATGCTTCCAGCAATGGGGCACTCACAGCTTCTCTGGGCATCCTCTTTCCATGTCTCATCCTATCTCTGCAGCCTCTCTAAAAGGCAGAATCCCTGTGTTTTCCATATGAAATATTCAATACACTAAGAATGCTCTCAGCTTTATGTGCAGTCCTCCACCAATTAGGAGCAAAACACAGCAGTGTCAGGTCAGCCATCTCCGCTCCTGAAGGCATCTGCTGTTTCAAACAATCCATCACTTCCAGCGACTCCAACAGCAGTGCTGCTACCTCACAACAGCCTTTCTGTCCTCCTTATTCCTTCCCTCTCTGTTAGCCTGGTTTCTAGGCTGGCAGCACCCTACTCCACCCACCACAAATCTTGCAGCTTGCAGGCCTAGGAAAATCCCAGGAAATTAAATGCCATAGACTCAAGATGCAAGACCCAGAGGCTGAGGGGAGACCTCATGGCTGTCTACAGCTACCTTAAGGGATGCTGTGGAGAGGCTGGGGCTGGTCTCTTCTCACAGGTAAATAGTGATAGGAGAGGGAATGGCCTTAAGCTGCAGCTGGTTAGGTTTAGACTAGACGTTAGGAAAAAGTTCTTCAGGGAAAGTGTGGTCAGCATTGGAATATGCTGCCCAGGGAGGTGGTGGAGTCAGCAACCTTGGATGTGTTTGAAAGTCATTTTGGATGTGGTGCTTGGGGATATGGTTTAGGGTGAACCTTGCAGAGTAGGGTTCTGGAATGGACTTGGTGATCCTGAGAGGCTTTTCCAACCTGAATGATTCTGTAATCCTTTCTGATCACAAACACCTTCAGTCACCCAACCAGCTGACACAACTGAGGCAGACATCCTGCAACAACAAGATTTGAGATATTACACAACTCTGGCAAGGAAACCCTGTGACATATGACAGACAGACCACAGACACTACTTTCTTGGCTAAAAATCACCTCTCTGTGCTGGATCTAGCCATGCACAACAGAAGCTCAAGTTGTGTTTTGTCTCCTGTATCATTTTTAGAAGTCATTTCAGCTCACATATTTCCTCCCCATTAAACTAACCACAGTAACACTGCTAAGATGTCATTCACTTTTGATCCTTCCTTGCAGGTATTGTTTGCTGGGTGACTTGAGTCATTTCTCCATTTCTTTGTGTGCTCCTATTGCTTAGGTCTCACTTGTGAAGTCAGCCTGGGATTCAGCCCATTCCTTTAAATGATGACAACCAGGATTGCCAGGTTTATAATGCTGTTATAATTAGCTGCTCCTAAGCTAGCAGGGCAAAAATTCAGCTGGGAATAAATCAAAAGCAACAAATTAAGACAGTTTCAGATGTTTTCATGCTAACAGTACCAATGGTAAAAACAAGAGAGAAAATACAGCCCCTCAGAGGGCTGCAGCACCTCTCCCATGAAGGCAGGAACAAAGAATTGGGTCTGTTCAGCTAGGAGAGGAGCAGGCTCCAGGGAGACCACAGAGCAGCACTTCAGTTATCTGAAGGGGTCCCAGAGTATGGGGAGAGACTGTTTAGAAGAGCTTAGAGCAATAGGATAAGGAACAACAGTTTGAAATTGGAACAGGGGAGATTCAGGTTAGGTTGGAAGGCACCTCAAGGATCATCCAGCTCCAACCCCCTGCCATAGGCAGGGACACCTCCCACTAGCTCAGGCTGCTCAAGGCCTCATCGAATCTGGCCTTGAACACCTCCAGGAAGGAAGCATCCACGACCTCCCTGGGCAACCTGTGCCAGTGTCTCACCACCCTCACTGGAAAAAACCTTTCCCTAACATCCAGTTTGAATCTCCCTTCTACCAATTTAAACCCATTCCTCTTTGTCCTGTCATTACAAGACCTTGTCAGTAGTCCCTCCTCAGCCCTCCTGTAGCCCCCTTCAGATCCTGGAAGGCCACTCCAAGGTCTCCTCCAAGCCTTCTCTTCTCCAGCCTGCAGAGCCCCAACTCTCTCAGCCTGTCCTCAGAGCAGAGCTGCTGCAGCCCTCTGAGCATCTTGGTGGCCTCCTCTGGACTGGCTCAACAGTTCCATGTCTTTTTTGTGTTGGGGCCTCCAGAACTGCAGACAGGACTCCAGGTGTGGTTAGGGCATCAGGAGGAAGTTCTGCACAGTGAGGGTGGGGAAGCTCTGGAACAGGCTGCCCAGGTACATGCTCGAGGCCCCAGCCCCAGAAACATTCAAGACCAGACTTGGTGTGGCCCTGGGCAGCCTGCTGCAGTTGGAGATGTCCCTGCTGTCTGCAGGGGGGTTGGGTAAAATGACCTTTGAGAGTCCCTTCTAACCCAATGCCATCTGAGAATCTGTTAAATGATGCACTAAAAAATGGAGTCACTTACTGGAATTTTTCTGTAGTGATGCTTTTCACACCAGCACAAGCATCTCTTCAAAATGCTTCATGAATCTTTCATACCCAAACACACACAAGAGGCCCAACAAACACCTGACGCTCAGCTCAGGCATGTAAGAACACCAAGCTGTGAGCAGCAGGCAACCCACTCCACATTCACATCTCCAAAGCAAGGAAAGGGACTTGGAGTAGGTGAGAGATGCAATCCTTCACTTCCAACTCACTGCTTCAAATTCAGTCTGAAGCATTACTGACCCAAGGGCTGAACAGCTGGCAGCAGCCCAAGCAGCAAATATGTATCTTGAGAGATCAGAATATTTAAAGGAGTCAAGGACTTTAAATCCCCTCCTATCCTGCAGTGTAAGGCAAAAAAACAAAGAAGCTGAAGAGAAAACCAATGAGTAACTCATCTGGACTTTGTGTGAAGCCCAATCACTGTGAGCTGCCTCTCTTCAGAGTGACAAAGAGAAGGGCAACCCTGCAGAACTTCAGACTTTTCTGAAATGGATAAACTAAAGGTGAAACTGGAGAAAAAATGAAGCATTAAAAAAGAACAAGAGATGAGGCAGCATCAGCAAAGAAACATCCTCTGCCAACTGCACACTCTCCACAAAAGCCTATCTTCACAAAAGCAAGCATGCAAATATCCACATTCAAACAGACAAACAACCCACTAATCCTGTTAATTGCCTGTCCAAAGCTCCTTATTAAGTTAAACATCAAAAGTAGGCCACGTTAAGAACTACTGTTCCTCCCAGTCCCCTTACCTCCCCCCTCTCCTTGCCCTTCCTTTCCTCTGCAGAAAGACAAACCCTGAAATTATCCAGCCCTGGGCCAACAGCAGTCAGCACAGTGGCTCACAAAGGCCCATCCACTGATGGATCTCTTTGCCCAGTGCCACCTTCCAGTCCTTCTCCGTATCAGTAGCTTTAACTGCTACCTGAAACAGAGTAGTTCTCAAGGCCCCCTGAAACAGGCCGAGGAGCAGCACTCAGCTGCAAGGTGCTGCTGAAAGTTTCTACCACCTCAGCCACCTCCTCAGGAGAAATTATCAACCCTGCAGGGATGTTTGCTGTTAAAGTCCCAACCACTTGCAAAGCAGCTCCCTGACTAACCCGAGTGACACAGAATAATGCTGCTGTTATGAATATAATGTAGCTGTAACAGTCCTTCTGAAGGCTTTCTATTTCACAAGGAACTATAAAACCATTTCCAAGTGGCACAGTAAGGAAGTAAACAATTATACAAGGTTTGGTGGCTTCTGAAGCACAATGCACAATAAAAAAGCAACAGCAACATGTGAAAAGAGAGGAAAAAAAAGCACACGGTAATTTTTCCACATCAAGCAGAGATAGCTTGGCAGATCTCACTTGGTTGTTAAACACAGAATCACTTCACAAAAGGAGAACAAATCTTTATGCTAAACATTTCTCCTGTGGTTGGTACTGCTGGTTAAACACATTAGCACCGTGCTCTGTTCAAAGGAAGTCTCCAAGATGCTATCACAGTCTGCCCCTGTCTGTTGATACATGTCATTAATCAATCCTCTCCCCACCTCCTTCCCCCATTACCATAAAAAAGAATGCCAAGCTTTTGGAGTGCTGCTTATTTCACCAGGCAGGGGGCTGGCTTTGAAAGGCGTTTTTCCCCTCAACAGCAACAGCAGAAGTAACTGAAACAAGCTAAAATCGATTAAAAGGATGGGGCAGACTCCCATGGAACATACAATTACAGAATGGGTTGGAAGTGACCTCCGAAGGCCATCCAGTCCAACCCCCCCTGCACTCAGCAGGGACATCCTCCACCAGAGCAGGTTGTTCAGAGCCTTGTCCAGCCTGACCTTGGAAATCTCCAGAGATGGGGCCTCAGCTACCTCCCTGGGCAACCTGTTGTAGTGTTCCACCACTCCCATGGTGCAGAACTTGTTCTTAACATTCAATCTAAATCTGCTCTTTAATTTCAAATCCCTGCCCCTGATCCTACCACTGCAGGCCTTTGCAAACAGCTCCTCTGCAGCCTTCCAAGGACAGGGCACCCATAACCTCCATGGGCAACTGTGAAGTGTTTCACCACCCTTGCTGTAAGCAACTCCTTTTAAATCTCCAGTCTAAATTTGCCCTCTTCCAGCTTCAATCCATTCCCTCTCATCTTATCATGACAAGCCCTTGTAAAAAGTCCCTCTCCAGCTTTCTTGCAGCCCCTTCAGGCCCTGGCATGCTGCTCTTAGTTCTCCCGGCAGCCTTCTCTTCTCCAGGCTGAACAACCCCAGCTCCCTCAACCTGTCCTCGGAGCAGAGGTGTTCCAGGGCCCTGATCATAAAAACCAAACCCAACTGCCTTGTAACCCTGAAATAATTGGCTCCATCCTTCCAACATGAAATGCAGCCCCTTCCAAGATGAAAGGCAGCAGGCTGCCCGCTGCGTTAGTGATGATCTCCCAAAGGCTGACGTTAACTGCACCTCTCAAAACTGACCTTCAGCACCACTCATCCTGTCACAAGGCTGTCGTTAGAGCCTTTGTGTTTGGAAACTCTGCCTCAACACCCAGCCTGCAGTTTTGTTAGATTCAGGCAGTGAATGTGGAATGATTGGGGTGGGTTTTGTGTGTGTGTTTTGAGTGCTGGAGTTTGGGTTTGGTGTTTTGTTTTTAAAATGCAATGCTGTGCTCTCCTGTTTGCCTTCTTCCTGCCAATTACCTTTCATAGCTTCTGGCACAAGGAAAGTGAACCAAAGACTGCCAGGAGCAAACCAGCAACTGAAGGGATTATGTCACAGCCTGGGCTGCATCAAAATAAGTGTGGCCAGCAGGTCAAAAGAGGAGATTCAGTCAACTGACTCTTCTCTGGTGAGACCTCACCTGGAGTACTGTGTCCAGCTCTGGAGCCCTCAACACAGGAAGGACTTGGACATGATGGGAATGGGTCCAGAGGAGGCCATGAAGATGATCAGGGGGCTGGAACACCTCTGCTAGGAGGACAAGCTGGGGGAGTGAGGGTATTCAGTGTGGAGAAGGCTCCAGGCAGGCCTAAGAGCAGCCTTCCAGAGGGCTACAAGAAGGCTGCAGAGGGACTGCTTGCGAAGGCCTGCAGTGACAGGATGAGGGGCAAGGATCTGAAATTAGAGAAGAGTAGATTTAGACAGGAATAAGTTCTGCACCATGAGAGTGGTAGAGCACTGCAACAGGTTGCCCAGGGAGGCAGTTGAGGCCTCATGCCTGGAGCTCTTCAAGGTCAGACTGGACAAGGCCCTGAGCAACTTGCCCTAGTGGAACAGGTCCCTGCTGAGCTGGGGGGAGTTGGACTGGATGACCTTTGAAGGTCCCTTCCAACCCAACCCATTCTGTGTACCCTGAAAATGAGTTAACTTTTTCCAGTACTATTTTCCTACTTCTGTACAAATATAGTAGTCAATTTTCCTATGTGGAAAAGCTGAGAGTGAGACATCACATGAAAAAACCCAAATGAACTGCAAGGTTTCTGGGGTCATGCTGATCAGTACCCAGTCTGTTAGTCATTCTGTCTGCCACACGTGCTGTGCTCCTTGCAATAAACTCAACTCCAAAGTTCAACAAGTCCAGATAAGATTAAAAATTAAAAATCTCTCTGTTGCTTTCCAAATCTAACATAATTCTCCACACAGGAAGGGGTCAAAAAGCAGTCCAGTGGAAAAAAAAGTAATTCACTATGAATTGCAGCACAGGAGGTGAGAGGTCAGCTGGGCACACTGTGGCACTTGTGTGGCATGGAAAAAGCTCTGCAGCCTAACCATCAAACTGCCTGCCTTCCTCCTGAATGGTCTGGTTCTTACCCAAGAGGAACAATCCAGCTAACAAGGTCTGGTTCTTACCCAAGAGGAACAATCCAGCTAACAAGGACCTGAGCTGTGGAAAGGACAACAAAGCAGGTTGCTTGCTGAATGAGGCTGTCCTCCCGGTGCTGCAGTTACAGATCTGTGTGTATTTTAATTCACTGTGAAGGAAGAGTTGTTTAACAGACTGAAAGAACCACATTCAACAACGCAGGAAAACACCAAACTCCTTCTGGCCTTGGACAGGGGCAGAGACTTCAGAAAGAGAACAGCAACTGTCTGCACTGACAGGCAGGTTTCTAAGAACATCTGAGTTTTTAAATAGGTTAAATATGTGGGACAAGATGAAAGCGTTACAAGATGCAGCTATTTACCTGTGTCCTTTATTTGGGTTGCTCTGTTAGGAGAGTTCCTGGTCTATATTCAAAAAAACCCTAAAAAATCCAATGACAAAAGCCAACAAACCCACAACTAACATGCTGCAACCGATCTCTGGAATCACAGCCAGCTTAACACAAACTACTTCTCCTTACACTCAATCTCAGCAGGCCTTGAGCAGGGTAACATCCCATAGTGTGAGCTCACTGAGGCACAAATTCCCACAGCACCCTTGAAAATCCCAATCTTCAAAAAGATGTATTAAAAGTGTGGGAAAAAAACCACACTTCTGTGAATCTCACAACTGTGAATTTATGCAGCAAGTTCTCACAGGGCCTGCATGGATTCACTTTGGTTATTTGTTTATCTGTAAAACCACACAGCCCCCCTAAACTGGCACTGCCTTCCTCTAGAGAAAGCTGCTGCTCACCCAAGCATCAGCTGCTCCTTCCTCCCTTCAGAAGAGACTCCAGAGACAAAGCATCAACACAGGCTTGCTGTGACTGCTGGCTCCCTAATCACAGAATCAGGCAGGTTGGAAGAGAGCTCCAAGCTCAGCCAGTCCAACCTAGCACCCAGCCCTGTCCAGTCAACCAGACCTTGGCACTAAGTACCCCAGCCAGGCTTGGCTTCAACACCTCCAGGAATGGCAACTCCACCACCTCCCTGGGCAGCCCATTCCAATGCCAATCACTCTCTCTGTCAACAACTTCCTCCNCCACACTGCTCCTGAGCCAGCCCAGGATGCCATTGGCTCTGCTGCCCACCTGGGCACTGCTGCCTCATCTTCAGCTACTCTCTACCAACACTCCCAGGTCCCTCCCTACCTGGCTGCTCTCAGCCACTCTGTCCCCAGCCTGTAGTGCTGCTTGGGGTTGTTGTGGCCAAAGTGTAGAACCCTGCACTTGGCCTTGTTCAGTCTCATCCCCTTGGCCTCTGCCCACCCATCCAGCCTGGCCAGGTCCCTCTGCAGGGCTCTCCTACCCTCCAACAGATCCACACCTGCTCCTAGATTAGTGTCATCTGCAAACTTACTGATGCTGGACTCAATCCCCTGGTGCAGACCACTGTTAAGCACATGCTCCTGCAAGGTGGCCTCATCAGTGAAAACATTCTAATTGGCAAATGCACGAACAAAGCTGTTTCTGTGGCTCAAAAGCTATTTTTTACTGCGGTTTGCTTACTCACCAGACTCAAAAAAAATTTTGCAACATGACCTCAAGACACCCAGGAGGACCTAAGAGAGCAGGTGGAGAGCCTGCAACCTCCCAGCACTGAGCTGTGTGAAGCTTGTGGCATTCAGAAGGCTTCATAGAATTCCTCTAAATGCCTCCAAAGCTAACAGAGGAAGCCTCCTACAAAAAGGCTTTTAACCTACTGAAAGGCTAAATTAACAGGCACCTACTGTTGCTGGTCAGAGAAGATGCAGGTCCCTGCAACTTGCATCTCAGGGGGCATGCATCCCATGGCCAGAGGATGCCCTGGGAAGCAGGAAAGCAGAGCTGCCAGGAACCCAGCAGCCTTCCAGCAACGACGTCAACATTAATTATTGCAGAGACAAAGCAAAACAATAGAGAGGCAACAAAGCTCTGACAGCATCTCACTTGCTTTCCTGCTGCCCTTTCCAAAACACTTCTAATGAAATCAACTGGAAATCCCCACTACGTACTGCAGATGAAGGTGACCTTGGGATGTGGGGCAGCAAAGGAGTCAAAGCAGATGGATTTTGGGGGTATTCCTCTTTCATTCTCTCTCCAGGAATATCTCTGCCTGGGACCCAACAGACCAGCTCCTTTCCAGCCCTGTCCTCCCACCAGGTAACAGCCCTTCAGGGATGGCCAGGTAGAGCAAACTGGATCTATCAATGTCCATACCCTGGGCTTCCATTAGCTGTGTTCTGTCCCTGCACCGCTCAGACTGCAAAGGTTTCAACTACAGACAAGAACCTAATTAAAGAAAGTACCTCTGCTCAGCAGCCTTCCCATGGCCAACAGAGTATTACAGCTGCAAAGAAGCTACAAAAGCTGGAAGCTGATTCTCAGAGTACTTGGGAAGCAAGTTACACAGAAGAGGAGAAAGAGATGTTCCTGGAAGGAGGAATACCCAAAAATTAACAGGGCAAAGAATTTCTTATTTCTAAGGTGAGAAACCTCTGCTAGTCAGGGGTGTTTTGGCCTTTTGGTTTGGGTTTTTTCCCTCATTTTGACATGACCTTTATGGAACAACAACTCACAACTACACAGTACACCAAAGGCTCTTTAGCTACAGCCTGCAGAACTCCAGCCACATTTTCAGCTCTGAGATGACAGCCACAGCAATAAAACAGAATCTGAAACTCACTTGTACAAATTTCTCATCTCTTTTCTACATAAATTCACTTGAAAAGGTCAAAACCAAACTTCAGTAATTCAGAAAAATCCTCCCAAAAACCTCTCAGCACTGCTTTGGCACAAAGAAAGAGCAGAAGCCAGCTCTGAGGCGCTGAGTCAGACGCGCTCGGCACAGGCTGGAGCAAGGAACACTTCCATGGTCACAGTTTCTAAATGCCAGCATGGCTTTTTGGAGTCCTGACTCCAGACTGCAAATATGGGATCAGGACTGCAGGAGCAACCAGATGAGATGAGGAAGGGGCTGGGCAGTTTCTACTTAAACACTTACCAATCCCATGGATGTGTCTCTATTAGGACTTCAGTGATATTAATACTCTCCATGGACAAATACTCAGGAGATGAGTGGGGCAAGTGGGGTCATTCACAGCCACCACAAAGAGCAGCTGCTCCTGCTACTGATGCTCCTCCAGCTGCCATTATAAACTGCAGCTGGACTACTCCAGCATCATGAAGGGAAAGCTCCACAGAGAGGTTGTGTGACATTGACATTGCAGAGAAGTCAGCCAAACCCTAGTGAAGCACAATAAGCCAAGGGGAAGATCACTGCCTGGGCAAAAAGTCCTAACCCTGTACTACACAAACCATCAAGTGCACATCTCTGATGAGGTCATGAGGCCAGCATGGCACAGCTCTCCTACACAGCCAAACCTGTCTTTTGGGTTCTTGGAAAGAAACAATCATTTAGAAAGGCAAATTTCCCTCTTAGAATCAAAGAATCACAGGATGTTAGGGGTTGAAAGAGACCTCTAAAGATTAGCTAGACCAATACTCCTACCAAAACAGGACGACCTAGGGCAGGCCAAACAGGAATGCATCCAAGAGGATTTGGAAAGTCTCCAGAGAAGGAGACTGCACAACTTCTTTGGGCAGCCTGCTCCAGGGCTCCATTATCTTCACAGTAAAGTTTATCCTCATGTTGAGGTAGAACTTCCTGGGTTCCACCTTATACCTACTGTTCCTTGCCCTATTACTGGGCACCACCAAAGAGACTGAACACCTTCATCCTGACACTCTTTCCCTGACCTTGTGCTGCTAAAGAGAAAACATAAATCCCGGTAATGCAGTCAGCACTGCACAGTTGTCTACATTCACTCTTAATCCTCAAACCCTAAAGGAAACTTCAGAGAAGAGAAAGTAACACATGAAAAAGTGACAGTGTAAGGCTGCAGAGTAAGGAAAGGAGAGAGCAAAAGGGTTGTGTGTGTACTTAGTTTACAGGGGGTCCTTTTGGGGGAGGTCTCACTGGTTTGAGTTGGTCTATTTGCTGGGGAGGTGGCACAGTTTATTTCTCTAGCAATGCAGGTAATGAAAGACTTCAGCTTTGGCTCGCCCTTAGCCATCAAAAGCAAACCAAAACGAAAGAGAAAAAAAGAAGGAAACCCCCACAGTTAAGCTGCCTGGAAACAAAGCTAATCAAACCTGAACAGTACCAAAGGGCAACAGCAACATGCTCACTGTACCACATCTTTCACACTGGCTCAGAGCCCAGAGTTTTCCTGCCTTTTTTCCTCTTCCCCCTCCCCCCCCGCTCCCCATTTCACAACAGCATTAACAAGCCCTGGCCCAGGACCCTCAGCTTTACAAACTCTATTTGTAGGAGGTCAGCTTTTCACAAGGCTGAAAACCCAGCATGTGGAAAGTGTTAAGGCTTTCACATTAGTAGAGGAGGTTCTTAAAACTACTACTGTTCAACTCAAAAATCTTGGAGCTTCACAGATCATTAGGGGTTTCTGAACCACAGAGAAGGGCAGAGTTAGCAAAATAAATCAAGAGTTCCTGTGGGATGTCCTAGTGCTTCACACAACATGAGGCACCAGGCACAAAGCAGGCTCAGAATTAAACAACAGGGAGGACTTCTCAAATTGCATGAGGAAAGAGCTGTTTTATAACCTGGAATGCAGTCTCCCTTTCTTTAAAGGTTAAAGTCTAGAGGCATGGTACAAAATAACTCAGTTTGTGTCAGGGGCACTGAGAAGAAGGGAAAAGGGAGCACGGAAAGTACGTTGGGGGAAGGGGAGGACCGGGCTCAACTGTTCCACCCAACAAGAACAATCTATTTCACCATGGCAATTAAAGTAGTCAGCAGCACCTTTCTTACTGCTCTACAGGAGTTTGGTAGCACAAAAAGAAACCATTCTCCCTGCCAATTTTCTATGTACCAGCTGACCTGAGTCAGTCAGGATTTCCCAACCATCAGTACTGTCAGCATGTACGATTTTGACACTGATCTCATAACCCTTGGTCTGTTTCCTAAGACTCCAAGTTCTTCCATACAGTGACTACTTTGGAAATGATCTCTTCCATTTACACCTCTCCGAAAGAGAAAGCTTCACGTGGGGCTGGAACTAAATGATCTTCAAGGTCCCTTCCAACCACAAATCATCCTACGAATCTATGAAATAAAAGATGACTGAAAAAGGTTCCTCTTGAAAGAGCTCATCCAGAAGGCAATACACCCACTAACAGGCTGAGATTTATAACTAAGGGGTGGAAAACCCAAAAGGTTTTCTGTGGCACCTGCTTTGGTTTCTCAGTGTTTGATGTGACACTAACCTGTACCTCCCTAACTAGACTAAAAGAAGCAAAGCAGATGCTACAGCATAAGCATGGTTCTGCCTGGGACAACGTTGGGTCCAGTCAGCAGAAGGAGGTCCTTTCACTCCAAGCAAAATGCACCAACAGCACAAATGGTGGATCCCAGTCTTGCAAGACAGCAGCAAAGTAAAACTCAAAGTAAGCATTTCACACAGCTCACAGGTTCATTATCTTTGTGTCTGAAAATCGTTCTACCTTACTCCTACCCACCTGCAGAACAGGCCTCTTCCCTCCTATGCTGCTGGGATAAGAGCAGTACTTCTTTACCCAAAAGAACACCACAATCACCTATACATCATCATTAGCATTTTTTTTGTCCTGAGAATTTGAATCCCATCGTACACCTCAGCATTTTCCTTTCAGACACAAAATAGAAAGGGGAAACAAAACAAAATCAGACCTAGCAGATTTCAGCTTGTGCTGCTTCAAGTACAAGGCTTTCAGAGCCTGCTATATCCACAGCCTGCCTTAGTTTCCCCTCCGGCACAGCCTTTGAACAAAAGCCCCTGTTCCTAACTCTGTTCTCAGTTTGTTCCATGATCTGTGTAATTCCTGGGAGTTTTCCCTGGCAAGACAAACAACAACAACAAAGAAAAAACTCTCAGTAATCAAGCACTGCTTCTTACAGCTGGGCTGGAACAAAAAGGACGAGATGAGTGCATCTGTCTAGAGAAGTTGTTATTGTCTTGCTCTCATAGTACAGTTATAGCAGCAGAGCATAGGATATTTAGGACTGACTAATGTAACTGGGGCTGACTCCACACCAAAGGAGCACTGCAGATGCCGTTCCTGCAATGCCATCCGGGGCAGGAAGCAAGGGTTAAGGCCAGTGATGTGTTGTGCAAGAAGAAAGTTCATTTCATGCTCAGGGTGGCAGGCAAGGCACACTAAAGGTACAGCTTTGATCTCTTCCAACACAGCATTTCCGTTGGTTTTCTTCTCCCTGGTGCAGAATCCTCTCCCCCTCAAATGGTTTCATCTGCTGAACCCCACTCAATCTGGACAACGATTTCAAGAGTGCAAACTGCTCTGCACCCCAGACCAGCCTGGCTCTCCTGCGATGTGGCACTCCTGACAGGCGAAGGCTGTTTCGATTTAGTTCTTGAGCTGGAAAATTCAAACAAAATCGCTACAGCACCTTTTGGAATTGTAATCTCTCTCTCCCACATACACACTGTGAGTACACACATGAAATGCCAGCACTTGGGATAACACCTAGGTAACACCTTCAGTCATTCACAGAGTCATAGAATGGCTTGGGTTGGAAGGGACCTTCAAGATCCACGTCCTTCAAGTCCCAGGTCCCCTGCCATGGGCAGAGACACTTTCCACTAGAGCAGGCTGATCAAAGCCTCATCCAACCTGGCCTCGAACACCTCCAGGGAGGGGACATCCACAGCCTCCCTGGGCAACCTGTGCCAGTGTCTCACCACCCTCACTGGGAAGAATTTCTTCCTAATCTCCAGTCTCAATCTGCCCTCCTCAAGCTTGTGAGCTACAACCAGCTAAAGCCAATCTCCAGTCGTTAACTGGATGGAAAACAAACAACATGAAGGGTTTGGTGCACGACATCCCTGGAAAAGAATCTTGCCAAGAACATGCCACTCATCTGTGAAAATAAGCTACACCAATTCTCTGATAGGTACCTATTTTATTCACCTGAGATTCACAGGACCTTAGGATTGATGTCTGAGGGTCTGACACTATCTGACACCTGCTACAGAAGGAAAAGGCTAATATCTTATCTCATAGGGAAAGAAAAATACAGAAGTATACAAACCAAAATACCTGACGGTGGTGGATTCTAAACAGAAGGTAGGGAAAAGGCAGTGCAAGAGAATTCTGAGGAGTCACAGCAGCATTGTGATCTCTCAGTTGCTGAGGAAGACTCAGACAATACTCTATCAATTTCCCAAACGGTCTTGGCTCAGCTGAAAGCAGAAGTTGTCCTTTTTGGCTCTCTGACAAAACTCATTGCAATTGCCTAATGGCTTACAACAATATTCCCCACCACCACCTCTAAACGTTCACAGAAAAATAAACAGTGAGTTTCAATCATGTAATGTGAAGTAATAAAGAAAACCCCAGCAGAGTGCAGAACTGATTTATTACCCAGGCTAAATGCAGTTCTGGACTCCAGTTGGCACTGGAATACACCTTCTGGTTTTATGCTCTTCACCTACCAAGGTTCCTCAGTAAGAAGCTCAAATAAGCAGCCCAGTCTGAGAGCTCAGAACTCTGTACCTTCAGAATACAGAAGTAAACCACCACCATCAAGAATTTACTCAGCATGGACTCATGAAATGGTTTGGATTGTTGTAGTCATGGTCTAGTTGATTGGACAAGGCTGGGAGATAGGTTGGACTGGATGACCTTTGAGGTCTCTTCCAACCTAGCTGATTCTATGATTCTATGGCTGGAAGGGACTGTGGTACTTAGGAGCTTTTCCCCCCACACTATTGGAACTTACCAGACTAGCTCAGACACTGGAAGATGAAGCTGTACTTCCAGCACAGCAAAATGTACAAGCACCTATACACAATATATTTACAGCTAGTTAAAATTATATACAAATTATTAATAACACAGAAATCCAAACTCCCTCCCAGACAAACAGTCTGCCCAGAAGAGGCTCAAAGCTACCTTCCTCTTTCTCCCTCTACTTCCCAGACAGGCAAACAAAACCAGAAGCAGCAAAGCTTATGTTGTTGTTAGTAGAGAGATATCAGAGCAGGCTGAAAATGAAGCAAATAGGGAAACAACCCAGGACGGAATGGGGCAGATAATTTACTTTTTGGCTCTTTATCCCTGTCAGCAAACCAATGAATTCCATAGACTTCATCATTATTTTCTTTTTACAACCAATGACCTGATTTCTCATTAAAATATTCCAACGAGCCTCAAACCAGCACAGGGACCTTGAAAATCATCCAGTTCCAACCCCACTGCCATGGGCAGGGACACCTTCTGCTAGACCAGGCTGCTTAAGGCCCCATCCAACCCGGCCCTGAACACCTCCAGGGCCTCCCTCATCCACAATTTCCCTGGACAACCCATTCCACTGTCTCACCACCCTCACTGTTAAGAATTAACTGTCTTAAGAGAAAGCTTAAGAGATGTGAAATAACTAAGCCCTAAGCACACCAAGCACTTCCTTCTTTGATTTAACTCGCCTCAGCTGCAAACAAGACACACAGGTATGCAGGAGTGTCACTGGAAAATGGAACCAGTCATTAATCAGATGGCTACACAGCAGTGGCACTGGGCCCTCTGAAAAGGCAGTTCTCAGAGCAAGGAGTTCAGAGCTAGGCAACAGACAGCTTCAGGATGTGTGAAGCTGGAAGGGAAAAGCAATCAAGAACCTGAAACAGAAGGAACACCCCCGGTGTATAAACCACGAGCTGGAACCTTGGGCCAGGCCCCTCCACTGAAGCATGCAGTTGGCAGCTCTCCTCCCAAGACCTGAAATCAGTTTTAGGGATGAAGATGACACGGTGGATACCTGTGTTAAACCTTTATGTCTCTTCAAAGACCTTTCCAAACCGCCTCTTTTATGAGCTAATAAAATGATGACATTTGCAATGGGTTTAAGAGTTAAACTTCTCAAAACAAGCCAAATCACAGCGACCACACGTACTGCACACCCCTTACAGGCGATCTGGTCTTTGTCAACAGCCTTCAGCTTGATGCCACTTCAATTTAGGAATATCTCCATCTGAGCTCAGCATTTCATTACATTCCTTGGCTTACATGTTCTGCTGGCGGTGAGAAGGTGGACAGAATTACTGTCTGCCTCCTCGGTGCACTGCTTCACCTCAGAGCCAAAGGTATTAAGTTAGTGTTCTCCCTCAATCAGCTAACATTAGCCACACTCAAAAAACCAAGAGAAACAACACGTTCCCTACAGCAGAGTTTGTTATGCAAATGAATCGATGGTGTCACTTACACAGGAAAAGCAACTAACTGATGCCTCTGCCCATTTGTCAGAAGGGACTGAAGCCCAGCAGGAGATCTGCTCTGACTGAGGGAAAAAAAAAGAGTCAGGCTCTCATCTTAAAAATACGAAGCCTGTAGCCCCTGTTCTAACAAGAACAAACCCCTCTGCCCGTAATATCCACAGGCTGGAAGCACCAGCAGCAGCGAGCAGAGCTGCAATGAAAAGAAGCAGTGGCTGTTTATGTTGGCAGTCGCTTCAAACTCTAATGGAAAATTTCAGCTCTGGCTGCATCCAGGCTAGAAGAAGTTATTAAGGAAAAAGGTTCAGCTTTCAAACAGAAAAGGCTTACATAGCTTGTCCCTTTCTGAACGCTCCCGCAGCAAAGGGAAGCCAGGAAATAATACTCCTTGTCTATGCAATCTATTAATATCCTATCATTAGGGGAATAGAGCATCAAATAAAACAGATTTCCTTTGGGAAAGGAGGAATGGCCACGCCACAGACACAAACTGCTCCTGGCACAAAGAAGTGACACCGCTAAATGCAAACATTAAAAAGCCAATGCGGGGCTAAGGAATCACTTTATACCGAGGGACCCAAATATATTCACCTCATTATCCCCCTCTTTTGATCAAAGCAAAGCTGCTATTTGAACAATTATGTCGAGGGAGAATCTTTGCCTCTCCTGCACTCCTGAGAATTCTGCACAAATATTAGCAATGCTGTTTGTCGACAGGAACGGTGTGCAGCCTGTCCTCCGACAGGACAAACACCTTCGCCAGCCTGCACATACCTGCACATATGGTAAAGGCAGCCACCTTTCAGCCACCACACATTTGCACTATTATTTAAGAGCTACTCAGGAAGCCAATATTGTGTATTATGTAACACAAGATTAAGCATTAATGAGGCAAGAATAAAATTGTTTATCTAAACCTCAATCTAAAATTAAACAGAAGTTTATGCTGAAAGCTCACGCTGCACTCGTTTCGTCTGCTAACATTAACAGAGCACAGCTTATTTAGCCTCTGAGGTAAGTCCCAACAGCATTTCATTTGCAGAAAAAGGTTTTTCTATCAGAAGAGAGAATTTTTCCTATAGAAAGTGATGCATATTTAAGTCTTATGTGCATAAATGCAGCAGGGTGCAGGTATTTTGATCTAGGGAAAGCAGCTGATATTCACCACTTGTATTTACACTGTGTTTTAAAGCTAAACACAGAAGCATCTCCCCAGAAGCAAAACCTTTTGCTTGCACTCTAGTCCCCTCTTGCCAAGCAGGCACACCCAAAATCACACACACTACAGATACCCATGTGCTCAGTAAGGAGGTTCAACACAGAATTAGACCAAAGCCTGCAATGCCTCCACAAAGCTTCACTGTCCTCTATTTAGGCTTCTCACTGGTCAAGCAGCTCTCTTCAAGGCTCACTAAAGAGCTTCAGCTTGCCAGGAAAAAAAGACAAGCAGACCATGGTCTGGTTTGGTAAGACACTGGCACAGGTTGCCCAGGGAGGTTGTGGATGCTTCCTCCCTGGAGGCGTTTAAAGCCAGGCTGGATGAGGCCTTGAGCAGCCTGCTCTAGTGGGAGGTGTCCCTGCCTATGGCAGGGGGTTGGAGCTGGATGATCCTTGAGGTCCCTTCCAACCTAAACCATTCTATGATTCCATGACTCTATGGTCACAGCCACTGTACCATAATCTGTCCTTGGCAGATTACAGCAGTTTGAGACCCTCAAAACATTCGGATAGATGTCATCCTCTGCTCTAAGAACAGGTAGCAAAGGTCAAAAGTTCCTGAGTCTATTCCATGCAAGACAGTGTTTCCAAAATCCCAATTCCCCTGCAGCATATGCCATGGCTGTCGAAGGATATCACATGTAGGCAAGGTTGGCAAAGGGACAGTCACAATCAGTATAGGCTGGACTCGATGATCTCAGGTCTTTTCCAGCCTCAATGATTCTCTGATCACATACATCCCTCTCCATTTCTAGCAGCTGCAGAACCAGCAAAAGATGTTTGAGTTCCACTGGTCAGACGACACATTTGACATGGAGCAGCCTGCAGGAACTCCAGCCAGAGGAAAATAAATCTATTCCTTCTGGGACCACAGCCTTAATTAGTTCAGCAAACTGAAACTGCACCTGAACTGGAGCTTACAGAAGTGTTTCTGAGAACCACGAGGGTATGCCGAGTGGAACAGGACCCAGTTCTGCATCTGAGCAAGCTGACACCGTGACTTGGCACCCTCCAGCCTGCTCTGACTGGACATCAGTACCCTGCACAAGCTCATGTTCATTCCCTGTTTCTATTTACCTTCCACATGTCACAAACACAGAGCTGAGCTATTTACAAGAACACAGTAAGTCAATCCCCAACCTCGCAGGGATTGAAGTGCATTTACCTCAGGCCTATCACACTGCTGGTACTCCTGAACCTCTCAAGTTCAAGTAGCTCAGAGTAATCACCTAAAGAATTCAGAGAAGAATCTGAAATATTTGGAAGTTTTCCTATTATCACAAGTTTGAACAAATGATCCCCAAACAGGGGGAATAAAAAGTATCACAATTAAAGTCAAATCAGATACTTAAAGGAACATTATGGCCAGCTGTGTACCCTGTATTCCCACAACACCCACATTTAAATGAGTTATTAATGAAAGCTGCTTCAGCCACATAGGTGCCTCCAAAACTTATTTCTTAGCATGTAGAAGAATCAAAATGCTGCTAAGCAGGAACCAAATGAGAGCAGGATACTTCAGCTGGGCCATTCAACTATAGCTATAACTAGGAGAAAACTACTGAGAAGGAAGAGAAAGAGACAGCTACCTGGGAACAGAGGAGAAGATACATTTGAGACAGAGTCCAATGAGTCCAATGGAAACCCAAGAAAAGCCTCAGAACTTTTACTGAAGCTCATCCACATGGAAGCACTTTATCTCCAGAGCAGCACAGGGCTAATACTTGGTGATCTACCCTTAGAACAACTGCCTTACCTTGATCCATTTCAGAAAGGTAGGGCTTGGAAGGGGCCTTGAAAGCTCATCCAGCTCAATCCTCCTGCCAGAGGAAGATCTCCTATTCCAGACCACACGGGAAGGCATCCAGGAAGGCTTTGACTATCTCCAGAGAAGGAGACTCCACAACCCCCTTGGGCAGCCTGCCCCAGTGTTCTGCAACCTTCACAGTGAAAATATTTTTCCTCAGGTTTCATGGAACTTCCTATGCCTCAACTTCCACCCATTGCCCCTTGTCCTGTCACTGGGCATCACCCAGCAGAGCCAGATCCGCAGACTGCGCTGGTTAGAAGGGATCCTCAGAGGTCATCTTGTCCAATCCCCCTGCAGTCAGCAAGGACACTTCCAAGTGGAGCAGGCTGCCCAGGGTCACACACACCATGTCTGAAGGCCAGATGAGGTGGAAGTAGATTTTAATTCCTGTGCTTCTTGCTTAGAAAAGCTTGAAGAGAATGCTACAGCTACTGATAGTGGTGCCCACTGGGAACCCCTCCTGGACACCAACTTTAAAACAAACTGAAGATTTTAAGTACACTGGAGGAGTGAAGGCCTAAAGAAACATTCAGCTGTGCTATGCAGCCAGGACCTTAGGCAATAAAGATTTTTTTTCTTCTTGCTGGTTATTTGTTTAAAAGACACAATGGAGGAAGAAAGAAAAAAAAAGGCTGGAAAACGATGTTAAATGAGTTACAAATCACACTGATAAACACAGACTTCTCCTAAAAGATACTGTACATGAAGTACAGAGAGGGGGGAAAAAAAGCCAAGGCACAACTCAAATAGGCCATTCCTTAACATGCCTATGAAAACTTAGAACACTACGGCCTAATTCCTATCTCTCACCACAGTCACTTTACAGTAACCCTTCCAATATCATAAAAGAAATCCAATGTCATATTCACCTCTGTATTCTGACTGCCTCTACAGCAGCAGATTTAATATAAACCAGGCCTAGACTCTCTGGTATTTTGGTATTTCTAATGTACTACTTACCTTCCACTATTGTAATGTTCCTACTGCAGGGCTTAAGCGATACTAGGAAGAGTTCTCCCCCAGTGAAAGCAGCACAACTCCAAGTGGAAAGGCATTATACAAGAAGCACGGTAACAAGGAGCAGTGGGGCTTGCAGAGAGGTAAACCCTCTGACTCCCCTCCCCACTGGCTTCTGCAAGTGGTAAGGTAAACTCTAATACACCAGAAGGGTGCAGGATGCATTGACCTCCAGTCTGTTTGCACTTAGGGCAAGTCGCTTTAAGAACGCCCCTGACTGATTTTCAAGTAGCTTTTGTATAACTTGGGAGGTGCCACAGTGCTTTTGCTTCCCTGTAAGTATTTCTAGAGTTTCAGCTGATGGTAATATAGTGGCTACACAGGAAAATAAGGGATTTCTCCCCCCCCACCACCCCCAAGTGTTCCTGCAACTGCTAGAGGGCTGCTTCACAAAGCAACAGAAAAACGCCAGGCAAATATCTGAGGTTATTTTGGCGATGCACAAATACAGACAGATTCATTCCACCAGCTTGTAATTTACATTGATTCATTATTCCACTTTAAAGAGGAAAAGCCAAACTGGATAGTCAAACATTAAATGCAGCCTTTATCCTGCACGTCTCGCTAGAGCATAACTGCTGTAAATTCTGTCTGGAAAAGATTGGGAATCAGAAAAAAAAAAAAATCCAAACCAAAAGAGAAGTCAGATTTGTGGGCAAAAATAGGAAACAGAGATTAAACAATCTGCTGCAGGTCAAAGGTTGTTTGTGGATCAGTTTCCAGCAGGGGCTAAAAAAACCAGCTCAGAACCATCAACACGCTTGGTTCCCTGTTGCTCGACCTTTATTTAGTCTTCTCTATACTGAGCATTTAGCCCTAATGAAACAGAAGTCTAACAACTGAAAGAAAAATGACAGCTTCTGTGAAGTCTCACAACACTCCCAAACTCGCAGAACTTCTACAACAAGCCTCAGGCCTGTTCCCCAAGCTCAAATGCAGAAGTCAAGCAGTACGAGCAGGCTCAGGCTCCTTGCCTCAGCTCCCAGTTCTTCAGTTTTTCTTTATCACAAAGAAACATTTTCTCTTTAAACACTCATTTCATTGCTGCTCTAATTCAAATTTCAGAAGAGTGCTTTTTGCCTCTCAGTAACTTTACCATCAGCAGAATTAATTCTTGAAGTAAACCCCAATTTGCTCTACATACCTTGCCAGGAGACACTCCAAAGAAAAGAGGCCTGGACTGCTTAAGCTATGTGCTGGACTGGTGAGATTCTGCACATGCAGCACACTGCTTCAGCATTCCTTCTAAGCTGTCATCTCTTCAGCACTGGGCTTTCATGTCCCCACACCCAACAGCAAAGTCTACCTCCACTTGATGGGTAATTAAGTTCTCCCATCTCTGTCTCTATCAAATCAAGTGAATACATAGACCGAGGAAGGCACTCAGGAATCACTTCACCCTCCCCTTCTTATTTGACTGAAGTGGTGTTACTATTTACCAACAGAAAATTGTGATCTCACAGCACCATCTCACTAGAACACCTCAGAAGAGAATGGAAACACCCTATAGTAAGATAAAGTACTTTTACAGTGATGCTCTTCCCCACTAAACATCCAAATCCCCCACACAGAGAAGCCTAAACAACCACTTACGGTTTTAAATGTCTTGCAGATCACTAACAAACTGCTAGAGAATAGTCTGTTTTCATTATCTCCTTTCTAAATTGGTAATATATATATATGAAAACCACTTTCCAAACCCACCCTCTCCCAGCAGTTAAGTGACACCTGCAGAACAAAAACCGAAGCTTCTAGAGAAGCTTGGCAATTAGGACTAATGGAAAAGTAACAAGATTCCCAAGGCTGCCCAAACCCTCTTTCCTTTGAAGAAGTCAACCACTCCTCCCTGTCCATCTTCCTCCTAAGCACTTGCCAGGGTTTCCAGCAGAATGACAGTTATGTAAGCTCTATGAAGTTCAGCAGAGTAATAAGCCACGGATCAATTCGGCAGCTGGAGCCACACGCTTGCTGTCCACGCTTCGGGGACACGAAGAGTTAAACACAACCACCGAATTCTGCGGGTCACAGGAGCAGCCACATACCTCTGCCTTCCCGATTCAATTAGATTTTTGTTTTGTTTTAAGGCTTTCTTTAATTACCCACCGCCATTTGAGCCCGACCGGGTGACATAAATGTATTATCCCATCACACTGTCAGAATTTAAAATTAGATTTGCTCTCCACAAATACACTTCCAGCCAACCTGGGTGCCTCCGTCCAGCGCCGACGGCTGCTTTATGTAACCTCTCCGACGTGAAAAACCTCCAAACTGCACCCCAAATTACACCTCCCCTTCTCTGGTTGGGGATTTTCTCTCTTCCCTTTCTCCGAAGAGACTTAAGTTCGGGGTGAAAAGGAAAGAGTTTCGCAAGATCAAACAGCAAAGCAGCGGCAGAAAAAAAGGCAAATTACATAAAGTGGGAATGTACTCACGGTCTCCTTATTCGGAAGCAACTCCTTTCGGATCCTGAAGAAGTTCTTGCCGTATTGCCTCAGCCCCTTAATAAAACGTTTCTGCGATAAAAAGATAACAAAAACACTATGTCAGCAAAGGAAAAAAAAAATTATCTCGTTAATCAGCACAACAGCCAAAGAGGGCTCTCAGCTTAAGGTCTGCCGAGAGAAGAAAGCGTTTACCTACAGAGGGACGGGAAACAGACAGGGGTGGGGGGGGGTGGGGGGGAGAGGAAGGGAGAAAGCTTGGAAAAGACATCGAAAAATTCAAACCCCATTCCCTTCCGCGTCCAACTTCCAACATTTGAAGCTTTAAAAGTCAGTACCACAATCAGTTCTCTCCCGAAAGGACCGAAGTATCCCGCAGCACGTCTCTTGCGAAGTCTATTTTCCAACTAAGCGGCAGCAGCAAGCCGAAGGAAAATACGCAACGCCGCTTTCCACGGGAGAAAAGTGGCTCCGCGGACGAGGTGCTGCAGGGGTTAACGAGTCCTTGCAGACGCCAACCCTCCAGCTTCGCCCTTCCCGATTTTCAGCGGAATCCAAGCAAACGCCTTCCCGAGCAAGCCAGCGGAAAACGGGGCCGGGGCCGCGGCCGCAGCTCCCCCTCCGCGGCTCACAGCGCTGCGCGGTCGCTCGCCAAGCCCAGACACTTCCTCCGCCTCCTCTCGCCCTGCGGCCGCCCGGCGGGGCCGCGGCCGCGCTCTGCGGGGCCAGCAGGGACGAGACGGTGCGGGCGCAGGTAGGGAGCGCGGCGAGGCCCGCGGCGACGGCGGAGGCTGCGGTGCGGGCTGCGAGGCGAGCGGCGGCGCCGAGGCGAGCGGCGCTGAGGGCCGGGCGGGC
>WAAF01017933.1:0-31596 GCA_013400475.1 Tricholaema leucomelas | reverse complement strand
GGGCGGGCGGGCGGGAGGCGGCGGCCGCGGCCGCCCAGCATGTGATCGCGGCGGGGCTGGGCTGCGCGGCACCCGCGGGGCGCGCCGCAAAAGGCGGCCTGGATCGCCGGGCCCCCCCCCCCCTGCTCCGGGCCCCGGGCCGGCCCTCGCCTCCCTTTCCCCTGGGCAAGCGCCGCGAAAGCAGCCGCCGGCTGAACACCCGCCGATCCGCGGGGGGCTCCGCAGAGGGGTGGCGGCTTCTTCTCCCGGCAGTTGCCGTGGCTCATCTGCCGCAGCCCTCAGCTGCCCTTCGTCACTCCGCGGATCCCCTCAGCTGCCCCTCGGATCCATGTTCCCCGCCTCTGCAGTACCCCCCAAATAACACTTCAGTCCCCAGCTGTAAGCATCGCTCACTCCCTTCGCTCACTCCCTTCCCTCCTCCTCCTCTTCCTTCGGTCAATCCTGCGCGCTTTGCTCTCCAGCCCAGCCTGCAGCTCCGGGACCAGGCTCACCGACACCCTAACATCTTGCCACCAAGAACCAGCACCATGAGATAAACAACAATAAACACAGAGTGCCTCTTCCTGGCAGGGCCAGCCCCAGGACCTTTTCCTTCCCTATGATAAACAAACAGGTATAAACACCAGAAAACGAATCCTGCCTGCAAAAAGAGATGAGAGCTGGGGAGGAGTATACAGGCCCTGAGTCTGTGGGGAGGGAGATGAGAATTAAATATTCACTAATAAGACAGATACCTCAGGGTGGGTTGATGTGTTTTGGACCACATCTTGCAGACATCTACTTGAAAGAGGTGGGCAGATGATAAGAGGCTTCCATATAGTGAAATCAGAGAATGTTAGGGGTTGAAAGGGACCTCGAAAGATCATCCAAGTCCAGCCCCCTGCCGGAGCAGGATCACCCAGGGCAGGTCACACAGGAAGGCATCCAGGTGGGTTTTGAAGGTCTCCAGAGGAGACCTCCACAACCTCTCTGGGCAGCCTGCTCCAGGGCTCCAGCACCCTCACAGTGAAAAAGTTTCTCCTTCTGTTCCCATGGAACCTCCTCTGCTCCAGCTTGCCCCCAGTGCCCCTTGTCCTGTCATTGGCCATCCCTGAGCAGAGCCTGGCTGCATCCTCCTGACACTGCCCTGCACATCTTTATCAGCAGCAATGAGGGCAGCCCTCAGGCTCCTCTGCTCCAAGCCCCAGCTCCCTCAGCCTGGCCTCACAGGGAAATGTTCCACTGCCTTCTGTGGCTCTGTGCTGGACTCTTTCAAGCAGTTCCCTGAGGTCTTTCTTGAACTGAAGGACCCAGACTGGACACAGTATTCCAGATGTGGCCTCACCACAGCGGAGTAGAGGAGGAGAACCTCTCTTGACCTACTAACCACAGCCCTTCTAATCCACCCCAGGACAATGGTGGCCTTTGCTGGCTCATGGTCATCTTTCTGTCTATGAGGACCCCCAGGGCCTTTTCCTCAGAGCTGCTTTCCAAGAGATCAGTCCGCAGCTTATACTGGTCTAGATGGAAGACTCTACACTTGCCCTTGTTGTGTTTCACCCAAGTTCTTCCAGCCCAGCTCTGCAGCCTGTCCAGGTCTGGCTGAATGGCAGCACAGCCTGAGGGGGAGTCAGCCACTCCTCCCAGTTTGGTGTCATCAAGTGCTGGCAGTGTGCTCTGTTCCTTCATCCAGGTCATTAATGAACACATGGGATAGTACCAGTCCTAGTACCAAACCCTGAGGGACTCCACTACATACCTGCCCCAACTAGGCTCTTCCCACTGACCACAACTCTGACCTCTTTCCTTCAACCAGTTCACATTCACTTCACTACCTGATCATTCAGACCACACCACAAGGATGCTGTTAAGAGACTGTGTCAAACATTTCCCTGAAGTGGATAAAGAACCCCAGAAAGGGGAATTCACTCCTGGAATGCTGCTCTGTATACCTCCTAAACTCCCACAGCAATGCTTAGTCTGAGTGAGCAGCCTCTTTGGAACCTGATGCATATTATTTTGCAGCTATACTCCCCGAGGGATCTATCCTTACCTAACCCTGACCCTCAAAACCAGCACAGCTGCTGGGGTTCGCCCAGAACATGCCTGGGGGTATAGAGACAAGAGTTAAGCACCTGTTGTATATGTTTTGAGACTATAGTCACTTCCAGTGTATGATTTGCTCCCTTTAAACCAGCAAACAGAGCATTTGGGGCTGTAAGAGTTTAGTGATGGGGGGGGCTGAGTCCCCACACGGGGAGAATGTTACTGTGGCATGGTGCCAGGCCCTCATTCACAGGCAGAAGTCTCACTTGTCTGCCTACAATGGTTTTTGGTCACACACAGGTGTACTCACTTCTTCCCACCTGAATGACAAGGAATTTCCATTCACTGAAGGGGAGGCCAAGCTGGCATGACAGACACACCTCTTCCTGTGCTTCTGAGCAAGGAAAGATGGCAGCAGCAAGACAGCAAACAAACCTCTCCTCATACCACTCTCCCAGCGTCCCAGGAGCAACATAATTCCCAGCTCATCACAGAGAGTGAAAATCATCTCAATCGAGAAACATTTAAAAACAGGCAATCCAAAGGGAATTCAGATCCTGAACGATGCAGCTCAGCTCCTGGCTCATGGACTCTTATCAGAGTTTAGTTACCATCAGTTAACACAGCACACGCAGCAGAAGGTAACATAAAAAGGCATAGGGCAGTGAGAAGCAACTAGAGCTGGAACACTCCAACAATCTAAGAGGGCTATCTGGTCCACTGCCTAAAATGAAAAGCCCTGATTCCTTATCCCTCATTTTGCCAAAGACTTACTGTGGTCTACCTGGGCTGTTGGGGGACCAGTTTATCTTTGTTTTCAAAGATTCCTTTTAACCAAACTGTTTCACTTCTATTTTGTGCTGGGACTCAGCTCTGTAGTAAAAAAGCCCATGACAAACTTTCACTTTGACCTGATGAGATGTCAGAAATCCCTAACGGGACTGCAAGCCAAACATACACCCTAGGAGAATTAGATGGAGCTTGAACTGCTGCTCCAAATTTCCCAGTGTGAATGTAGTCAATCCTTGTGCTATTCTGAAGTTTTGGCCAACAATGATATCACCTTCAGCAGCATCACAGAGAATTCACCCCAGGCACTAAAGCAGTGCAAGATGCCCAACTATAAAACAGTTGTGTGCCTCTACTGAAAGGCAAAAGAAAAGCACTTGATACATGAAGAATAAAGCAGGCAAAAATTCATTTCTGAAGCTTAAGAGAGCTGAACAAAACAAGCAAGAATTTTTTAGAGCATTTTGGGATTTCCCTTCTGATCCCAGTCCTCCATGAATTCTGGCACTGTGTTCAGTCCCCCCTTAGCCTGCAGCCAGAACAGCTCATCCTCCAAGTCAACCACAGTAAAGACCTCCACGTGTTTTCAAAGCTAAAGGCACTCAACAGTTGCACACCAAATCAGAAGTGACCTGTTGCTCTCCAGCACCTCTTAAACCAGGCTGCACAACAGCCTACATTTTCTCTTCTCTGCACAAATGAGATGCAACAACTTTGACGTCTGCATTTTAGTGGTGCAGGACATGTTGCACTACTTGCAGAAGGCATCTGAAAATGACAGCTGCTGAGTTAAAACCATCTGATGGGAGAACAGTGAGGCTTAAACCTATGGATGCGCGAGAAAGAAGTTTTGATCCGAAGAGGAAGCGACTCCGGAGCATCACAGTTGAAAACTCCCAGTTCTGTAGTTCTCCAAATGAAGATAAAGATGTCAGTTTTACCACTTCTGTTGAACTATAAACCATTCTTTATGACACAGCTCTGCCAGCGTTGCTCTTTGTACTGCTCACTGAAGACAAACTAACACAATTAAAAAAAAGGCAGTGTTTAATTATTGCTGTGCAGTGGCCGTAAGGAAATCCCAGGGCTTGCGAGGGCAGGCAGCGCTGACAGACAACGCCGTTAGGGTTTATGAAGTGGTTTCCATGACTATTGACCAACCACAACTCAAGGTCTCCTAAAACCATTGGCTCATTTGAGCTTCCCCGATGAAACGCACTAAGGTTCTGCCGTATCCTGCCACGATGTGTAAACAGGGAGCTATAAATAACCGGGGAAGAATGAGGAACAAGCATGTTAATGTTTGCATATGTGTTACTTGCAGGTCCCATATTTCATCCCAAGAAACAAACATCATGACAAGATACACAAAGCCATTATGTTCTGACTAGCAGAGCTCAGCCGGCGTGTTTATCACTGTGATGGTAATGCCACTGCAAAGCTGTAGTTAAGGTTCTGCGTCAGGGTTTCTATTATCAAGAGATTACAGCTTGGCAGGGAAAAAAGATTTGCTGCTGCACGCCGACATTCAGCACCCCAGCTTTGTAACTGGAAAGGAGGCTTCCCACTTCAGTTTGCTGCAGAAATCTGAACTAAAGCACACAGGCATAGCACCAACTCCAAAAGAACCTCTTTAGCCAACTGAAGAATTTCAAACTGAAACCTGACAGGCTTCAGAGAATGCAGGACGAACGATCAAACTGTCAATTCCTAACTGCCACCAACATGAGCTGATGCCTCAGTCAGCTTTACAGCAAATATATTTTCCTCTAAGAATATCCAGGTGCTACTTCAGTCCCTTCCCATGACACCCTGTTAATTAATGAAGAACATGTTGCAATGCAGTGTGTTTACAAATAGAACCTTTTCTGTTCCCTCTTAATCTAGGAAATAAAGACTTGCCCCCCCCAGTCTTTCTAAACAATAATAATAATAATTAAATCTCTTTAGAGCCTGTCCAAGAACAGCAAGCTCCTCTCAACCTTTGCCTTAATTGTGAGCACAGAGAAATGAGTTTGCTATAATAAAAGCAGGAGGTAGAGTGCATGTTTTGAAAGGCCCAAAGTTCTCTAGGCAGCTGGAAGCATTCACCACCTCCCCTATTTAAGAAGCCTTTGCAAGGTTCATAGTAAATATGGTAGGAAAATTCATGGGGGTTTAATAGTTAACAGCAAATAAACACTAAGAGCCTAAAAGCATCTTTCTTTATTTCTTACATTTCACAAGGTGAAAACTTAGGGCAGTTGTTCTGAAAGGAAAATGAGATCTGGTTGTATCTGCACAGCTTCTGTTAAAAGTGCAGCACATTCAGAGATTGCCCCAAACAATGTCTCAGCCTGCAGACACTGTAGATGCACCCTGGAGCTGCCTTTCAGTGCACAGAACACATTCTATTAAAAGCTTGGCTGAGTTTTACCGCTGTATCTCGCTTATGTGATTACAGTGCAAATGAAAGCTGTTCATGTTAAATGTTACATACTGTCCCCTGCAAACAGAAGTATCCTGATCCTTTCCTTAAGGAGACACAATTTCAACTCAGGAATCTGTTAGGAAAACACCACACTGTGAATAAAGCAGGTTTGTTGATCAAACTCTACCTGGCTGTAGCGGAACACCAAGCTGGTGCTCACTGTATCTTTACCTCCAGGGAATTCTATACGCTCAGTAACAGACACAACTAAGTATTGCTCAGTAATTCATTCCAGCAAGGGCAAAAAGAGGTATTCTAAGTTAAGGAAAATGCAGCTGTCACATCCCCAAGCTATTCTCAGAAGCCACCTAACCACTGCAAACATAAGCAAGCCTGCTTAACTCTTTCCACAAGTTGCTTTGTTCCCTGAATGCTCCCAGAAGAAGTCCAGCTGCCCTGAGACACTGGGGGCAGAGAAGTGAAAGTCTCAATGTTGGGATGTTGGAGTCAGGTCAATGTGCCTTTGCCATGTCCCATGTACTCCAGCCCTATCTAGCAGGCATTCTCCCAGGCCTGCCTTCTCCAACAGCTCAGACTGGGGACTGGTGGCTTCATTAAAGGGGGCAAATGCTTTCTGGCACAAGGCCCAGAAGAGTGTGTGGGTGGAGGTGGAGAGATAGACAGATGTCTGTCCCATCAGAGGGAGAACAGGATAGCCAAAGGAACCTCTGCTGTGAGGACAGGCTGAGGGAGCTGGGGTTGTGCAGCCTGGAGAAGACTCTGGGGGAATCTTAGAGCTGCCTTCCAGTAGCTGAAGGGATCCTACAGGAAGGCTGCAGAGGCACTTTTCACAAGGATGTCTAGAGACAGGGCAAGAGGGAATGATTTGAAGTTGAAAGAGAACAGGGTTAGACTGGACCTCAAGAAGAAGTCCTTCAGTACAAGGGCGGTGTGACTCTGGAACAGGTTGCCCTGTGAGGCTGTGGATGCTTCCTCCCTGGGGATGTACAAGACCAGGCTGGATGTGGCTTTGAGCAATCAAGTCTAGTTGAGAGGCACCTCTGCCCTGGTGGGGAGATTGGAGTAGATGATTTCTAAAGGTCCCTTCCTACCCATTCTATTAATTCTATGATACGACTTAACACAGTTTTAAGATGCACAAACTGCCAGATGAAGAGGAGAGAGAGCTACAAAAGAGGGAAAGATCCTGTAAAAAAAAAGGATCCACTAAAAAAAGGAGAGCAGGAGGAGCCTGGTTCCACAGAAATTTCTTGTCCTAAGAAGGCACATGCTCAGAGCAACTTGCCAAGGTAACAAGTCTGTAGAATGAGGAACAAATATGACTCAACAAAGCCTGTCTGAAATCTTCGTGCAAAGCAAAAAATCAGTGTAGCGGGGAAGAAGAAAAACATCTACATTCAGGACTCTGCTGTGTGCCCTTAACGTGCCCTGCTGTTAGGAGCACAGGATATGCTTCAACCTCACCCAAACTTCACTTGATTGTTTCCTGTCACTCCTGTACCCTACTTCATGTTTTTTCCCATTTCATTTTGCAGTAAGCAGTGACTGTGCCCCTAGCATGAGATCTTGGTGCTGTTCTGTGTTAGTTAACGGTGAGCTCGCAACAAACACCCAGCTGTAACAGACAGACACCATCAGCCTTCCCCAAATGGCTCTGCACCTTGTTCCACAGGCCTTGGCACTGTGTCAGAGCTGTGTGCAGAGCTGAAGCAAGCAAGCAGCAGCAGCAGATCTCAGCTGAACACACCTGTGTATCCACTGTTCTTCAGTGTTCTCCCCCTTTAGCCTACCACACCTCAGATGCTCTTCAGTTGACTGCTCTGTCCCACCTCTAACCACAGCCGTTGTCTGCTCCTGCAGGAAGTGAGGCTGTCACCAGCTTGCAATTTAGAGTCTCCTCCTGAAGAGGCTGAACTGAAGCACAGGTCAGGAGTTGAAGGACCTTCTTCTTTCTGACAACCACACAGAGGTCCGAGAAATTGTTCACACAGTCTGGCAACTGCTTGAAGACGTCTGCAACCACTTACTACACATTTCTGTTGCAAGGAAGTGTCTGTGCTTTGATGAGCACTGACACTACACACAAGCTCCTTCATGATTTGTTTGGCTTGCAGGAAGTTATGGAATAACAGCAAGCAGAGATCCTTCCTTCTGCTTGGTGTGGGGGACACTGCAGTGAAGCACAAACACAAGCAGCCCCCGCAATGCCAGTTCTTGCTGCTTAATTACTACCTACAGATTCTGAAGTAACTAGTTCTGATTTGGGCTGGTTTGCAGGTTTTTGTGTGTGTGGTTTGTTTTGTTTGTGGTTTTGTTACGCAGGGTTGGTTGCTTGTTTTATTTGTTGTGTTTTGGTTTGTGTTGTGGCATTTCTGTCCTCACAACTCTAAATAGGTGAATGTTTCTTACACTGTGCCACACAGGTTTCCAGCCTTCCAGCTCAAGACAGCAAGAGTGGAAGACAATAATCACAGATACAGAATCACAGCATCATAGAATCAGTCAGGGTGGGAAGGGACCACAAGGATCAGCCAGTTCCAACCCCCCTACCATGGGCAGGGACACCCTACCCTAGATGACATGCATGTGAGTGTGTGTATATGGTGTTTTTTGTGGTTGAAAGCATCTCTTACCTCTGAAATAGACTTACTCAATTTACTGCTGTATTCAACAGAATGTGACCTCGGTTCAAAATATGTATTAACCCCAAATGCAGCTCTCTTTTAATAGATGGAGCTCTGTTTATTTTTATGGGCCATCTTTAAAAGTGAAACAATTCTACTGTGTGGAAATAAAACTATGTGGTAGCTTCTGTAAGATTTGGAAAAAGAAATTCTTTTTTTCACTGAGTCCTTTAACTCTATTTGAAGTATTCTGATGGTGTTCATTAGATACCAATCTATATTAAAAGGGATTAATGTTCTCACTGGATATTCAAAGCCTCTCTTGAGAGTGCATTTGCTGGTCATCTACACATGATAACAATCTCCTACTCCTTAGGCCATATGCTTGGAAGATCAAGTATCCTCTATAAACAAACTGACATGAAATACATCAGCTGAAAGGCTTAAAGGGTGCCCAACAATTAGCTTTCCCTCCCTAAAACCTCCTGAAAAACCACACTGAAAAATTAAACCAGGCTGTAAGGGATCCCACAGCAGAGCCCCACACTATGCCCCAAGCCTGTGCTCGGGGTATCCACCGCTAGATCCACAGACAGAAAGTCATTAAGCAGCCTCCCTCCAGGGAATGCCAAAAGATCCTGCGATGCTAATGAAGCCCCCTCCATGGTGCTGCACTGTTGGCTTTTGTTTTGAACAATAGCTCTCCCATGATACCTCTGGCTGGCTGAAAATATTGGTATGAAGTGAGCGTGAGCACAGCTGTGTGTAAATTACATATATAAACAGATTAGATTTGTATATTTATACTGGGTGCAAACACATTAATAGCACATTTGCATACACAGTTGGCTAAATGAGGCTGCATGCAGAGCAGGATTACTAGTTACAAATGCAGTTATTTAGAATTTTCAATAAAGTATTTAGACTGTCATTCCAGAGGTCAAAGTGGATTCATCAGCTTTTCTCTCCTCTCTGCCTTCCTAGGAACAGGCAGCAACGCTCCTGTCAACAGCTCTCCACGTCCTGCCAACCCCTTCTCACAACTATGCTGGGAAAAAACCTCCCAAGGTAGCAGAACTGAACTGGGCTGCTTGCCTAGAGGTTATCCAAGCTCCCTTCAGTTCGGTTTATTGAAGGTGATGCTTTAAGGAGGAGGGAGAAAGAGTTTTACAGCTGAACACAGCACAAATCACCACCTAAAATGCCAGCTGATGAAACTCTTCCTTCCCTTCTCTGCTTAATGCCAGGGATCAATGCAATGGTCTGTATGAAAGGCAACACGATATTGAAGGTGACACAACAGCTCTCAGACATTTCCAAAGCAGGGGGAGAATGCAACTACTCCTTCACCCCAGGCTTTGAGCTGTCAGGGTGCTGCTACCCTTATGTGCTAACCCCAGCTTTATTTTACCAGAGCTATTTTTAGAGTGAGAGAGCTGTCAGGCTCACCCACAGCCTGGATTCACTTCCTGTGTCCTACCTGCTTCTGTGTCAGAGCCTAGACTCAGAGAATGCTTTGAGTTGGAAAGGACCTTAAAGATCATCCAGTTCCAAACCTCCTGCCGTGGGCAGGGATACCTTCCCCTAGAGCAAGTTGCTCAACCTCTCATGCAGCCTGGGCAGGGAGCAGGCACCCAGCACTTCCCTGGGCAACCTGTTCCAGTGTCTCACCACCCTTACTGCAAAAAATTGCTTCCTGATCTCCAGTCTAAACGTCCCTTCTTCCAGTTCCAATCCACTCCCTCTCATCCTGTCACTACGAGATGAGAAAGAGAAGACCAAACAGCAGAGAGAGAAAAAAAAGAAAACAACCAACCGAATCAATTCTGTCTAAATGAGAAGCCTTTATTTTTGCTCTAATTGTGCCCTGGGATTATTGGCTCTGGGTGCTTTCACAGCACATCCCCAGCAGCCAGCCAGTGTCTCGCTCTCTCTCTCGCCTTCAAATTTCACGTCGGTTCCTGTTAAAAGGTCCAGTCCTGCCTCTTGGGTTCACCACGCTCCCAGCCCCGCCGATAAATCATCTCCCAACCTGCTGCTGGAAAGGCGCTGGCCGTGCGCGATGGCTCCGGCCCGCGTTGCCAAGCAACCCGCGCAAGAGGGATGTCTGCGAAGTGCTGACAAATAGCCAAGCGGCTGCAACAACAGACTCCTCTCTGTCAAAAAACGTGTTTGGGAGAAGTGCCTCCCCCGCCTCCGCTCTCTGCCAAACACTGGGCGATTGTAAAGCCCGACTCAAAAGGCTATTGTAATGAGCGCACACTTCCTGCTCAATTACTAATTGTTCAGAAGCTGCGGGGAGGCTGCGATCACACCGCGAACGGCAACAGAAATGTGAGCCGGTAAACGAGATAAAGTCAACAGCACGCCAAGAAACCTGATCTAAGAACAGCCTGCAGTGGCACAGCAGAAACTGATGCGCAGATCAAAAATAAAAAGCCCAAAGCAAACGCCAGGCTGGATATTAACGCGGCAGCTGGAGGGGGAAAAAGGAAACCCTCGCTTCACTTCTTGTCGAGCTCTGGAAGGGGCATCTGATAAACCACCTTGCCTCTTTGGGAAAGCAATCTGTGGATCATTACAACCCTAACCCATCCTAACACCACTGAGGGTCTGGGGTCCCACATGGCGACAAAGAAGAGCAGGCAGGGACAGATGAACACTGTCTGGGGACTGCTCAGTGTGCAATTTACTTTCCTCTAAGAATGAAGGAGGGAAGAAGCTGCATTCGTTTCCCCAAAGCAGGTCTGCAGAACTCCCTCCCAGTGGCACTGCAACAGAACTGAGCTGCAGGAAGGTCTTCCAGAGAGCAACAAGTCCTGAACCTCCAGAAGGCTGGAAATGCACAATCCCCCAGGAGCCTCCAGACCTCTCCTCTGAACAGCAGTACTAAAAGGCAGTCTTAGTTAACGCACAGGCAGGCACTTCCTTCATCTACCGCACTTAACCACTTCCAGCAGCAACAAACCTGGTTGGCCAACTTGCCCACGTTTCTATTTAAATGTCCATGACACATCTTGTGCCGACAGACATCAGGGTCCACCTAAGCATGGCAGGCAGATCCAGATCTGTGCTCACAAAGCCTCCCTCAGACATTTGCTCTTTTGTGATCCTCAGGAAACACTCATGTTGCACATGTGCATAAACCATAAGGTTTATGTCTGTAAGGTTTCACACAGCCAGCCTCAGACTATCCTCTTCTGTGCACACAAACCTTGGAACCCAAACAAGAGATTGCTTTCCCTGGCAAAAAGAAAAGAGCATTCTATTTATACAGCATTATCTGTAGATGGTTGTCTCCTGTAATCAACAGTTTCTCAGTGCTGCAGACAAAGATAAAACGATCCAAGTGTGGTTTTACATAAATGATTTTTTTTACAGATGCATTCTAAGAGTTAAAGAGAATAAAGGTCTGGCACATCTATGACCCTGAGAAGCAAAACAATACATTGCTGCCAAGAGACAACAGACAGCTTTTGATTATACTTCAGATTGCTTTTTTGTGTACACAAAAGAGATTCATTTCTGATTGTTGTTTTAAACTGCTGTTAAAATGCTGATATACCAAAAACCTTTTTATACATTACAACTGAAGAGCAAAGAAAAAGTTGGTTCACATGGGTGCCTTTTATTTTTCAAGGACATTTTTTCCTATGTGACATCTGAAAGTATCTCCCTTTAATATAGACTAGTAGAAAAATCAGTAGTTAAGGTGTAAGCTTCAAGATAAAATAAAGCTATTTGCTTTCCACTTCTCATACTCCTGCTAAAAAAATGCATTTTCTATTAAAAAAACCCAAACCAAACTCATAGCTCCAATAGTTGTTTTGAACAGGATGAAAGAGTCAAAGCATGAAATCCAAAAGTAGAGATAAAAATACATCTAAACCAGCACATGTCATAGAAACCCAAGCAGAAAAGCAGCACTTGTGGCACATAAACAATGCCCTCCTGTACCACCTTCCCTCCAAAGGAGTGGTCTCATGCATCACTCTGGAAGGTTAACAGACCAGGAGCTGCAATGCCAGTGCACTGCTCAAGTTCTGGATAATGCCACCACTACAAGGTACAGCATCTTCCACAGGGCTGAAGATGTTCCTTGTGCATGGAAGCTTTCCTTGTGCTTCTTCACCTTTACTGGGCCAGAAACAAGCCCAGGAGGAAAATACCACATTAGCCTCCCTCTGAATTCCAGTCTCCTCATACTGTTTTTCCTAACAAGAGGATTTTTATTCAAGTTACAATACCGTGGGGAGCACACTCTGCCTGCCAACACAAAGCAGACCTCCATTAACTCATCGATACTAAAATGCCTGTTCTAGGCAATAACATGGGTGGGTGAACACAGATATCCACCAGCCCCCAACCGACAAGCTCTACTTCAGCAAGATCAGACCACAAGGCTAATAACTGAAGTGAGGAGGAATGCAAAATAAGCTCCTTCTTGAGCTCCTTCCTTAAACATCAGAACATTTCTATTTGCTCCACCTTTTTCCCCAGAAAGTTTCCTTTTTGTTAAGCAAATCACACAGAGCTCTGAAAAATCCGTGGCCACGGACTCAGGTTGAACATTATTATGCAAGCCTGAAATTGTTCTTTCTCTCTGTGACATTTTTGTCCTTTCAGTCGATTTGTAACACTAAGCACAAACCAGGAGTGCTCAGACTGCTTGAAATTTGCTGTACGGCCCTCTCCAGACTCTCAAACACACTGCTTCTACTGGAGGTTCCCTAGCACAAAGGATTGTTCCACTGGGATCTCAATCATTATTGTCAATTATCCTGGTGACTACTTCTGCCTTCAAACAGTGACTTTATGCAAATGACAGAAGGAAACAAAACCACTTCTGGAACTCACATACTTCAGAGCAGTCAACAAATCCAAGAGAAAGGAGACAAAATGGTGGCAAGAATTCCCAAGGAAATCATTCTCAGAGAGGGGCAGGTGACCTCACCATGTGAGTCACTACACAGCAGGGCTGTGCACGCTGGCAGTGGCCAACTTGGGAGTTCAAGCACTGAGATAAAACTTCCCACTTGTGACCCTTACTAAGATGACATCAGGCAACCTCTGCAAGCTTCCCGGACTTCTCCGAGTCTGCTGCTGGCTGCAGTGGCAGTGAAGAGAGACCTGAGAGCACAAATCTGGATGTAAGACATACTAGTGATGACAAACTTGGAAATGAAAGACCAGAAGTCACAAAGGTGAACACTAGGAAATGAAGCTTGAAAGGCAAATACTCGGGAGAAAGAGTGCTGAGTATGGAATTACTTCCCCAGACAGCCAGAAATGGACAATATCTTCCCTAACAGATAACTGAAGTATGCACCCTAATAAAACAGAGGTACCTTCTCTTGCCTTCCCCAGTTTGTAACAGCTGGAACGACTGATTTGAGTACCCCAAGTCACTCCAGTGCAGTGCACAGTAATATGTTGTGATGTTTATTTACTAGCTCTTAATACATAAGCCCTGGTCTGATTCATCTCCCCACGTAGCCTAAAAGCTGCATAAATCTGAGTGGATGCTACGGAAGGAGGAGTGGGGAGAGGAGGGAAAGGAACAAAAGAATACACAAACAACATAGTGGATCACGCAGAAGTGAGGAGGGGAACAAGTGAGCTATCAAGAGACCAGTAAAAGCTGCAGCAAACCCACAAGCCCAGAAGCTACCTGCACAGAGTCTTTACCACAATAGACTCAAAACCACAAGGCTCATGAAAGTACAAGAGCAACACTGGGCAAGGAGCACAAAGAGGAAGCTTTAAAATGCACCCTCAGGAGCACTGATCAACACAGGACACCTTTTGCCTAACACTCAAACAAAGAGGAAGGAAGAGCAAAGCTAACCACAGGCTAGATGAGCAGCTTTGCAAAAGCACAGCCAGTATTTACCAGCTGTCCAGGGTTCATCTGTGTCAACTACAAACTGCTAGAAAGGTTAAAAGTGATGTTATGCAGCTACTCTGAAATGAGAAACAGTACAGTGAGGTCACATCTGGAGTACTGGGTCCGGTCCTGGGCTCCCTGGTTCAAAAGAGACAGGAAATCACTGCAGAGAGTACAAAGATGCTGAGGGGCCTGGAACATCTCTGTGAAGGGGAAAGGCTGAGAGCTCAGGGGCTGCTGAGCCTGGAAAAGAGCAGCCTGAGAGGGGATCTGATCAATGCTGAGCAAGGGTGGGGAGTTGAGAGGATCGGGACAGACTTTTTGGTGGTGGCCAGTGACAGGACAGGGGACAATGGACACAGAGGACAACTGAAACCCAGGAGGTTTCATCTAAACATGAGGGAAAAACTTTGCTGCGAGGGTGCTGGAGCCCTGGAGCAGGCTGCCCAAAGAGGTTGTGGCATCTCCTTCTCTGCAGAGATTCCAACCCCACCTGGCCATTGTGATCCCAGGCAAGCTGCTGTGAGTGACCCTGCTCTAGCAGCGGGGTTGGACTGGATGATCTCCAGAGGTCCCTTCCAATCCACACCACACTGAGATTCTGCAGTTCTTCCAAGGTGGCATTTCTACACTCACACCTGAGTCCCCTTCCAGCTCACATGAAACCTCTCACATTTGCTAAGTAAGCAGCACAGAGCCAGACTGGGAAATTAAGCCCTCTCAGCAGCAGAGTTCCTCAGTACTAGCAGGCACTGAGCACCTCTCTGGATCAAGTCCTTATTTGCTGTCAAACCCTTTTAATGGCAGTACAATCATTAGCTTTAGGGGCACTGTTACCCTCACAACTAAGGAGGAATCCTGGATGGAAGCAGAAAATGATTAATATTCAGTCACTCTGCGTCTCCTCCAGAAGCAGCCTATTATCAAACAAGTGACACCTCCACAAACTTCAATTAAATAATGGCTCCCGTGGAGGACTCAGAGCCACTGACAGCATGGCAAGTGATTTAAGTAACAGAAAGCTGAGCAACTGGTGATGGATCACAGGGTCTTTTTTCCCCCACTCTCTCTGTTACAGCCTGTAACAGAACAAATGATCATTTTTCAGCCTAATTGAATATGACCACCCCTGCTTATACAAGAAAGGAGACAAAGCTCTGTAACTGGCTTCATTAAAATGCATTTTTAAACCAGGGGAAAAAAATTGGTGGTGTTGATAGGAAAGAGTAGGAAAATAAAACTGATCGTGGCAAAAGAGAGGCATTTTGGTATTCACACTGCTTATGCTCGTGCAGGAAAGGCTAAAGCACACAGAGCAACCACACTGTGACAGCAATCAAAGTTTCTTAACTAAGAGTTATGTCTCTGCACCAATGTGAAGCAGCATTTTGTCATTTTCTGCTGCAGTGGCCACCAGGCCATACTGCATAAAGCTCAGAAGGGCTGTCAGGTGGAAGGACAGAGCACACAGTGACATGCCAGAAGTTTGGAAGAGAAATAATCTGTCATTATTAGAAAAATCAAATTACTTTGTTAAGAAAGAGCTTTTTCCACCATTAAAATCACAGGGGCACAGCATGGCAGGGGTTGGAATCAAAGCTAGAGAATTATTGACAATTAGTTACCAATTGAGCCTGGAAAACAAATTTGGTTTCTTCCATATTCCTCACCTGTTCCTGGCTTCTTATTCCTAAACCTCCCTGACCTACAGCCTCTACAGCTCCAGTTTAGCCTTAGGATTGCCCTGATGTAGTCTGAGCTGACAGCATCCATGTTCAGACAGAATGCAAGTCAAGGTGAAGACAGAGACCCAAACTATCAGCAGCAAAATAGACTTGCAGGGAAAACACAGCTCCAACATCATAAAATCCCAACTTGCTAAGCTGCAGCCGACACTGGAACCTGTCCCTCTGTGCTCACCTGGTTTAGGTGGGGGGGTTGTGTCTGTACAAAAACTGTCAGGAACAACAAACTGCCATTTCCCAAACTCTGCTCTGCTGAGACCTCACCTGGAGTACTGTGTCCAGCTCTGGAGCGCTCAACACAAGGAGGACATGGACTTGACGGAGTGGGTCCAGAGGAGGACCATGAAAATGATCGGGGGCTGGAGCACCTCTGTTGTGGGGACAGCCTAAGGCACCTGAGGCTGTTCCACCTGGAGAAGAGAAGGTTCTGGGGGGACCTCATACCATACATGAAGTGGGCTACAAGAAGGCTGCAGAGAGACTGTTAACAAAGGCCTGCAGTGATTGTACAAGGGACAGTGGCTTGAAATTAGGGGAGGTTTAAATTGGATGCCAGGAACAAGTTCTTTACTATGAGGGTGGTGGAACACTGCAACAGGTTGTCCAGGGAGATGGTTGAGGCCCTATCCCTGGAGATCTTCAAGGTCAGGTCCAAAAAGGCTCTGAGCAACCTGCTCTAGCGGAGAATGTCCCTGCTGAGTGCAGGTGAGTTGGACTGCATGACCTTTGGAAGTGATGGTTTAGACAACAAACAGCTCTTTCAACACCAAACAGTGATTGGCCATAGCAAGGAATCTGCTCCTGGGCTCCAGGTACTTAATGAAGTGTGATTCCAGCAGTTATTTCAAAAGGAAACACCTTCACCTCTTATCAACTTAGACTCAGCCAAAATCACTTGGAAAGATGCTGGAGGTTTCTATCAGACACTCAACATGGAAAAATATCAAAGCACTTCACCATCCTTTATTACTGTAATTGCACTTCAGGTGTTAAGGAGGCAGGGATCCTGTACACTAATTTCTTAACACCTGCAAGACAGAAACTCAACCAAGCTGCTGAAATGACAGAGGACTGAAACAACCTGAAATCAAACCAAGGGCTCTAGATGTTGCTATTAATACAAGCCAATAACCCACTCAGCCCTCCTTAACCACCAGCAAAGGTGAAGCTGCATTTAAACCACACTATTTATAGCACTGCCAAAAGACAACGAAACATTCTGACAATGGCTAACCAGCACTAATAAAATGAATTATTAAAACTGCTTTCAAAAGCATAAAGAAGCTCCTCCAATCCCAGGTGTTGGGTTGTTGTCAGGATAAAGCACACCAAGGAGCCTGAGCCAGCTGTTTAAGGCCATTTATTACGTTTGCATTCAGAATGGGAAGCAAACTGTGAAACCAGGTCTAATTGAGAGGTGCCCCTGCCCCCATGGAGGAGATGAATCATGGAATCAACCAGGTTGGAAGAGACCTCCAACATCATCCAGAGAGACCTTGACAGTCCGCAGAGGTGGGCACAAGCCAACCTCAGGAGGTTCAACAAGACCAAGGGCAAGGTCTTGCAGCTGGGTTGAGGCAATCCCAAGCACAGATCCAGTCTGGGCAGTGAGTGGCTGGAGAGCAGCCCTGAGGAGAGGGACTTGGGGGTGTTGGTGGACAAGAAGCAGGAGCCAGCAGTGTGCACTTGCAGCCCAGAAAGCTAAGCAGAGCCTGGGCTGCAGGAAGAAAAGTATGGCCAGCAGGGCCAGGGAGGCGATTCTCCCCCTCTGCTCTGCTGAGACCCCATCTGGAGTACTGCATCCAGTTCTGGAGCCTCCTATGACAAGAGGGATGTGGAGATGCTGGAGAGTGTCCAGAGAATGGCCACAAGGATGCTCAAAAGGGCTGCAGCAGCTCTGCTGCGAGCACAGACTGAAAGAGTTGGGGCTGTGCAGGCTGGAGCAGAGGAGGCTCCCAGGTGACCTTCTTGTGGCCTTCCAGGATCTGAAGTGGGCTACAAAAAAGCTGGGGAGTGACAGGACTGGGGAGAATGGAGCAAAGCTGGAGGTGGGGAGAGTCAGAGTGGATGTAAGGAGGCAATTCTGCAGCATGAGAGTGGTAAGAGCCTGGAATGGGCTGCCCAGGGAGGAGGTTGAGGCCCCATCCCCGGAGGTGTTTAAGGCCAGGCTGGCTGAGGCTGTGGGCAGCCTGCTCTAGGGTAGGGTGTCCCTGCCCATGGCAAGGGGGTTGGGACTGGCTGATCCTTGTGGTGCCTTCCAGCCCTGACTGATTCTATGATTCTGTGATCATCCAGTCCAATCTATCACCCGGCCCTATGAACTCTGAGGTCCTCTCCAACCTGAGCCATTCTAGAGCCCACTGACACTATCAGTCTTTTAAAAGTAAGTCAGAATATTAACAAATCTGGATGATAATAATTTTTTGTAAATGAAATGCCAGGATTTGGGAATTAACTCACATACAAAGGAAGAATAAATAGGCCACTGGAATGTACACAACAAAGCTTTGATAAAAAATTAAAGTCAAGATGCATTCCCTCCCTCCCCCAAAGACAGACACATGGCAAAGAAAGTCTTACCATGGTCATAGGATGAACACTTGAAAATCACACACTTGATTCTGCTTGCTATCACAGAATGGTTTAGCTTGGAAAGGACCTCAAGGCCTCATCCAACCTGGCCTTGAACACCTCCAGGGAGGTTATCTTTGATCACATTCTGTGCTTCTATGCTCCACAACCTCCCTGGGCAACCTGTGCCAGTGTCTCAGCACCCTCACTGCACAGAACCCTTTCCTAACATCCAGTTTCAATCTCCCTTCTGCCAGTTCAAACCCATTCCTCCTCCTCCTGGCATTACAAGGCCTTGTCAATAGTCCCTCCCCAGCCTTCCTGTAGCGCCTTTCAGATCCTGGAAGGCCACTCCAAGGTCTCCTCCAAGCCTTCTCTTCTCCAGGCTGAAGAGCTCCAGCTCTTGTAGCCTATCCTCACAGCAAAGGTGCTCTGGCCCTCTGAGAATCCTCATGGACACCTCTGGACTGACTCCAACAGTTCCATGTCCTTCTTCTGTTGGGGGCTCCAGAACTGCACACAGGACTCCAGGTGGGGTCTGACAAGAGCAGACTAAAGTGGAGGGCAAGAGCATTAACTCTAGAAACTGCCAGAACCTGGATGCTCCCTGCACTTTCCAGATGCTTTGTACAATGTCACAACTCATTTTCCCTTTGGAGAAGAGGACATGGGATGATTCATAGACTCACAGAATGGTCTAGGTTGGAAGGGATCTTAAAGATCATCCAGTTCCAACCCTGCTGCCATGGGCAGAGACAACTCCCACTAGCCTAGGCTGCTGAAGGCCTCATTCAACCTGATGTTGAAGAGCTCCAGAGCAGGGACATCCACAGCCTCCCTGGGCAACCTGCCTCTGTGTCTCACCCTCACTGTCAAGCATTTCTTCCTAATAATGCTGTTCTATTTAAACAAGGTTCTGGATCTCTCACAGAGGAGGTCAGAGTCCTGCAGACAGTAACTGTGTCAGTGACCAGAAAATCATCTGAATGGGCAGAAGGGGAGGAAAAAACCCAGCCAGGCAGGTCCTTATCAGCACTCCTGGTTTCTTTTTCTTGGGGTGAGCAGCCTTTGTTCCAGTTGCAATACTGCTGAGCTGCACAGCTCCTGCTTCTATACATAGAACTTGTAAGATACACAGGAACATTAAAACTGACTCCAGCTCTGTTGCTAAGAAACTAGGGAGGATAGCTTCTTTGGCCCCCTTCATTTATAAAATAACCACTCTGCCCTATGGGAGGACGAATGCAATCTCTCAAAGTCCCCCAGTGCCTTGTTCTCGTTTTTAAATGAACACAGAAAGATGATGGAGAACCCTGGCAAGTGTGAGTGAGCTCCATTTTGAAGATGCCCTTGAAAATGAGATGAAACCCAGGGTTTCAACAATCAGCTGCTGTCGTATTTATTAATCTTTAAAGCAGCAGATTCTTCCCCCTTGGCAACAGTGAACTCTCTGTCTGTGCCTCTCTCTATTACAAACCTTCCCCTACAAAACAAACCCAAAGCAGCAGCTTCTGAAAGAGCCCACAAATGATTTAGCTTTCACTGGAGTTCAGCTTGGGAGTTCAGACACACAGAAATAGCCTCCTGAGCTATGGCAGCTGGCCACTCTAAATATTTGTTGTATTCTTTTTTTTTTGGGGGGGGGATCAGCAATATGTTAAGTGCTTAATAGATAAAAACACTCCCCAGGAAGGCAGAATGATGATGAATGGAGAACCATATGGCACTCAAACCGACGCAAATAACCCCCCCAAATGATAGTGTTAAGAAAAGACTAAACTTCTCTGGCAGCTGGGGAGAGATCAAGATTAGCAAAGGCAGTGAAATCACCCATTCTGCAGCCAAGGTCACTGACAGGATTTATAGATTTATCCCTGAAGGCAGCCTTTGCTGAACATGAAATGCCAAAATCATTTCCCCCCCCTATCCCTCCCCCACCCTGCCCTTTAATCTACTTCCCCCACCCCATTTGGGCTATCTCATTTGCTGGAGGCTTTTAAAATTCATTCCTTTTCACAGCTGGTTAAACAATGGAATCTTTCTGCAAACTAAAAGGACAAAATTGATTGCCCTACACAAACTTTTCTGCACGTATAATTGATTTTTAATTCGCTGCCTTATTTCCGAAAGGACTTGACAATAAACTCGGTGCTGGATGTGCAGCATCGATCCCTTTAAACAAGGGCCTGGATCAAAGACTGATGCAAGTTAATCACAACCAAAGAGATTGTTGCCTTTTGTCTAGAAACCTGTTTTAACTGAGTTCACCTTTTCCAGCCCAGGGAGGTGGTGGAGTCACCATCTCTGGAGGTGTTCAAGAACAGACTGGATGAGGCACTTGGGGCCATGGTCCGGGCGATAGGTTGGACTGGATGAGCTTGGAGCTCTCTTCCAACCTGCTTGATCCTATGATACTACAACCTTCAATTTTCTAGCTGTACCACACCTTATTATTTTGGCCACCTGGCAGCTACTTTGTAACTGCAATTTCATGCAGCCTCTCAACAATAACTTCTTCCCCCCCCGCCAAGTAAAATTATTTCATCCTTCATTAGTTAATTTTTCCTGAGAGGACTGATGGTTCTCACACACTCTGCAGTTCTCAGAAGAAGCTACAGCCAAGGCTCCACATTCCCACTCAAACTAAAATCTTTCTTACTCTTCCTAAACCAAAGTTCCTACCAGTGCTGGCGATTGCTGTTTGTGAGCTTTAGCTCAAGGCTCAGTTAAGTTTCCCACCTGCAAACGGCACCAGGTGGTTTGATTTCCAAAGCCCAGGAGAGGTTAATTTGGCAGGAACTGTCACTCTGAAGCTGTAACATTTACTTTTTAGTGATAAACTCCCCCTAAAACCAAGCAGTAACTGATACCTTAACCTTCTAAGCCCACTCCATTACTCAAAGCAACCCTGCAACGCCAACCTCCTTTCCTGACATCTCTTGATGATATTTCCCCCTCCCTCCCCAACTATTCCAGAGGCTCTGTTTCAATTTTGCTGTGAATTCCATTTTCTATAGCTGCCATATAAACAGTAAATAAAATTCATGGTATTTTTGCCCCAGTAAGCAGCTCTGTCTTCCAGCATATCTGAGAAGCCTGGCTTCAAAGGAGTGAGCAATGAAAACAATGTTTTTATGAGCAGATATTCCAAAAAGGGCAGACAAGAGACATTTGAGGATGATTCCAGGCAAAGAAGCCAAGCAAATAAGTATGTGTTTTGCATAAGCAATTTCTTGACCAGCCACACTGGATTACAAACGCTTGCAAACATGCCTGGAAATGAGTTTGCTCTATCTTGTCAGTTTTGGCAGAAGGATCTCTGCTTGTATTTTATGACAAATAAGCTTTAAGCTGAAGCCAGGTGTGGAGACTTTAAAATTTATGAACTTGTAAATCCATGTACATGGCCAATTAAGGTTTAGCACCAGCAAGGATTAACTATCCCCACACATAAATTTAAGGGGTTGGTTGAATCTAGGTTGTTTACCTCAACAACTCTAACATCAAAAGCAATGTAAAATATTTAAAGGGCAGCATATTTCATGATAAAAGCTACTTATCAAGGCTGTCGCAGGGGTGGCATCCACAGCTCTGCAGGGAGAGATGCACAAGTGAAAAGAAAACAAACCACTGAGCAATTTGAGAACTGAACAGCTCTGAAAAGATGGGACCCAGTCTAGGAGACAAAAAAAAAGGAGGAAATGTCCAAAAAAAAAAGAATAAAGGAAATCATAACTAATGCAAAACTACTCCTCCTTTGGTCCCCCAGCTTCTGCTCAGCTCTAGAAGACAGCGCCCTAAAGTTTAAAGGGGGTTCGATTAGCCTCATTGGTGTTCTTCACAGTCAACATCTGAATGCTAATTAGGAGCACAATTCCATGCAGCAGAAGCATCCCTGTGCAATAAGCTGCAACGCAGCAGCAGTGAACTCTGCCTTTAGCTAGCATGCATAAGTAAACAGAATTAATAACTACCCAAGTGTGGACGGGTGACTTAATCTGTTTCGATTAGATGCAGCTCAGCCTGAGGCCTTTGTGTTATTTAAAATGTGTTCATCATGTTTAATTAAAAACCTAATAAACTAGAGGTTCTTGGGGTTCTGATTTGTATTTCTCTCTTCTGTAAGCTGTATTGATTTTGTTAGGACTTTTTATCAAAAGGGCTAAAAAAAGAGGCATGTTCTGAATAAAGGGACAAAAATGGGAGATCAAATCAGCAGGACTCATGTGCAGAACAGCCTGAACCAGCTCATTTCCTTCAACGCTTCCAACCTGCGAGGCTCACCAGAACTGAAAACCATCTCACTAAATTCACCCAACTGAGGATGAACATTGAGGCCTCTGCAAATGGGAGCCATTTGACAGCCTATTTGTCTAATGTGGAAGGGTGCACAATAAACTCATCTTTGGACTTAGAGCAAGCGTAGGGTCAGAACCGCACCGAACCTCGCTGGAAGTATCAAAGTCATTTTGCAGAGAAGATTTTTTGGGTGGATATTCCATAAGGATACTTTTTTTTTTTGGTCTCCCTGTGAAATATTTCCACTGAAAGCAGGCCAGGAAATATGGCTGTTCAATTTAAGCTGAACTGAAAGAAGCTGAATGATCATAGTTCCAGATCTGTAATCTGTGGAAAGTAAAGCAGCACATCATCAGCTGAATTTCAACACAGGCAGGTTTTGGGTCTGTGGGATTTATTCCCTGCAGATGATTAACTCAGCATGGTTCAAAATAGAAATATTCCAAAACTGGCATTGAAATTGTAACAGGGAAAGAACTGACCAGCACCATTCCATCCTTACTAGGGATTTCTGATTGCTTGCACCCACTCTGACAGAGGTAAAGATAAACACCTTTTAGAGGTGACCAGGAGATGCAGAGTAGAGCTCACTTCTCTTCCATTCTGACAATCCCTTGCTGAGTCTTTGGCTTCTCAGACAAATCCCAACAATATCTTGCCTGTACTACAGCCCACTGAGGTACACAGAGTGACACCACCAGTGTCCCTGAGACTGGCTGACACCATGTCTTAGGGAGACCAGGAAAGATGGCTGGAAAGAATGAAAGGAAAGAAGTGGTTCATGTGATAGCTTACTCCAGCTAAAGAGAATGCATGGACCACATGCCCAGTGGCTAAGTCACAGAACCACAGAATGGTTGGGGTTGGAAAGGAGCTTTAAAGCTCCTCTAATCTAGCCCCCTTGCAGTCAGCAGGGACATCCTCAACTAAAGCAGGTTGCTCAGAGACCCAAACAATCTGACCTCTATGGGCAACTTGGGACAGGGTCTTATAACCCTCAGTGTAGAACTTCTCTCCTGTTCCACCTGAATCTCACTCTGTGTTTAAACCTATCACTCCTTGTCCTGTCACAGCAGGCCCTGTCAGAAAGACTGCCCCCAGCTTTCTGATCAGTCCCTTAAACTACTGGAAGGCCACCAGAAGGTCTCCCTCAGAGCTTATCTTCAGACTCAACAACCCTAACTCTCAGCCTGTCCTCACAGCAGAGGGGTTCCAGCCCTCTGGTCATTTTGGTGTCCTGCTCTGGACCCCCTCCCAGTCAGTTTCCCTTCTTCAGCTACATTGAGCTTGCTCCAGCAGAGAGCATCACACCACACATGGCATTCAATGGTAGGAAATCCTAAGAGGCCACTGCCAGCAGCTGTCTCAGAACAGAGAGCTTGCTCCATGGCTCCTTGGCAAGTAACACTCCTACCTGAGCTGCACTGCTGTTTCAAACTGCAGCCAAACACTAAGAGGCCTCTAGCAGGAGATGCTGCTGAAAGCTGCTCTGTAGCTGCTTGCTTAGAAGGTGCTCAAATGCAGTATCATTATGAGTGGCAATTGCTCAGCAGAACTGTCCACAGAAGGGAATTTGTGAGCTTTACAAGAGAAACCAAGGCCCCCACCAAAGCACTGCTGGAAATGGAAGCTGTCAGGTGTAGCTTAAGCCTTGATAAACAGGAAGCAGCTGCTGGCAGAGCTGCACGGAGACACAACAGTGAAGTAAGTTTCTTCAGCCACTGTTCCGAGGCAGGGTGGACGAATGTTTTTCACAGCATGCCTCTGAATTTACATACTGGGGGGGAAAGGAGTTTAAAAATAGCCCTTGGTTTAGAAGCACAAGGGAGAAAACAAAGCTCCATCTTCATATTTACAGAGCCTCCCAGATAATTCAATCACTGGCAAATTTTATCCTCTCTTTAATTTGATCTAAACCTCTGTAACCACATCAGCAGCAGTAAAAATAACAGAACTTCCCAGGCTTTATTGTCATCAGTTCTGATCACTGCAAAGTATCTCTTGCTCAGTTTGGTCACAGGCAGCAAAGCTGGTTTAGTTAACAAGAGAAGTTTTCTCTTTAGGCAACAGAAAATCCTTGAAAAAAAGAGTGCCCAGTTTTATGTAGCAATAAATTTGATCAAATTGAGTTATCCACAGCATCAGATCACAAATACTGCTGAATACTAAAGAGACACTTAAGGTTCTCACCATTGTTTCACTATTTTTGCCAGATTTGGGGGTTGACACTCAAATGTTTTCTAACAAAGCCTCTGTTGGGGAGCTACTGTGCAGCTTTAGCACTCCATGTGTCGTGCAGAAAGCTCTCCCCATTTCCACAACACAGAAACTTCCCTTGCAGGTCTTAGACATGCTCAGAGGTGCAGTTCAGCTGCTTTAGTCTGAGTTTTCTACACACTGCCAGGGACAGCAATGCCATGAAGCTGTGCAGGTGGGGCTTAGCTGCCTATAAATAAGAGCACAGTTTGATCTTTGGCTCTGCTGAGGCTGGAGGGCTGCCAAACGTTTCTGGAAACTTGGATGGAACAGAACAAGAACAAATATGATAAAATGAGCTGAGCCTGACAATGATTTATAGAGTCAGTGATCATTATTCTGTACTCACAGAGCCTGCACTTTTGGAGCAATGCTTCGTTTTTCATGAACTTTGCTGTTTCTATTTGCAGGACTCTGTTCTCTGTCATTTAACAGCAACTGCCCATCGACAAACCCTGAGCTACAGCAGCCATGGCTATGACAACATTGTGCTGCTGATGGGGGAAAAAAATAACACAAGGAGAGTGAAAGAAAAAAACAAAGAGTGAGGAAAAAAAACCAAACCCAACCTACAGAGGAGAGAAGAGGTAAAAAAAAACCCTCAAACCCAACCTACACAGAAGAGGTGAAAAAAAAAAAACCAAGCCCAACCTACAGAGGAGAAAAGAGGGGGAAAAGAAAACCCAAACTCAACCTACAGAGGAGAGAAGAGGTGAAAAGAAACCCAAACCCAAGCAACAGAGGAGAGAAGAGATGCTGGCACCGTACAATTTCACCATGGATGTGGGAAAATGTGTGCAGAGACAAGAGAGGTTGAACCAATATGAGCAGAAATTTAGCAAACACAGGGCAGAGCACTGGAAGTATTTCTCCTAACAGGCAGTTCCCTAAACAAAACTCCCTTCTGTGACAAGATAACAGCAAAACTTATCAGGAGACTGTTCTAGGCTTCTTCCTCAGCTGCTCTGCTGCCAGCGGTAGCTTGTGATCCTCTTTCACTCCACGACTTCAGGCACTCTCTTTCCCACAAAGGTTCTTTGTTGGATTTCAGAATAAGCCTGCTTTAATCCAGGTTTGTATGGCCTGGCCTAGCCCTAATCTAGCTCTTGCAAAAAGGTTTACAAAAGGAGAGAACAAGCACACATAATTCATTGGAATAACTCCCTGAAAGACTTAAGGAGAAACCAGAGCTTAAAAAAAGTCTTTCCAGACACTGTCTGAATAATTACAGAATGCCAAGAGACTCTGAAAGCTTCTCCTGCTATTAACCAGTTCTAGTTTATAGCACCACTGCCAACTTTACTAGAGGCTTAACAACATCACAGATCTCATTTTTATTTACTTCTTCAAATACTTTGGCAATTAACTGGCTTAATTCCTGATTCACAGGAAATAAGCCTCACCTAAACTTCCCCCTTGTCCCCTTCACATGAGCAATGCTGTCTTGCACCATGTCAGGTTTCTCTCGTTTATACACCCCGTAAGTACACAACAAATTCAATCTCAATCCTCACTTGATCCCATCTGGTACATAAGATACATTAGGCAGCTCCCCAAAAAGGAGGCTGGAACCAGGTAGGGGTTGGTCTCTGCTCCCTAGTAACAAGGGATAGGACAAGAAGAAATGGCCTTAAGTTGCACCAGGGGAGGTTTAGGTTGAACATTAGAAGACAATTCTTCACTAGAAGGGTTCTCAAAGACTGCAGAAGGCTGAAACCTAATCTCTAGAGGTATTTCAGAGCCACAGAGATGCGATGCTGAGGGACATGGTTTAGCACCAGCCTTGGTAGAGTTAGAGAATGGTTGGACACAATGATCCTAAAGGCCTTCTCCAACCCAAACAATTCTCTGGTTCTCTGATAAGTGAGAAGCAGCTTCTTCCTACTGTGAAAGGCAAACCCCACAAGAGAGTCTGGAGTATCTTCTGTGAGAAGCATTAGTCAGAACAGCAGTTAGCCATAACTAACTTCCAGTCTTCTGATTTTCTATTTTAGTGCACAGTGCAGCCTAATTACTGAGCCAGGAAGCACGACACTTCTCCATCTGCACACCACCAGACATGCCTCAGCAGCTTGCTGAAGAGTCACCATCGTCCTACGTGCTACATTTCACATCAGTCTCCTCTAAGCACAACTAACAGCAGCACTAAAATGCCAGTAAACACCTTCTACTACTCCGTGAGGAGAAAGAAGGAATTTCATCTCAGACTCTGTTTAGGAGACACACTGATACCAGCGTCCCACCAGCCAGCTTGAGCTGACACTCTAAAGCTTCCTCCACGACCAGCAGGAACAAACCAGACGATTCCTTACATGCCTTTTACATCTTCTACTCCATAGTGGCTGTGGCCAGCCCTCATTCACAACAGTGAGACTGAGAGTCCAGAAGGTTTTCAGCTGTTCATGTACCCTCCTTAGGTTTCTAAGGGAAGACTGGATGTGGCACTTAGTGACATGGTCTAGTCAACATGGTGGTGCTAGGTCACAGGCTGGACTTGATGATCTCAGATCTAGTGCAGCCTCAATAACTCTGTGTGCTTCTGTGTTATCCTCTCAAACAATCACTTCCACAGATTCACAGACTGCACTGGGTTGGAAGGGACCCTCAAATGTCATCTTGTCCAACCCCTCTGCAGGCAGCAGGGATGCCTCCAGCTACATCAGGCTGCCCAGGACCACAGCAAGTCTCATTTTGAGTGTCTCCAGAGACGAGATCTCAACCACAACCCTGGGTAAGCTGCTCCAGTATTTTACCACTCTCATTGTGAAGAGCTTCCTCCTGCACTTGATCTTCTCCTCTCTCATTCTACCATTTGAAAGCTTTTTCCCCAGACTAATAAAGTCCTGTATATCAAACAAAGGCCTGAATCCTGCACAAATTGATCCTCTGCAGGAAATAATTTGCCCCTCTTCCTTCCCATAAAGATAACCTCTTTAGAAAAAGAACAAAGAAAGAAAGAAGCAAGAGAAGCAACATGAACTATAAGGCTCAAGGGAATAATTCGTTTCCCTACCACTTCATCTTCAGTCCAACACTTCTCAATCAGCTTTGGCACAGGTTTCTTCACCAAGCGCTGCAGGGCTTTTCCAGCATCATAGTTACTTTCATGTAGCTAAAAAATAAAGAAGACAAATAGATCATTCAGTGGAATTAGCAGTGAGCTGATATTGGAGCAAAACCACTAAAGGGGCCACATGAGATGCTCTAGGCCTAATTATTTTTTTGCTGTTGATATATGAAGTTAAATTTAAACAACCTGAAGGGTAATTGGGTTTTTACTAGCAGAAGAAACAGCATTAAAACAAATCTATTTTCCCCTTCCTTCCTAAACTTCTCCCAGATAATGTCTGAGCCCATAAAGCACTGAAGATTTTGTAGTTAACTCTAAAAAAAAAAAAAAAAAAAAAGTATTTTTTTTTCCCCATTAGAAATTCCAAAGAACATTTTAAAAGCTCTGGCAAAGTAGTTTACAAAAGGAGCTGTAATTTGCACTGTGTGTTTTATCCAGATCAGTAAAACCAACCAGGAAGAAACTGACATTCAGGAGGGACTGCAAGTCATGGGATGTGGAGTTTGCCCATCCAGAAAATTCCCTTACTTTCTGTTGCACTACAAAGATCACCACACGGCTGGAATACAAAGATGGAGAGAAGCCAAACTTCTACAGATAGCTACAGGAGTACAGAAGTGCAGCCAGGGATGTCTAAGTTGATATCCTTCTTTAAAGGGGTCACAGTCTAGAGTGTACCCTATTTTCTACCCTAAACTCATATCTATAGGATCAAAAGCTGTCTGAAGCAGACAGCAGACTTGGAAATCAATGAGGCAGGAGAACAACTACACTGGAAAAAAAAACTAATTCAACAATGAACCCTTGAGAACCTTCAGCATTTAACTCCTGATAGGAAACCTTCAGCAGACTGTAGATTTAGCGCTCATCCTATCTCCACAGTACAGTGGGATTTAGGGACTTGAAGGAGGAGTCAGGAGACTGCTCTGTATCTTCTGAAAAGAAGAAACATTGCTGGGATGCTAAAAACTGAATTATCTTCCCCCACCCAAAAGGCAGAAGGGTTTTCATGAAGAATCCCCTAGAGAATGTCAAGGTAGTTTTATGCAAACCAAAGCTTCAAAGCTATCAATGAACGTCACAGAATTTTAAAGGCCCTCCAAAGTTTCTTTACAACCAAGAGATGGTTCTGTGCATTGATTATCTCCTGCTTTCCTTCCCATCCAGAATTTATCCTCAGCCACCTGCATCCCATTCTCTAGAAGCATCAAGTTAGAGTGAGTCCAGAGAAAGGCCACAAACATGCTCAGAGGGCTGCAGCTGCTCTGCTACGAGGACAGGCTGAGAGAGTTGGGGCTCTGCAGCCTGGAGAAGAGAAGGCTTTGAGGAGACCTTGGAGTGGCCTTCCAGTATCTGAAGGGGACCTACAGGAAAGCTGGGGAGGGACTATTGACAAGGTCTGGTAATGACAGGACAAGAGGTAATGGGTTTGAACTCGAAGAAGGGAGATTTAAACTAGATGTGAGGAAGAAGTTCTTCACAGCAAGGGTGGTGAGACAACTGGAACAGGTTGCCCAGGAAGGTTGATGCTCCCTCCCTGGAGGTGTTCAAGGCCAGGTTGGATGAGGCTTTGAGCAACCTGTTCTAATGGGAGGTGCCCCTGCCTGTGGCAGGCAGTTGGAACAGGAAGATCCTTGAGGTGCCTTCCAACCTGAACCATTCTACAGTTCTATCAATGCTGCTAGACCTGTGCTTAGCCAGTCTCAGAAAATACTTTAACAGGCACTACAATAACTGAGCTCTTGCCAAGACTGAGAAGAGAGCAGGGATCAGGAACTGTCCTCCTGCACCCCTCCTCCTGCCAGGGATGAATATGTTATCAGATGTGTAACCAAGAAATTAGGACTTTATGGGTTACACTTCACACAAATTGCCTCAGATCTTCTATCATCAGTAAAGGCAGACCTTGAAGGTGCTCTTCTACCTGTGCCAAGTTATTGGGGCATTCAAAATATATTTATACTGAAGGGGCTTTTAAAGCAAGCAAAGTACTTCTAAAAATAGTAGGTCGTTCCTGCACAAAGACCTCTCTGATCATTAACTGCAACATGTTTTGAGAACAAACAGTAATGTTCCTTAACTGGTGGCCTGAACACTTTTTTCCCTTCCCAACAAGGGCAGTGACAATGGCACACAGAGTGTTGCTTGCACTACGACAACTGCTTGCCTGACAATAATGGGAACAAGCAAGCCAGACTGGTTTGCTACTCATTTTCAGCTAAAGGAAAGTTACAGATAGTCTCTGCAGTGACTGTGACTGTATCTACTAATGCAGAGTAACCATAGAACACACCAATGCTTCAACTCCCAAGCAAAAAGGTCCTCTCCATTCTCTTCCTTCAGCTCTCTGCAGGCTGCTGCTGGGAGCTGCATTCACACACCAGAGCCATCAATAGCTTCACAAGCTGCTGTGTGTCAGGGAGATGCATCACCCCTGGTCACTTAGCAGCAGCCATTGCTTTCAAACCTGTCCCCCCAGGTGAAATTGCCTAACATACAATAGAAAGATAGTTGGAAATCTGTCTCTGCTGACTACATCAGTGTCAGCCCCCACGACTGCACCTCCGTGCAAAGAAACAACAATCTCAGTCCATCTTCCCTAAGCCAGAAGGTGAGGGAAAAGGAAGGAAAGCTGCACCTCCAGTGCCAGTGCTCAGAGCCACAAGGCAAGGGATAAGGGAGGAAAGCTGCACCTGCAGTGCCAGTGCTCAGAGCCACAAGGCAAGGGATAAGGGAGGAAAGCTGCACCTGCAGTGCCAGTGCTCAGAGCCACAAGGCAAGGGATAAGGGAAGAAAGCTGCACCTGCAGTGACAGTGCTGTGTCCTCACTCCAACAGCACTGCTGCCTTCAAACTCCTTTTATCTTGTTTTGTTAAGGCTCCTGTGGCATGCAATACCTACTTAAAAGGCATGAAAGTAAGATGTTGTCTTTTCTACTGGGTACACATTAATTTTTCTCCTTGTTTGCACTCCAGCACTGGGAACAGATCCATCTTGAAGAAAAATACCCTCTGTTTGTTTTGCCAGCTCACCTTGCAAATGCTTTTTTTTTTGGTGCATGCCACTACTGAGAAGCTTTTTCACTTAGGAAATTTGATGGTGTTGAAGAGAATAGTGCTTCTGTTTCTCTTCCCTCCTTGCTCCCTCCCAAAACATGCAGTAATGCCAAAGCCTTTTTGTAACTTGGAGGGCATCTTTCTTTTGCTTCAAGGACAACACGTGTTTTTTCCCCTGGCATTCAAATTGCCCAAGCAGTTCAAACTGCAAAAAAAGAGAAAACTCAAGAGCAGCCCAGAAAGAATGGCCTGGGCTGACAAGCAACTGCTCTGCTGACTGGAAAACAGAAGAGCTTACAAGGCCAGCAGAACTGCCCCAAATCAGCAACAGAAAATAGAAGCATTCTGATCAAGCAATCGCATTAATAACAACCACAAAAGCCATAAACACAGATGTGAAAGGAGTCATATAACAGGGAAAACACAGATGTGAAAACAAGAGACCTGAGAGAGGTTCAGAGTCTCCTGGGAAATATTACTTTTTGCAGGCTAGGGGCAGGGAGGGGGAAGCAAAGAAAAACGGCGGAGGGGAGAAAAGGAAAGGAAAAAAAGAAGGTGGGGAATAAAGGAAAGAAAAAAGAAGGGGAGGAAAGGAAAGAAAAAAGAAGGTGAGGAAAGGAAAGAAAAAAGAAGGGGAGGAAAGGAAAAAAAAAGGAGGAGGGGGAAAAAGGAAAGGAAAAAAGAAGGGGGGGAAAAGGAAAGAAAAAAGGAGGAGGGGGAAAAACGAAAGAAAAAAAAGAAAGTGGGGAAAAAAGGAAAGGAAAAAAAAGTGGGGGGAAAGAAAAAAGGGGAAAAGGGAAAGAAAAAGGAAGGAGGGGAAAAAAGGAAAGAAAAAAGAAGGTG
>WAAF01017932.1:89114-127110 GCA_013400475.1 Tricholaema leucomelas | reverse complement strand
AACAGGGCAGTGAAAGAGAGAACAAAGCCAAGGAAGAGAGAACAGAGCTGGGGGGAGAGACTTTAGGCGGTTATCTTTCACTGCACTCACCCCGGCCAGGATCAGCTCCACCTTTTCAGAACTCTGTTACTTCTTACAAAGAGAAATGAAACGAATTTCATAGGCATGTTCATAATTACTAAGGCCCAAGCTGATGATTTCAAGGGAAGGTGAATGATAGGTCCTTCCTGGCACCTGGCTGGGGCTGAGGCTGCTCTCCCCAGCGCTGATGGGAGCCAGCTGAGGGCATCAAGTGTGAACCTTTATCTCTGCTGACATGACAGATTATTAAAAAGTATTTCGAGTAATCTTTTCTTTCCTTAAGCATTGCAACACATTTCAAGGACTTGGCTGGGGATCAACCAACCCTTTTTAATTTCCTACAGTGAAAACCAAAACAACAAAGGAAAAAAAAAAAGAAAAAAAGAAAAGAAAGCCCAGTTGAGATGATATAATCAGGAACATTTTGAGGGTTTAGGTCAAATTAATATGTCAGAGGAGGGTTTTCAGGGGGCTTGGGGGAGCTTTAACCTGTCAAACACTGCCTCAGAGCTTTTGTGGGCTCTGTAATCTTATTGTCTTTCCCAAGTGATGTGATGGTGTGTCACGTATTACTGTCACCAGAAAAAGGGAGCAGAGAAGCTTTTGGCATCAAGTTCAGAATAACTAACTCAATTTTAAAGCCAGTGTTATCCAATATGCCAGAGATGTTTGCTTAGCTTGGAAATGATCTTTTAATGCTGCCCATGAATCCGTTGGGGCGCACAGGTAAACCCCAAACACAGACTCTCTTCAGCCCTTCAGGGACAGGCTTGAGGAGGCTGCATTGCATTCATAGAATCACAGAATCAGTGAGGGTTGGAAGGGACCACAAGGATCATTCAGTTCCAACTCCCCCTGCCATGCCCAGGGACACCCTACCCTAGAGCAGGCTGCCCACAGCCTCATCCAGCCTGGCCTTAAACACCTCCAGGGATGAAGCCTCAACCACCTCCCTGGGCAACCCATTCCAGCCTCTCACCACTCTCATGTTCAACAACTTCATCCTCATGTCCTGGTTGAACCTACCCACCTCCAGCTTTGCTCCATTCCCCCCAGTCCTGTCACTCCCTGACAGCCTAAAATGTCCCTCCCCAGCTTTTTTTGTAGGCCCCCTTCAGCTCCTGGAAGGCCACAAGAAGGTCACCTGGGAGCCTCCTCTTCTCCAGCCTGCACAGCCCCAACTCTTTCAGTCTGTGCTCACAGCAGAGCTGCTGCAGCCCTCTGAGCATCCTCCTGGCCCTGCTCTGGACACACATCCTTCTTGTCACAGGGGCTCCAGAACTGGATGCAGTACATTCAGGCTATGCTGGGTTAGGCCAAGGTTTACTTGTGTGCTTACCCAAAGCAAACCCATGGCTTAGGGGTAATATTTTAATACCACCTGCACTTGGTTATGTATTAAAGAGCTTCCTCTTGTCTGTCTCCACTTGATAGGGCACAGGTTTATAGAAAGCTAAGATTACAAATTGGGTGCTGGGACATTTTCAGTTCTAAGAGATAAACTTGAAAGGTTGATTTATTTTCTACTTAACAAATTGCTAGTAAGAAAATCTTCTCATTTTTTATCATTTTTAGGGGGAGGGGAAAGTGGTTTCCAAACCATCAGAGGTCTGCAGTGATGTGTCCTTATGTACCATTAGACAAGCCTTGACTCCCATAACAGAACCTCAGCAATTGCTTCCCCAGCATGGAAGCAGGTGACAAGTTCTCCGGGCTACAAAGAGGTGTGGGCACACCTTACACCCACGGGGTGAATGTGAAGTGAGACGTTTCTTAAACCATTGCTTTGGGTGGTGTAAAGCTGTCCTAGGGTGGCCACATCTGCGGTATTGTTCTAGGCTCCCCAATTCAAATGAGACAGGGAACTACTGGAGAGAATCCAGCTGAAGCTACAAAGATGCTGAAGGGCCTGAAGCATCTCTGTGATGAGGAAAGGCTAAGAGCCCTGCGGCTCTTTAGCCTGAAAATGAGAAGAACCAAAGGGGAGCGTCTCAGTGCTTGTCAATATCTAAAGGGCAGGAAGCAAGAGGATGGGGCCAAGCTCTTTTCAGCAGTGCCCAGTGACAGGACAAGGCACAAAGCAGAACACGGGAACTTCCATCTGAAGAAGAGAAAAGACTCAAGGATCACTCCTTGTGATCTTGGGCAACCTGCTTTAGCAGGGAGCTTGAGCTAGATCTGCAGCCCCACCGTGCTGGGATTCTGAGATCCTGTGAACTCTGCTTCTGCAGAGACTCAGCTGCAGCAAGTAAAGCAGTGAAGCCCTGGGCAGTCCCTTTTCCCCCTACATCCTTCCCACACCAACCATACTTACCCTCACATCTTCCCTGTCAAAATCTTTCCCCTTCTCTAAAGTGTACTTTAGGGCTGACTCAACCACGTTCTCACAAGCTGCTCAGTTTTAATTCTAGGGCTCATAGCCCAGTTTGGATTTTTCCACTTTCCCAGTTGCTAGTAAATAAATAAGCTCTTTCCCCCCCCCCCATATCTCACCCTCTTTACTAGTCGAATTGTAAGCATAAATGAATGTGCTGCCTCAGACATAATAAGAGTAAACCTGGCACAGAATTCCCACTGATACTTAATATTCCAATGTGCAAACAATATCATTTTCTTGGAAGAGAAAAATAAACAACAACTTAGAGATGGCACAGTGTGCTGGAAGGAGCTGCCACTGGGGACAGAAGAAGGGTGACAAAGCTGGTGAAGGGCCTGGAACACAAACCCTATGAGGAGAGGCTGAGGGAGCTGGGGGTGTGCAGCCTGCAGAAGAGGAGGCTCAGGGCAGACCTCATTGCTGGCTACAACTACCTGAAGGGAGGCTGTAGCCAGGTGGGGTTGGGCTCTTCTGCCAGGCAAGCAACAACAGAAGAAGGGGACACAGTCTCAAGTTGTGCCAGGGGAGGTCTAGGCTGGATGTTAGGAGGAAGTTGTTGGCAGAGAGAGTGATTGGCATTGGAATGGGCTGCCCTGGGGGGTGGTGGAGTTGCTGTGCCTGGAGGTGTTGAAGCAAAGCCTGGCTGGGGCACTTAGTGCCATGGTCTGGTTGACTGGATAGGGCTGGGTGCTAGGTTGGGCTGGATGAGCTTGGAGGTCTCTTCCAACCTGCTTGATTCTATGATCAGGACTGTTGGTAATGACCTAATAGATCAGTATCTAAATGCTCTGCCTGCAGCTGGGGTGGATGTAATTGTTAGCTAACCCTTCTGTAGGCTGAAACAACACCAGTTTGGATTCTCCAGGAACTGGAAGCTGCAATGTCCAACTTGAATTTCTGTAGATGTAACTGGCACTTTATAGCAGTCATTAACTAATTACTCATTAGCAGGTTAACAAACGTTTCTTTCCTAAAACCAATCTTTTAAACAGAAACTCCTGAGAACGAAGTAAATCTTGGCAGAAAACACCTGTAGTAGCTTGAAACAGCTCTTGGGAGGTTGTTTTCCTTTACTTTCTCCAATGTCCAGTCCCACAGAGATGCTTCAGTTTCATCCTCTGTCTTATGTTGCCCATAATGAACTCTGGAGAACCTCTGCTCCTCTGGCTGGTGGTTGCATGTGAAGACTGAAGGGAGAGAAGTTGCTCCATCCCTTTTCTATCCCCCAGCAGCAGCCTGGTCATCATACACAGAAGCTTTCCCACCACTTCTCCTTCACCATGACTTCTCCAGAGCTGAGAAGTAAGACCAAGACCTGACCCCTTCCTCCCCCTCCTCTGAGCAAAGGGAAAAATTCCTGCTGTGTTGAACTTCTCTCATAATACTTAAAGCAAATACTCAAAGAATGTGTAATATTGGGGGATTTAGAAAGAGCAAAATTAACCACATGGGCAGAGCAGAAACCCCTTAGAATGGCACTAAAATATGTCCCACCTGGATTTACCATGGTGAAGAGGTGCAGGGGAAGGAGGGGGGGTGACCTTACATGAGCTGCAGGACCCTTTGTCCCAAGGGCTTCTCGCTGGTGGAGCACAGGGAAGGAACAGCCAGAGTTCTGCCTTTGGCTGCCAGAGAAACCACACAGGAGAAGTGAAATTAAAACAGTTATGGGGAAGCTGATATTGAGTTATTCAATATTCCCGGGCAGGAGCAAAGCCACATAGACCTGGGGAGGTGTTTCCTGCACTCCCTGCTCAGCACTGGGGCCAAGCAGGGTCTGTCCATGCAGCATCCTGGAGATGGGAAACCTTAGCAGCAGAGAGTTCTTCCCCAGGCAGCAATCTGAGGGCAAAAAGCCTGTATGAAGAGGAAGCTGGGGTTATGTTTACAAAGTGCAGCCTGTATGCTGCTTTGCTTCACTTCAAACAGGGACTGAGTGCCACAAGACATCACCTCGGTACTGGTGCCCATGGGGTAGGTCCTCTGATGGCTTTGAGCACATTGTCTGCTCTGAAAGCAAAAACCATAGAAACATAGAATCACCCCATAGAATCTTGGAAGAGATCTCCAAGCTCATCCACTCCAACCTAGCACCCAGCCCTGGCCAATCAGCCAGACCATGGCACTAAGTGCCCCAGCCAGGCTTTGCTTCAACACCTCCAGGGACTCCACCACCTCCCTGGGCAGCCCATTCCAATGCCAATCACTCTCTCTGCCAACAGCTTCCTCCTAACATCCAGCCTAGACCTGCCCTGGCACAACTTGAGACTGTGTCCCCTTCTTCTGTTGTTGCTTGCCTGGCAGAGGAGACCAACCCCACCTGGCTACAGCCTCCCTTCAGGGAGCTGCAGACAGCAATGAGCTCTGCCCTGAGCCTCCTCTGCTGCAGGCTGCACACCCCCAGCTCCCTCAGCCTCTCCTCACAGGGCTGTGCTCCAGGCCCCTCCCCAGCCTTGCTGCCCTTCTCCCTTGTGATCACCAAGATTTGGGGGCAGGAAAGATGAGGACCAGCAGAACCAACACAAGATCCAAGCAGGGTCATCACCACTGGGACCAATGCCCACCTCTTAAGTTAACAAACTGCAATATCTTCCTCTCTTCTATCATCTCTGCCCCAGCAGTGTCCCAGAGCCATTTGCCTCAAAATTCCCATGAAAGCTGAGACTGCACAACATTTGTACTCATTCCATAAGGAAGTGATGCCACCTGGCTGATGATGGAAGGGGATGCTGGGGCGTCCCATGGCTTGTGGCACTCATGATGCAACCTGTAGCCTGTTCTGCAGGCTGGCTTGCAAAACCACTCCTGTCAGGGACATATAGGTTTATCTATGCAGCAATTGCAGGGATTTGAGGGCTCTTTCTTCTTTCTCACCCTATCTTGGTGTCTGCAATAAAAGCTTTGCTCCCTTATTCACTGTGCTTGGAGAAGGTGGGTCCCAACGAGGTGTAATGATTCATTCCTGGTCCCATCAGTTCAGAGAACCATAGAGTGGTTTGGATTCAAAGGGACCTCAGGGATCATTCAGTTCCAATCCTGGTCCCATCAGTTCAGAGAACCATAGAGTGGTTTAGATTCAAAGGGACCTCAGGGATCATTCAGTTCCAACCCTCTGCCATAGGCAGGGACTCCTCTCACTAGAACAGGTCGCTCAAGGTCTCATCCAACCTGGGCNAACTTCTTCCTAACATCCTGTTTGAATCTCCCTTCTGCCAGTTCCAACCCATTACCCCTTGTTCTGTCATTACAAGACCTTGTCAGCAGTTGCTCCTCAGCCTTCCTGTAGCCCCCTTCACATACTGCAAGGCCACTTTAAGGTCTCCTGAAAGCCTTCTCTCCTCCAGGCTCTCCCAACTCTTGTAGCCCATCCTCATAGCAGAGGTGCTCTGGTGCAGAGCGTTTCTCCAGCTGTTGGATTGGAAACTCTATGGACTGATTTGTTTCCAGTGTCTCTGCACCACCAGCACTTTTTGGGAGGAGCTGACCTCTAGGCAGGTTTGAGACTTTTCCATCCCTGTCTAGAGAACTAAATGCAAACATTGCCCTTAAACTGAGCCCACACCTGGGGGAGACCAACCAGCTGCGGAGAAACTCCACTTCATTTTGCTATTCTATCCTTTGTCATTGTGGCTAATCAGTGTCCTAAATGCAAATACAGAGGGATGAGAATGAAAGCTTGGAAAGGGAGGAGGACAATAACTCAGGAGGTTTGCAGGGAGGCTTTCACTCCTCTTCCAAGAACCAGTTTTGCTTTGGAGCTGCTGAGGAGGACTTTGGTTGAGGAAGCGACTTTTGCAAAGATGTAATCTGGCTGTTTCACAGGATCTGCCAATACAAATATCTGTCAGCAGATATGTAAAAGAATAGCTTTAAAAACAAGGAAAAGAAGTGCATGGAGTTTCTGGAGGAGAGTGATGTCACCCCCACCCCTCACCCTCACCCCCCCCCAAGCTGAGCTGCGTAGCCTTTTGTGTTTGAAATTAAAACCTCATGAACTCCCCGCGCAGAGCTGGGTGAGACTCTGCTTTTCTTTTTCCATGTGTCCCTGCAGGGATGATGGATACTCTTCTTCTGGGTTTAATTTTAAAGTAATAAATAGATGTGATTGACTTGCCACCCCCATAGCACCAGGTGGGCAAAGGAAGCAAAGGCATCTGCACGTGCTGATGTTCAGGTCGCTGTGCTATGAAGTCTGTCGAAGTCTGCGGCTGGAGGAGGAGGAGAAGAAAAGCAGCATTAGCTGAATTGGTCAACATGAGGGATTTCAGCTCAGAGAAGAGGGAGACCTTTCTCCATGGTGCATGGTGTGAGAGAGTGATTGGCATTGGAATGGGTTGCCCAGGGAGGTGGTGGAGTTGCTGTCCCTGAAGGTGCTCAAGCCAAGACTGGCTGGGGCACTTAGTGCCATGATCTGGTTGATTCGACAGGGCTGGGTGCTAGGTTGGAGTGGATGAGCTTGGAGGTCTCTTCCAACTTGCTTGATTCTATGCTTCTATGGTCTCCCTTTCCCAAGCTTCCTTCTGGCTGCATTGGGTTGTGGGCTGCAGGCTGTAAATTGTACAGCCCAAACTCCAGCCATCCCTTTCAATCAGGGAAGAAGAAAACCATGCAGCGATTTCACAGATGAAACACTTCAACCTATGGCTTTCTCCCGCTTGCAAACGTGGGCAGTGGTGTTGAGATCCAAAAACCACTCCAAACCACCAAAATTAGCAAATAACCATCTGGCCTGGTGGCTCCACACCTTCCATGGCCATAAATTCAAACCCCAGCAACATTAGCAAGGGATTTGGTCTGCAAAATAAGCTCTGTGCTTAGGTAATGTAAAAACAAGGTGAGATGTGTGAGAGCTGCAGCTCGGGGTGGAGCTGACTCTGTCAAAGCATCCATTGGCATTCAGTGAGGAACGGAGGCTCCTGGCTTGCAAGGAGCAGCCTCTCCTCAACTCTTCATGCCCTGTCTCATGATTGGGCTGACTGAGCCTTTCCCTGAGGTCTGCTACCTTCACCCAACACCATTTCTTTGGCATTTCCCCCTCAGCCTGGTCTGTCCCAGCTCCAAGACTCCAGGCACACCCTTGGGGGTGAGCAGAGGCACCAGGGACACGGAGCAGTGCTCAGTAGCTATTGTTTCCTGCCTAAGGTTCCCAGGACCAAAGCAAGGCTAATGTGTAGGTGCTAGAGGAAAGATCTTTCCATCCTAAACGTAAAACTCTCTGCTCCAGCTGGGCTTGCTGTGATCTGCAAGGAGTTTTTCCATCCTCGATTGGATGCTGCAGAACAGGAGGGTTTGGGGGTGACAAAATGTTTCCTTGTGGTCTGCCGTGCACTGACCTGAGCTCCTCCTCTCACATGTTGTGTTCAGATAAGCTGCAATTTAGAAATAGGGGTAGGGAGATGATATCCCTGAGAAGCCTTAGCAGGAGGCAAAAAGGGCACTGGTAGAGCCCTGAAATCCTCACAATCACTGTGCCTCTGGGCACCACGGCCCCGAAAACTCAGCTGAGACCCTTCATTCGGAGCAGTAGTACTCTGCCTGGCCAGTCTTGCCCAGAAGGCTGAGTTCTGATTGTAGCTCACACAGGAAATCACTTCCCTCTTTCTAACCCTTAAGACCTGGAACTAGCAGCTGAGGCTGATTTTGGCTCTGCAGAGAGGTTTAAGCCACCGAAAAGTTGTGTATTCTCTTGCACATCTGGTTGTGTTTGGGGTGATATTACCTTTCAGTCTGCCTGTGCCCATCAGTTCCCGGAGGAAATAGCCCCTCCATATGCAGAAGTGTACTGAGGGAGGGAACCTGGGGGACATTTGACATGGAAATAGTCCTGGTAATTCATTAGCAATCGCATGTTTGAAGGTTTGGGACTGAGCACAGCAATGAACCGAGTGACAGGGTAGGTTTCACTCCTACAGTGGTGCCACCAAAGGTCAGGCAGCTACAAGAGAAGTAGTTTGGGCTGAATAAAAAACGTTTTCAAAATGAACCTTAGCCCAGAACATAAACATGCCCTGTGGCCTTGAGATTCTTCTTCTTAGAGCACCAAAGCCCTGCAGAGGTTTCTCAGGAGATGCTCCAGCACCTGGTGCAGTGTTGCAGGAGCTGCAGCAGCCCCAGCCCAGAGCTGCAGCCACTTAGGGGTCACCTCATGGGCTTGCATGTACTTGGGCTAAACTCTTCTCTGCCTCCCTGCTTGGGTTGGTGGAGCTCATAGCAGGCAGCACATATAAGGGCAGGAGAGGTTCTGTTACCTTGAGGGAGCTGGACTATGTGGTGGTTTTTTTTTTCCATTTCATCTCTCTTTTTGGATTTCTGCATTTGTGCATCTGCTCAGTTTTATTGTCCTGCATTCCACAAAGTTAAAGCACTTCTGTATCAAACAGAACTAATCCAGGTCACTGAAAGAGAGGATCCAGCTCAGCACCGAGGAGACCAAATGCTCTGTGCATCCTCCAGTTCCTCCTCCTGAGGAGTCAACAAAGCTTTGGCTGCAGCACAGCTCCACCATGGGAGGACAGGGAAGAACTCCAATCTTTTAATGAATGTAGTTTTGTGGTGGGTTTGCTAGCATTGCTCACTGGGCACTGCACAGTGCATGGGCAGAGTGGCACTGAGGGTGAGGGCCAGCAGGGAGCTGCATAAGAGCCATGGCCACCCCCAAGCATTTCAGATGCACCAGGGAAGATGCTTAAGGCAGAATCATCAGGCTCAATAATAATCTTACTCATAGAAGGGTTTAGGTGGGAAGGGGCCTATAAAGGTCATCTAGTTCCAACCCATCCTGCAGGGAACAGACATCTTCATCCAGAGCAAGTTGCACAGAGCCCCATCCAAGCTGACCTGTGATGTTGCCAGGCATGGGGTGTCTATCACCTCTCTGGGCAACCTGTGCTAGTGTCTCACCACCCTCAGTGTCAAAAATGTCTTCCTTCTCTCTAGTCTAAATCTCCCCTTTTTGGTTCAAAACCATCACCCCTTGTCCTGTCACCTCCAACCTAAAGGACTCCACGATTCTGTGTCCCCCTCAGCAGATGCTACCAGCACTCTCTGCCTGATGCAGAAAGCTGGCAGACAGGAACCCTCCTGCTCACTGAGTAGCTCCCACCAGGGCTCAATCAGCTGTGAATGATGAATCCCAGTTGCCTCGGAGCAGTCACTCCCCCATCTGAAAGACCAGCCACGGCTCTGAGGCTGCCTGCAGATCTTTGGCCATCCCTGCCATGGCACTGCCTGAAAGACCAGCACAATGTGGTTTGTATTACCCTGGCCAGGCAGCTGGAGCTTGGAGGTAAGAGGGCTGAAAAATCTGTTCTCCTCTGGTGTTATAACAGCCATGAGATGAGGAGTGCCTGTGCTCCAGCAGACCACAGGGAGCAAACATTCTGGACACAGCACTGGGGTTTTTCTCCCTGCAGTTTAGAGCAATAATATATTGTGAGCAGGGGGATTGTGTGAGATACTAATACCAAAAAGAAATGTCTTCATAGCTGACACAAAAATGGGTTTGAGGTCTGTGCCTGGGCTTTTGGGCAGAGGAAGGGGTTTGAGATCTGTCTCTGGGCTCTGATAGGAAAAGGAGTCTGAGATCTGTGTCTGGGCTCTGACAGTAGAAGGGGGTTGAGATCTGTGGCTGAGCTCTGATAGCAAAAGGAGTCTGAGATCTGTGTCTGGGCTCTGACAGGAGAAGGGGGTTGAGATCTGTGACTGAGCTCTGATAGGAAAAGGAGTCTGAGATCTCTGGCCTCTGACAGGAGAAGGAGTTTGAGATCTGTGACAGCTCTGATGGAAAAAGGAGTCTGAGATCACTGCCTGGGCTCTGACAGGAGAAGGAGTTTGAGCTCGGTGACAGGGCTGTAATAGGAAAAGGGGTCTGAGCTCTGTGCCTGGGCTCCTGGCTGGGCTGTGGAGCCGTGAGGTTTGGTGCCTGCACTCACAAGCCAGCCTGCAAACCCCTGGCTGTTACTGTCGTGTGTGAACAAACTCTGCTTTGAAAACTACCTCAGTTTGTTTAGTTCCACAAAAATCAGGAATGCAGTGGCAATAACTTGCAAGGCAAAGCAGAAAAGCCTTTATTGACCAAGGAGATATTCCATGGCTAGGAAATATCTTCTTATTCAATACTTTACTGATAGGGAATAGCTTCTACTGCTGAGAATCCTGCAAACCCCACTCTGGGATTTCACATGTGCCGAAGCCGATGCTGTGCAGGGAGTTTTCAGCCATAAAGTTCTGTGAAGTTTTAAGTTGAAAGGAAGAAAGTTCCATTTTAAAACCTGCAATGCTTCCTGGTTTGGCCTTTTATCAGGTCTCAGCTTGCTGCAGTCAGGTGTGGTTGAAGGAAAAGGGTTAATTTTTTTTCCCTGCTTTCAGTGGTTTGTTTCTCTTCTTTCTCATCTCGGCTTTAGCTCTGTGTCTGTCGGCTGGGTCCTTCCCTTCTGCTGAGGGTTTAAAAGCAAGGAAGGGACAACAGAATTGCTATTTCCTACTACATTTATAAGAAACACAACAAACAAGCAAGGGGAAAGAATAATGTCTGTAATCTTCTTTTTAATTAAGGATTTTAGATGTACTGATTCATTTCTTTCTCATTCAAATAAGAGGAATCGAATTAAATCTGCCCAAGTCCACTGCCTGAGGGTCACCAGAAGAGTTACATCCACAGCTGAAGGAAACAACCAGCAAAATATACTCAGTGACAGCCTCACTCTTTTTATTTCTTTACGAGTTTGAGTGTTTGCTCAATAATTTGCCCTATTTCAGCTCAGCTCTGGTTGCAGTTTGCTCTTAACTCACACCGCTGCAGCCTGTAGAGTTGTCCGGCTCCAGAAAGATGCTGCTGGTAAAGCCAATAAACATCTCCAGTGGTTATGGATCACTAAAGGAAGGGGTTTCCCTTCACCCTGTAAGGTAAAGCTGTGATTTACACCACATACCAGCCTTGATTCTTACTGCAAGTAACTCAGAGGAAAGGCTAAAGCCAGGCTCTCGCAGGAATAGCCTCGCTGCCGGCAAACGCTTTTCTCTCCTCCCGCAAACAGCAGCCGGCTGGGGAGGGAAGCTGCTGTCGTTCCACACCAGCCCTCACACTCAGCTCCATCCCTCAGTGCAGGGTCAAAGGCAGAGAGGAAAACCAGTGCCCGACCCCACACTGCCTGCCGTGGTGCTAGAGACAGTTCTCAGAGTCCCGAAGTATTTTCCTCTCGTCGAGTGTGAATCCCTGGCTCCAGAATGACCCCAGCAGGGAGATCTGGGAAGGACTGAGTGCGGTCGATGCAGGATATCTGGGCTCGATGGTGTGGGATGTATGAACTGATTGAATCCTCTGCTGAATCCAGCACCTGGCTTTGAGGGCAAGCAGCTGGGCTCACTGAGATTTAACACAGCCTCAGCAAAAGGTGTGACCCCAGGGCTGGTCACACCAGTGTGTGGTGTTCTGTCACATTCTGCTGGTTCACATCTAGGAGAGCTTCACAGACAGGTTCTGATGACAGCCTCCTCCTCTCTGACTGCTGCTGGGTATAAACTTCTCTGACATCCAGCAGATAACTCCAGAAATAAAGCTAAATTATCCCTAATATCCCTTTGAAATGCCTGGGAGCTTTGGCAGCTGGGGTTCTGCCTTACAGAGACAAAAGTGCTGCAGCCTGGCTGGTGTGCAGGCCCCCAAGTGCAGCCCTTGCAGCAGTGAGGACCAAACATTTCATAGAATCACAGAACCAAGCAGGTTGGAAGAGACCTCCAAGCTCATCCAGCCCAACCTAGCACCCAGCCCTGCCCAATCAACCAGACCATGGCACTAAGTGCCCCAGCCAGGCTTGGCTTCAACACCTCCAGGCACAGCAACTCCACCACCTCCCTGGGCAGCCCATTCCAATGCCAATCACTCTCTCTGCCAACAACTTCCTCCTGACATCCAGCCTATTTCTTACCCCACTGGAAAAAAAAAGCCCTACAGCAACAGAGCAGGAGGAAGAAATCCTTCACAACTAACCCCAGCTCTAAAAGCCTGCTGCAAATGGAGTATTTTTAATGCCATTTAGAGCTCTGTTTTAACCTCCTCCCTCTCCCCCACCAAAATAAAAAAAAGGAGGGCATCTCGGTTTCCATTTCTAATGTTGGTATCATCCAGCACTTTAAATCAAATTAAGGCTGTATCAGGCTGCTTCCCAATGTTTCTTTTTAATTAAGTTTACCAGTCCCACATGCATATTTTTAAAAAAGAAATTAAACAAACTTAATTAAATTACACGACAGGGGTGAGGGAAGGCAGCACAAAAGCCCAGACAGAGTACAAGGATTGGGAAATCGGTTTAGAGATCCTCACATTGTGCACTTTGCCTGCGCCCTGAAGTCTTTCTGACATCCCCCCCCCGCCCCCACACACACACCCCTGCCCTTGCACTGTGCTGTACCCTCAAAGGGGTGACCCAGATGCCCTCACTTAGAACCATAGAAACAGTCAGGGTTGGAAGGGACCACAAGGATCATCTGGTTCCAACCCCCCTGCCATGGGCAGGGACACACTTATGGAAGGCCTTGAGCAACCTGCTCTAGTGGGAGGTGTCCCTGCCTATGGCAGGGGGTTGGAGCTGGATGATCCTTGAGGTCCCTTCCAACCTAAACCATTCTATGATTCTATGAGAGGTATTTACCTTTATCTTTCTATGTGCTCTTAAGTTTTGCTTTCAGGGAGTTGTAAGAGCTCAGGAAGCTCCCCAGAAAGATCAGCATCAATGAATTTCCACTAATTTCCCTATGCTGCATGGGTATGAGCTGCCTCTGCTCTGCCCTAGCAGAGCCACATCTGGAGAGCTGTGTCCATTTCTGGGCTCCCCAGTTCGAGAGAGACAGGGAACTACCAGAGAAAGTCCCGTGGAGGCTACAGAGATGCTGAGGGGCTTGGAGCATCTCTGTGAGGAGGAACAGCTCTGGAGCTGTTTAGCTTGGAGAAAAGCAGCCCAAGAAGGGATCTGCTCAGTGCTGATCAAGAGCTGAAGGGTGGAAGTCATGAAGATGAGGCCAGACTCATTTCAGTGGTGTCTAGTGATAGGATAAGGAGCAAGAAACAAACTGGAAAGTGGGAGGCTCCATCTAAACAGAAGGAAAAGCTTTTCTGGGAGGGTGCTGGAGCCCTGGTCCAGGCTGCCCAGAGAGGTTGTGGAGTCTCCTTTGCCAAAGACATTCCGAACCCACCTGGATGTCATCCTGGGCAAGCTGCTGTGGGTAAGCCTGTTTTAGCATGGGGGTTAGACTAGACGATGTCCAGAGGTCCCTTCCAACCCACACCATGCTGGTATTGTGAGTTTCAGTGACTCAGTCCCCTTGACTTGATCCTGCTGCCTTGAAGACCCTCTTGCCAATCCAGCCCCAGTGGCAGGAGCTCCTGGGGCATCACACCCCCATGTACCCCAGCAGTGCAAGGGAGGGCTTGAGGGCTTTCAACTCCAGGAGTCAGGTTTGATCCCCATGGAGTTTTGGGTGTTTTGAATAAACCCCACCAAAATCAGGAGGTTTGTGGTGGCTTTCCCTTTGCAGAAGCTCCTTATTGTCACGGGTAGCAAAGGCTCCTCTGCTCTGCAGCAACTACCAAGGGAAGGCAGTTGCACTTCTACTGAGAAAATGCTAATAAGGACTACAAGACAAAGGAAAAGGAAGTGGAATGGGGGTGGGCAGCAGACTGCATGTGCAGACCTGGAGGTATTTCTGCTTTTCTCAGCTTCATTGAGCACACCCTTACAGATGCTCCATGAACTGAGACCAGCTCTCAGCAGGACACTTGCACCCAGGGCATCCCACCACATGCAGTGTCCCGGTGCTAAGAGCAGGAACCCATCCAATCTCAAAGGTATTTGCCTTTTCAAAGATAAAAAGGTGGCCACGATGGCAGCAGCTGGGGCTTCCTGCAGCAGGGAAATCCCCTCTGCTTGCACAGCAGCTCTCCAAGGAAGCACAAGCTAAGGCTGGTAGCGTGGGGTTGAATTTGCAGCCTGAAGGACCTGTGCTAAGACTTCCAAGGCCTTTTATTGGCGTTCAAAATGAGTCGTGGAATGGTTTAGCTTGGAAGGGACCTCAAAGCTCAGCCAGTTCCAACCCCCTGCCATAGACAGGGACACCTCCCACTAGAACAGGTCGCTCAAGGCCTCATACAGCCTGGCCTTGAACACCTCCAGGGAGGTTGTGGAGCACAGAAGCACCCAATGTGATCAAAGATCACATTGGGTTCTTCTGTGTTCCACAACCTCCCTGGGCAACCTGTGCCAGTGTCTCACCACCCTCACTGCAAACAACTTCTTCCTAACATCCACTTTCAATCTCCCCTCTGCCAGTTCAAACCCATTCCTTCTCATCCTGTCATTACCAGACCTTGTCAATAGTCCCTCCCCAGTCTTCCTGTAGCCCCCTTCAGATACTAAAAGGCTACTGTAAGATCTCCTTGAAGCCTTCTCTCCTCCAGGGAGAAGGCTACTATAAAGTCTCCTCAAAGCCTTCTCTCCTCCAGAGAGAGTGAAGCAGCAAATAGAATAGGATAGAATAGAATAGAATAGAATAGAATAGAATAGAATAGAATAGAATCAAGCAGGTTGGAAGAGACCTCCAAGCTCATCCAGTCCAACCTATCACCCAGCCCTAGACAATCAACCAGACCATGGCACTAAGTGCCTCATCCAGGCTTTGCTTCAACACCTCTAGAGACAGCAACTCCACCACCTCCCTGGGCAGCCCATTCCAATGCCAATCACTCTCTCTGCCAACAACTTCCTCCTAACATCCAGCCTAGACCTCCCCTGCCACAACTTGAGGCTGTGTCCCCTTGTTCTGTTGCTGCTTGCCTGGCAGAAGAGCCCAACCCCACCTGGCTACAGCCTCCCTTCAGGTAGTTGTAGACAGCAATGATCCACCTGTCTCCAGCCCTGCAGGAAGCACAGCAGAGAAGCATGGCCACCAAAAAGCCTGATGGAGCTGTAGGGTCCAGATAGTCCCCAGGACACCTTTGACATCCCCATGAAGACAGACATGCATCACCGTGCGCCGGGAAGGGCCTTTGGGTCCGCTCCGTAATCCCCCCACCTCCGAGGGCTCTGCATCTGGGGCTGCAAGGATGAAGTCAGCCCCGGAGTTGCTAGGGGCTGGAAGTGATTTCACCGAGCTGCAATGCAGATGGATTAATTCCAGTACTGTAAAGTCAACATGGTTGAACACTGGCTGCATCACAGCCTTCATTACTGTGGTCTGGATCGGGTTTTGATGAAGTAATTTCCCTTGGGTTTAGCACTTAGGAAACATATAGGGCGTCCTTCTCGGAGCTGCTTGGACAGCAGTGCTCCCCCCACCCCCACCCCCACCCTCCTACCCACCCCAAATTGGCCTTTATGGGTTGCACATGGACCCCTACGACTCGAAGGGGTTTCAAACGAGGCCCATATGGTTCACGGCACAGGATGCCCGAACAGGCGGAGGCATGAAACGAGGCACGGCTTGGGTGAGCACGAGGGATGTGATTAGTAACAAATGATATCACACTCCCAGGCTCTATCTTCAGATGCTAAGGGATGTGTGATGAGCCTGGATTAGCAATTTCTCCATCCTCCAGCGCTGGAGCAACTCCCCAAGAGCTCAGCATTAGGGTTTTTAGACAGCCAGAACACAACTGCACCTATACTCAGCACTGGTTAGGGCACACCTTGAGTGCTGTGTCCAGTTCTGGGCTCCTCAATACAAGAGAGATGTTGAGGTGCTGGAAGGTGTCCAGAGAAGGGCAACAAAGATGGGGAGGGGCCTGGAGCACAGCCTGGGAGGAGAGGCTGAGGGAGCTGGGGGTGTGCAGCCTGCAGAAGAGGAGGCTCAGGGCAGACCTCACTGCTGTCTGCAGCTCCCTGAAGGGAGGCTGTAGCCAGGTGGGGTTGGGCTCTGCTGCCAGGCAAGCAGCAACAGAAGAAGGGGACACAGTCTCAAGCTGTGGCAGGGGAGGTCTAGGCTGGATGTTAGGAGGAAGTTGTTGGCAGAGAGAGTGATTGGCATTGGAATGGGCTGCCCTGGGAGGTGGTGGAGTTGCTGTGCCTGGAGGTGTTGAAGCCAAGCCTGTCTGGGGCACTTAGTGCCATGGTCTGGTTGATTGTCTAGGGCTGGGTGCTAGGTTGGAGTGGATGATGTTGAAGGTCTCTTCCAACCTGGCTGATTCTATGATTCTATGTTTATTTTGTCATTGTTCCTTAGCTAGAAACTGTAATCAAATACTTGTCATGTGCACTTTGCCTCCTTGGGGAGTAGCTGAGCAAATGGGACCGAGTTTTGCTGGGCACCAGGCTCTACTGTTGATGGTGGCATCTTTGAGATACTCTCCTGCATGAGCTGTGCCATGGAAAGCAGCTCTGTCTCCTTCATCTGACACTAGGATCTGGGTGAAAAAGACTTCTAAGAGCTACTAATGGAGTCTCCTCAATATGGTCTGAATTCATTCACGATGAAAAACCTCTTCCCATCATAGCTGGGTGTTGAATGCCAGGAGAAAATGCTTGTGGGCAGGTGAATTGAAGAACCCCAACATGAAGGGGGTTGGAAGGGACCTCTGGAGACCATCTGGTTCAACCCCCATGCTAAAGCACCCACAGCAGGTTACCCAGGATCGTGCCCAGAGAAGGAGACTCCACAACCTCTCTGGGCAGCCTGCTCCAGGGCTCCAGAACCATCACAGGAAAGAGAAAAAATGCCATGGACACATCCACAGGCAACCACTTTTCCATGGGCAGTGTGGCAGGGGCAGGACCGTGGTGGGAAGCTGTGTTGGGACTGTGTGCTGCTGGTTTTTTTGGTGATAACAACAACATAAAAGCTATGTGATTAAACTGGAGGAGAAGGAGGGCATCCTGCTTGGCCAAACCCCAGCAGTTTGAAGGACTCGAGGTCGTTCTTCTTGAGTAGAACATTTTTGGGGGAGGGAAGGGTGAGTGGCAGAGAAGTGGTAAAAGGAGAGACTTGCTCTCTTCTGGGCTGAAATCAGAGTATTTTGGTAATGTTTTGAACTAGGAATTCAACTTTGAGCATCACTTGACTCAGTGAGCTGATTGCTTCATGGAGATGGTATTTCTCTTTGAAACCAGCACATCACTGGCCAGTCTCAGGGCTTTCCATGCTGGTCAGGGTCGGTCTCTGCCACTGAGAGAGGATATGGCAAGGCTGATGCCACCTCCCTCTGCCCGAGGTGGGATGGATCTGACCTCTCAACCACGGCCACACGGCTGCAGTGGGGGGCAGAGGCTGTCGAACCCAGAGGGGGTGCTTGCGTGACAAGTCTGCAGCACGGGCAACAGGGGGTTTGCTACCCCCCTCAAAAGGCACAGGCTGCTGCTGCCATTGATTTGCTGCCTGTGCAGAGCCAGGAACAAAGAGCAGTTCCGTGGTGCAGCTGCTGAAATGCCCGACGGCTGCAGCCGCTCCCAAGCTGTCCCGGGAAATGCGTCCTCGCTGCAGTAATTGCTGCTTTCATCTCTAATGAGAAGCAGCGCTGGATGCTGCTCAGTGTGTCCCTGCAGCCGCAGGTCAGGGAGCAGGATGTGCCTCAGATCCCCCCGGACAGTCCTGCTTCATAGAATCATGGAATCATTTTGGCTGGAAGAGACCATTAAGACCATCAAATCCAGCCAGGAACTCAGCTCTGCTGGGTCACCACTAAACGATGTGCCACATCCACACAGCTTTGAAAGCCCTCCAGGGATGGGGACTCTACCGTTGCCCTGTGCAGCCTGTTCCAGGGTTGAAAATCATTCTGGGGAAGAAAGTTTTCCTTGTGTTCAGTGTAAACTTCCCCTGGTGCAACTGGAGGCAGTTTCCTCTCTCCCTGTCCCTTGAGAGAAGAGGCAGATCCTCCACTTCTCTCCAGCCTCCTTTCAGGGAGTTGTAGAGAGTGAGAAGTTCTCCACTCAGCCTCCTTTTCTCCAGGCTAAACATCTCCACTCCTCCCAACACTTGTGCCCTTCACCAGCTTCGCTCTTCTCTGGACATACTCCAGCACCAAAACATCCTTCTTGTAGTGAGGATGGCAAATCAAAACCCAGTATTTGAGATGCAGCCTCACCAGTGCCAAGTACTGGGAGTCCTGCTCACCCTGGGCTCCACTGTTGCTGATACAGGCCAGGATGCTGTTGGAGCTCTGAGTTGTGCTGTTGGGCACACGTGAGTGGGTCACGTTCTTCCAGTGAGTGCTGTGAGCTTACTCCTTCCAGTCCCCCCTCATCCTCACATTCATTAATGCTGCTAGGGGTGACAGCTGGTGCCAGGACCAAGGAAAAGGTGACAGTCACTGCACTATCAGCACCAGTTCCATTCTGAGATGTTAGCACGGATCTTGGAGTGCTGACACTGGGGAATGTTTTGGGGAACGATGACATTGGGGGGTGGGAATGCTGCCACTAGGGTTTGGGGATATTAGTACAAGGGTTTGGAGACAGGATTTAGAGGTGCTGAAACCTGGAGTGAGGATATTAACCCAGAGATTCAGAGGTGCTAACAGCAGGTCTTGGGTCAGGCATTGCAGCAGGGTGGGCAGGGAGGCAGAGGAGCCACCATCTCTGGAGGTGTTCAAGAAACGTGTGGCCACGGCACATGGGCACCTGGTTTAATGGCCATGGTGGCCTCAGGTCGATGGTTGGACTCTGTGATCTCAGAGGGCTTTCCCAACCAAACCAATTCTATGGTTCTGTGAATGTTAATGCAGGGGCTTGAAGGTGCTGACAGCAGGATTGGGGACATTAACTCGGGGGCTCGGGGGGTGCAGACAATAGGCTGTTAGGTGGTGCCAGCACCACGAACGTTTCGGCACAGCCGAGGTTCTATGGCACATGGGAGCTGAGATCCAAGTCTCCTGCCTGCCATCTGGAGGCAAGGCCGTGCTTTGACTTAGCCTCCAAACCCTCCACCCAGGCAACTTCCCTGCAGCATCCCCTACGCCTTGCAGCATCCAAACCGTGCTCCCTGACCCTGTTTTCTTTCGGTCCCCATCGCTCGGGGTGTCGAACGGCAGAGCTCCCCGGCACGGACACTCGGGCAGAGCGCTGGGGAGGCAGCGCAGCGGTGGAAGGAGAAAAGATTCCCTTGGGTTGTTTTCTAGTGGGTTTTATCTGGTGGTGGATGCCAAAGGCAGCCTGTGCAGCCCGTCCTGCTCAGCTGGCTGGGAGCAGCACCGCACTTGAGTGATGAATGACTGGAGAAAAACAAAGCAATAAAACAGTTCCCTCTCCCTGCTTTCTTTTGCCGCTTCTCTCTGGAGTGATAACCTGGAATTTCCTCTGAAACTCGAGCAGGGGGCAGGAAATTGACTTTCTCTCCTTCCTCTCCTTCCTTCCTCTCCTTCCTTCCTTCCTTCCTTCCTTCCTTCCTTCCTTCCTTCCTTCCTTCCTTCCTTCCTTCCTTCCTTCCTTCCTCTTCCTTCCTTCCTTTCTCCCTCTTTCTCTTTTTTTTCTTTCTCTCCCTTCCTTTCTCCCTTTCTCCCTCTCTCTCTTTCTTTCTTTCTTTCTTTCTTTCTTTCTTTCTTTCTTTCTTTCTTTCTTCCTTTCTTTCTTTCTTTCTTTCTTTCTTCCTTCCTTCCTTCCTTCCTTCCTCCTTTCCTTCCTTTCTCCCTTCCTTCCTTTCTCCCTTCCTTCCTTTCTCCCTTTCTTTCTCCCTTCCTTCCTTTCTCCCCTTCTTTCTCCCTTACTCCCTTTCTCTCTTTCTTTCTCTCTCTTTCTCTTTCTCTCCTCCTTTCTTCCCTTCTTTCTCTCTCTTTCTCTCTTCCTTTCTTCCTTTCTTTCTCTCTTTCTTTGTCTTTCTCCCTCTCTATAGAAATCATATCTGAGCCAAAGACCCTTAATAAACAGTCCTGCAAACCGAACCAAACCGACTCTCAGCACTGCTGCTGCAGCTCTGCAGAGGAAGAGAAGCTGTTGCCGTGACGAGCAGCAGGGAGAGACCTTGGGCTGGGTTTGCTGCTTCTGTGCTGAAAAGTTTTTTACTGGGAAATGTAGAAAATGTAGAAAATTAATTAGTAGTCTTGAAGTATGAAGGTGATTCCCCCCCCCCCCCCCTCTTCTTTTTAACCCTTGGGAGCTGGCGACTTCCTGAGCTTATTTAACTCACCTTTTTCTAAAGCAACTAACACCAAGGTGCATCTTAAATCATATATTTTCAACCATGTAATAGAAAAATCACAGGGAAAAGAAAATATTCCCATTTTAAGTCCCAGAGTGAGTGGTTTAGTGCTTTTATAAGCACAGGGAGGTATTGAGAGTGATGATAACAGGGAAGGGAGTTAAAGCACAGTGGCTGCGAGCGATGCTTGCTGAACTCGGCACCAGAGCCGCGTTTATGTCACAGTCTCTGCTCTACATCAAAATCCTGCAATAAATTCTTTGCTTTTTGGGTGTTATTTTAACTATTTCCATTAATACAAGGCAAAGGGAGTGAGGGTGGGGTTGGTGGTCAAGGGTTCTGATCCAGAAGTGGCTACAGGAGTGTGGATGGAGCCCGTTCCTCCCTCTCCTCCTATGTCACTGTCTCGGTTAAAACGTAGTTAAATCTTTCATTTCTAATTGCCTGCTGGGTTTGGTTTTTGTTTTTTTTCTTTTAACATCATCAACTTCCTTTCTTTTTTTCATCTTAAGATGCAATATTTAGATAAAATGGCTTGCTCCTCAACTGACATTAACAGCAATTGCTCAGAGCATTAATTAATACACCAGATGTCATTATTCCCCAGACCTTTGCTAATTCAGGCTGTAGGAATTTTTGTTCTAACTAAAATTATTCTTCTTCTCCCCTTCCCTGTCCTTATTTTGTGTCTTTCCCCCCCTCCCCTTTTCTTCCTGATTCTGGGCTTCCCAATGTAAACTAGAATTAAATTTAAGCCCTCAAATTGAATTTAAATTTAACCCCTCAAACAAAAATTGCCACGAAAACACCAGAGGAGCAGCCTGGACTTTCTCTGCCTTTTGCTCTGAAGCTGTGATGATTACAGCAACAGGCTGCAGGAGGTGAAGCCAAAGCTGGTCTGGGTTAGATTTGTCCCAGATCAGTCATCTATCCTAATATTACATTTTGGGGCTCTGTTGGAGGTGGCTGCTGACCAGCAAATCACATACCTGGCTTCTTCTTCTGTTTCATTTAATGCCTTTTTTCCTTTTTCTTCTGCTTTTCTCTTTTTCTTCTTCTTTCCTTTTCTTCTTTCTATTTCATTGTTCTCTTTTTCTTTTCATTTTCCTTTTCCTTTTCCTTTCTCTTTTCTTTTCTTTTTATTTTTCTTTTCCTTTTCTTTTTTCTTTTTCTTTTTCTTTTCATTTTCTCTTTTTTCTTTCCCTTTTTTATCTTTTTTTCTTTTTCTATTCATTTTCTCTTTTTCTTTTACTTTTTTCTTTTTTCTTTTCCTTTTTCCTTTTCTTTTTCCACTTTTTCTTTTTCTTTTTCCTTTTCTTTCTCCTTTTTCTTTTTCTTTTCTTTTTCTTTTTATTTTTTCTTCTTTTAAATTTTCTTTTCTTTTTCTTTTCCTTTTCCTTTCTTTTTCTTTTCCTTTTCCTTTCTTTTTATTTTCCTTTTTCTTTTCTTTTTCTTTTTCTTTTTTTCTTTTTATTTTTCTTCTTTTTTATTTTCTTTTTCTTTTTCTTTTCATTTTCTTTTTCTTTTTTTCCTTCTTTTTCTTTTTCTTTTTCTTTTTCTTTTTCTTTTTCTCTTTCTTTTTCTTTTTCTTTTCCTTTTTCTTTTTCTTCTTTTTATTTTCCTTTTTTCTTTTTCTTTTCCTTTTATCTTTTTCTTTTCCTTTCTTTTTCTTTTTCTTCTTTTTCTTTTTCTTCTTTTTCTTTCCTTTTTTCTTTTTCTTTTTCTTTTCCTTTTCTCTTTTTCTTTCTTTTCTTCTTTCCCCTTTTCTCTTTTTCCTTTTTTTTCTTTTATTTTCTTTTTCCCTTTCTCTTTTTAATTTCTTTTTCTTTTCCTTCTTTTCCTTCTTCCCTTTCCCCTTTCCCTTCTCACTATTTTAACTTATTTTACTTACTCTGTTGTCATTTCACTTTGTGCCCTGGTTTCAACCCACTGCAAGATCACTTCCAAAACGATGGGAGCTGCTCAGAGAAAGGTGATCTGAAGCAGATGGGGCTGTGAACATGGAGTTTCCTCTTTTCTGTTCCCTTTGTCAGTTCCACTCCCTGTGCTGCAGTCAAGGGCAGGAGATGAGAATCTGTCTCTGCCCTCTCCAAAGCACTCAGCTCCCAGCTAAACTGGCAGAATACAGCTTGTCCACTGCCCCTTGTCCTGTTGCTGGGCACCAATGAAAAGAGTTTGCCCTCATCTTCTTGCCCCCCATCCTTTAGCTATTGATCAGCATTGATCAGATTCCCTCTCAGGCTGCTCTTCTCCAGGCTAAACAGCCCCAGGGCTCTCAACCTTTCCTCCTCACAGAGATGCTCCAGGCCCCTCAGCAACTTTTGTAGCCTCCACTGCACTCTCTCCAGCAGTTCCCTGCCTCTCTCGAACTGGGGAGCCCAGAAGCAGACCCAGCACTACAATATGGCCTCACTAGGGCAGAGTAGAAGGGAAGAACTGCTCTTGACCTGCTGGCCCCACTCTTCCTCATGCCCCAAAAGCTGCTTTGTGTTTCATAAAGTGATCACTAAATAGAAAAGGGTAAAAACCTTCTCAGAATTTGCAGTCTAAAATTTAAACCTTTTACATTTAAAATCTCCTCTCCTTTGTTGAAATCAATTAAAATTAATGCAAATTGTTGCCATTTGTCCTATCCCTGACATGAACCAGCCTGAAGTGGAGGAATTTGTGTCGCTATTTCATCTCGGCAGCTGCTTGTCCCTGGCAGCCAGCACCTATCAGGAACCCTCCAGCAGCATCTCCCTGGGAAAAAAAATATTCCTAGGAGGACTATTCCAAGAATTCCTCTGGGTTTTCATCATCAGCTCTTCAAATCTGCTCTGAACTCCCAGGTTTGAATGTCAGGAGGCACAGGGAAAGAATGGTTGGGCCACAGGCAGCTTCATAGCTTAAGGACATCAAAGATAGGATGTGCAAGCTGAGGAGCCTGCCGAGTTCTTTTGGCTTTGTGCCCCTGTAGAAAGGGTTTTTCCTTCTGTGGCTTTTCACAATAGCACTTTCCCCTCCTCACCCCTTTCTACTGAATGGAGCTGTGCAAGGAGTAACTTGAGACAGAGTAAAACTTTCCAGCCCCCGCCCCAGCCCTTTGCCTGCCCTTTTACAGCTTCCCTGTTAGTTTTGCCCTACAATGAAACAGTCTGGAGCTGATGAGAATGAAACACCCACTTCTGCCAGGATCTCAAAAAGAGTGTTTCACAACGTGCAGCAGACTCTGATCTTTGAGTTAGGGACCAAAAACAGAGGGAGGTTTTGGAACCGTTTGGCTGGGAGAAAAGCAAACTGTGAGGGGAATCTTCTCAAGGCTGATCAATAGCTAAGGGGTGGGGGGCAGGAGGATGGGGCCAGACTCTTTTCAGGAGTGCTCAGCAACAGGTCAAAGGACAACAGACACAAAACAAAATCCAGGAGGTTCCATCTGAACAGAAGACAAAAATTCTTTCCTGTGAGGGTGCCAGAGCCCTGGAACAGGCTGCTCAGGGAGGTTGTGGAGTCTCCTTCTGTGGACAGATTCAGATTCCAAACCCACAGGACTGCAGGCTCCCAGGGTGTCAGGGGTTGGAAGGGACACAAAGAGATCGTCCAGTCCAACCCCCCTGCCACAGCAGGACCATGCAATCCAGCTCAGGTCACACAGGAACACATCCAGACAGGCCTTGAAAGGCTCCAGAGAAGGAGACTCCACAGCCTCTCTGGGCATCCTGTGCCAGTGCTCTGTGACCCTTACAGTCAAGAAGTTCCCCCTTGTGTTGAGCTGGAACCTCCTGTGCTGCAGCTTCCATCCATTGCTGCTTGTCCTATCCCAGGGAGCAGTGAGCAGAGCCTGTCCCCACTCCTCACCCCCAGCCCTCAGATAGTTATAGACATTGATTCAATCTCCTCTCAGTCTTCTCTTCTCCAGACTAAACAGCCCCAGGTCCCCACCTGGACATTGCGATCCCGGGCAACCTTCTGCAGGTGTCCCTCCTTTACCAAGGGGCTTGAACTAGATATCTCCAGAGGCCCCTTTCCAACCCCCATCATTCCAAGGTACACAAGCAGCAGGCTTCTTCCCCACACCAAGAAATCCATCTGCAGGGAGAGTGAGAATCAGGTCAGGGGCTGCCGATTCAAAGGGGATCAGGTTTTCTCTGAGCCCTGGGCAGAAGCAGTCGTTTCAAAGGCTTGGTATGTGAATTATTTCACCCGTTGCTCATCTGTCTTTTTGGCCACAGGAAAACAGGAAACCAGTTTGGAAAACATCAATGAAATGGAAACTGAGGTCTCAAAGTGTTTAGGTCTGGAGAGCTTTCCATTTTCCAACGCGTGGCTGCAGCCGAAGCACAGCCCCAGGCCAATTAAAGGTGATTGAATTGAAGGGACTTAGAATCAGTGAATCATCACAGGGTGGTTTAGGTTGGAAGGGACCTCAAAGCTCATTCATAGGCAGGGACATCTCCCACTAGAGCAGGTCACTCAAGGCCTCATACAGCCTGGCCTTGAACAAATCCAAGGTGGTTGTGGAGCACAGAATCACCCAATGTGATCGAAGATCAAAGATCACCTTGGGTGATTCTGTGCTCCACAACCTCCCTGGGCAGCCTGTGCCAGTGTCTCACCACCCTCACTGCAAACAACTTCTTCCTTACATCCAGTTTGAATCCCCCCTCTGCCAGTTTCAACCCACTGCCCCTTGTCTTGTCATTACAAGACCTTGTCAACAGTTCCTCCCCAGCCCTTCTGTCCTTCAGATACTGGAAGGTCACTCTGAGGTCTCTTTGAAGCCTTCTCTTCTCCAGGCTGCAGAGCTCCAACTCTCCCAGCCTGCCCTCATAGCAGAGCTGCTGCAGCCCTCTGAGCATCTTGGTGGCCTCCTCTGGACTGGCTCCAACAGTTCCATGTCCTGCTTGTGCTGGGGGATTCAGACTTCTCACACAGGGCTGAGATCTGACATGTGAGCTGGTGATGCTGCAAAGGGTGAAGACAACACAAGCCCCAGCACCTGCAGAGGTTATTGCTAACGGAGATGGAGTGGGGATTTGATGCAGATGTGCCCTCCCTTTATCTGTGTGATGGTTTGGGAGTTACTCCTCCCCCCCCACTCACATGAACTCACCCAGACTGTCCTCACATTCTCAAGTGAACCCCTGAGTGATTTACCACTTGTCCCACACCCTCATAGAATCATAGAATCAACCAGGTTGAAAGAGACCTCCAAGCTCATCCACTCCAACCTAGCACCCAGCCCTAGACAATCAACCAGACCATGGCACTAAGTGCCTCATCCAGGCTTTGCTTCAACACCTCCAGGGACAGCAACTCCACCACCTCCCTGGGCAGCCCATTCCAATGCCAATCACTCTCTCTGCCAACAACTTCCTCCTAACAGCCAGCTTAGATCTCCCCTGCCACTGCTTGAGACTGTGTCCCCTTGTTCTGTTGCTGCTTGCCTGGCAGAAGAGCCCAACCCCACCTGGCTACAGCCTCCCTTCAGGTAGTTGTAGACAGCAATGATCCACCTGTCTCCAGCCCTGCAGGAAGCACAGCAGAGAAGCATGGCCACCAAAAAGCCTGATGGAGCTGTAGGGTCCAGATAGTCCCTCCCCAGCCTTGCTGCCCTTCTCTGGACACCTTCCAGCACCTCAACATCTGAGGAGCCCAGAACTGGACACAGCACTCAAGGTGTGGCCTGAGCAGTGCTGAGCACAGGGGCAGAATGACCTCCCTTGTCCTGCTGGCCACACTGCTCCTGAGCCAGCCCAGGATGCCATTGGCTCTCCAATAAAAAACACTTACCAGTGTCATCCTCCTGTTCAACTCTTTCACCTCCTCATCTAAAGTCATGCTCAGGCTTCTCTTTTCAGATTGCTGCTTTTACTACCATTCCTTTTAATTCTGAAGAGCCACAGGGCTAATATCAGACGATGGAGCCAAGGAGGGAAGGCTGGCAGCTCTGTGGAGGCTTCTGCATGCCCCAAAGCTATGGGGCCACTCCAAGGCAAATCTTCCCTACAACAAAGACCTCCCTCGCCCTACTGGCCACCAAGCCCCAAAGTCAACAATTTGCCCTCTTCTCTCAGAAATTCTTCTGGCTGTCACAACTCCCAGGATGAAACAGAATCACAGAATGTCAGGGGCTGGACCTCAAAAGATCATCTCCCTCCTAAGTATTTTGCCCTTCTGAGAGTCCTCTCAGACACTCTTTCCCCCCCTGCCTCGGCGCACAACCCGGCGAGCGCTTCCAAGCTCGCTTTGCATCCCGAGAACTCACCAACAAATTGCTTCCACACTAGTCCCCAACTTCAAAACTCCTGCTGTACAAGGGTTAACCAACTTAAACGTTTAAAGAGTCATGAAATGGACTGTTTCCGCTTCCCATCTGGCTTTTATCAATGGCAAGTCGGTTTCAGAAGTACTGCTACACAATCAAAACACACAATCTCCCTAGTCAGATAATTCAATTTCAGAAATGAATTGCTTATGTGCCCATAAGTAAATACATTCCTAGGCAGGCAGATATTGACTGCTGTCAATGAAGTAATGAACTCCAGGGGAAGCGGTCGGGGCTGCAGCACCAGCCTCTTACAGACGACCCTCCGGAGTGCAGCGGCGTTAGTGGAGTCCTTGACGTGGTGGGATTGAAAGGCAGAGGGTTGCCCAGTGGGATGGGGTATCTTGAGCTACTACTGAAGATTCCAGGAGGGCCTTAGAGATGCCTTTCAGTACCTGGAGGGATCCTACAGGAAGAATAAAGAGGGACTTGCTGGAGCGTGTCCGGAGAAGGGCCAGGAGGATGCTCGGAGGGCTGCAGCAGCTCTGCTGTGAGCACAGACTGAAAGAGTTGGGGCTGTGCAGGCTGGAGAAGAGGAGGCTCCCAGGTGACCTTCTTGTGACCTTCCAGCATCTGAAGGGGGCTACAAAAATGCTGGGGAGGGACTTTTTAGGCTGTCAGGGGGTGACAGGACTGGGGGGAATGGAGCAAAGCTGGAGGTGGGGAGAGTCAGGCTGGAGGTGAGGAGGAAGTTGTTGAGCATGAGAGTGGTGAGAGGCTGGAATGGGTTGCCCAGGGAGGTGGTTGAGGCCCCATGGCTGGAGGTGTTTAAGGCCAGGCTGGCTGAGGCTGTGGGCAGCCTGCTCTAGGGTAGGGTGTCCCTGGGCATGGCAGGGGAGTTGAAACTGGCTGATCCTTGTGGTCCCTTCCAACCCTGACTGATCCTGTGATGCTATGACTTTCTGTAAGGCTGTCTAGAGACAGGACAAGGGGGAATGGTTTGAAGCTGAGGGGGAATGGTTTGAAGCTGAGGCAGAGCAGGGTGAGACTGGAGCTGAGGGAGAAGTTCTGCAGTGTAAGGCTGGTGAGACTCTGGAATAGGCTACCCAGGGAGGTTGTGGATTCCTCCTCCCTAAGGGTGTTCATGCCAGGTTAGATGAGCTCTCAGACAGCCAAGTCCAGCTGAGAGGTGTGTCTGCCCATGGTGGAAAGGTTGGAGTAGATGATTCATGAGGTCCCTTCCAGCCTGAGCCATTCTGTGATACTGAGGAACATAGCATGGACTACAAGCAATGTCATGGGTGTGGAAGGGGGAGAAATGGTCATGATTTGTTGTATCTGAGGGGGAAATGTGTTGGAAGAGATGAAAAGGACAGACGGAGCTCCTGCACAGTGTGTGCAGAAGGTCCAAGCCTTCTCATGTCCTCTTCAACTGTTTTGTTACAGCCTCACTTTCTCCAAGTGTGTTCTAAAGCAGGGTGAAAACTGCACTTCAATGTATCCAAGAAGACTTCCTGCATGCAAGAACACTCACACCCATCCAGAACAGACCACTTGGAAGGACTCCACAGCATCACGGAGGTGGCTGCAGAAAGAGCTCCCAGAGAGGCGGAATCAGTTGCTGCTTTATCTAGCCTGGCCTGGGAGAGATCCCAAGGTTGTCTGAGGAAAGCAGATACTGTTCTGTGGTGCCCTCAGCTCCTTTCTGCACCAGAGCAGGTGCATCCATCCCTAATGTGAGGGCAAACTGCCCTTGAGGTTGCTCCAGCTAGGCAGATCCTCTGCCTCCCAGCAAACCCAGCACCTTTCTGCAGAATAGTGCAATAAATCTTTGCTGAGGTCGACTGGGGGCAGGGGTGAGGTTTGCTCTCCTGCTCTGCCAGTCGATTGCTAAGAAATTAGGAGTGCTGAAAGCCTGGAGACATGGAGAGACAAATCTTCAAAAGGACAATTTTAGGAGGTACAAATTGGAACCACAAAAATCTGCATTCCCGTTCTGCATCTGCAGATAATGGCAAGCACCTGTGGTGCCAAGCGGGGATGGAGCAGGCAAAGGACAAATTAGCATGCTCCTCCAGACCCTCCTGCAAGGGGCAAAGGGTGGGATGCTGCAGGGATGCTGCACGTGGAGGAGAAGAACCATCAGAACCTGACCTCTGCAAAGTGATGGGCAGATGGGTGTCTGAAAGGAGATGAGAAGATATGGATAGTTAGATGGAGGGAGGAGAGGGGAGGGGAGGAGAAGGGAGGGGAAAGGAAGGGAAGGGAAGGGAAGGGAAGGGAGGGGAGGAGAAGGGAAGGGAAGGGAAGGGAAGGGAAGGGAAGGGAAGGGAGATACACTTACATGCTCTGGAAAGACTTGTAGCCCTTCCAGTCCTTTCTTAGCTCAGAGGGAACCACCCTGCCCAAAGCACAGATATCAGAGGCAGGCTGATCTCTCAGAAAGGATTTCTGCCTTCTCACCTGGGCTGCCCAGGGAGGTGGTGGAGTCACCGTCCCTGGAGCTGTTCAAGGCAAGGTTGGACGTGGCACTTGGTGCCATGGTCTAACCTTGAGCTCTGTGGTGAAGGGTTGGACTTGATGATCTGTGAGGTCTCCTCCAACCCTGATGATACTGTGATACTATGATACCTTACAAATGCCAAATAAAGAGGGTTCATTTTCCCTTTTGCCCCCCCCTCCCCCTTCCCCCCGTTTGTGCTGGCAGAAAGCAAACTGTGGTGCTTGAGCCCTGTTACTCCATCCGAGCCTCTCCCTGGGTGCTGACAGCTGCGAGGCACATTCACAGCCACCCTGGGCACGATGCACACTTCGGCACCGGGGAACAAGCCAAGGTTTGCCATCGGCCCTTTAAATTACACCTCCGAAGGCACCGGCGGTGGTTTTATTTCTGCCTGGTGCTGGTTAAATTCCTTTATGACAATGTCGGAGGCCAAACTGGCAGAGGTACAGTCAGACAGTGCCTGGAGAGCAGCTCCTGAGCAATCAGCTCCCTTGCAGAGTTCAGGAGGTCCTTATTTTCGTGGGGGAAGTGCTTTAATCAAGATTAATTTTTTCCAGTTTGCAGTAATCGGAGCTCTTCCTGCGTTTGCCTCAGCTCTCCTCTAGGATGAAATTATCAAATTTCCATGGCAATTAGGTTTGAGCCTAAGGAGTGGTTCTGTACAATGGATGGCAGGGAACAAGTGACACCGGGTTGGAAGATCTGCATGAACGATCTCTAGGTGACGTTGCGCCAGGAAATGTGGCACTCTGCAGCGCACAGTTTTCATCCAAGGAGTGGCTGACCTCTTGATGCTCCTGAAAACCTCAGTCCTGCTCTCAGGCTCTAAGGTCCTTCAATAAGACTGAGAAAAAATAGCAGAAGAAACCAACTTAGCAGAAAAAATAGTAGAAGAAAACAATTTAGACCTGAATTTAGGCTTTGGTTGAGTATTCACCAAATCTCCTTTACCTTCTGAGGTGCTGGAAGGTGTCCAGAGAAGGGTGACAAAGCTGGTCAAAGGCCTGGAACACAAACCCTGTGAGGAGAGGCTGAGGGAGCTGGGGGTGTGCAGCCTGCAGAAGAGGAGGCTCAGGGCAGACCTCATTGCTGGCTACAACTACCTGAAGGGAGGCTGTAGCCAGGTGGGGTTGGGCTCTTCTGCCAGGCAAGCAACAACAGAACAAGGGGACACAGTCTCAAGTTGTGCCAGGGCAGGTCTAGGCTGGATGTTAGGAGGAAGTTGTTGGCAGAGAGAGTGATTGGCATTGGAATGGGCTGCCCAGGGAGGTGGTGGAGTCGCTGTCCCTGGAGGTGTTGAAGCCAAGCCTGGCTGGGGCACTTAGTGCCATGGTCTGGTTGATTGTCTAGGGCTGGGTGCTAGGTTGGAGTGGATGATCGTGGAGGTCTCTTCCAACCTGTCTGATTCTATGATTCTGCTGAGGAGATCTTCTCAATGCTTATCAATACCTAAAGGTAAAAGGGGGGCAAGAGGATGGGGCCAGACTCTTTGCAGTGGTGGTGCACAGCAACAGGACAAAGGGCAACTGGCACAGACTGGAAGTCAGGAGGTTCCACCTAAACATAAGGAAAAATGTCTTTGCTGTGAGGATGCTGAAGCATTGGAGCAGGCTGCCCAGAGAGGTCATGGAGTCTTCTCTGGAGAGATTCCAAATATTGTGATCCTGGGCAGCTGCTGTGAGTGACCTATGAGGAGAGACTAAGGGAGTTTAGGCTGTTCAGTCCGGAGAGGGGAAGGCTCTCAGGTGACTTTATTGTGGCCTTCCAGTATCTGAAGGGGGTTACAAGAAAGATGGGAAGGGACATTTTAGGCTGTCAGGTAGTGCTAGGGCTGGGGGGAATGGAACAAAGCTGGAAATGAGTAGATTCAGACTGGACGTTAGGAAGAAGTTCTTCAGCATGAGGGTGGTGAGACCTTGGGACAGGTTGCCCAGGGAGGTGGTGGAAGCCTCATCCCTGGAGGTGTTTAAGGCCAGGCTGGATGGGACTCTGAGCAACCTCTTTCCCCCCATTTTCTTCCTTTTATTTCCATGTCCTTCCTTTCCTCTTCATCTTCCTCTTTTCAGCTCCATCTCCCTCCTTCCTCTCCATCTCTCCTTTCAGCACCACCTCCCCTTTCCCACCCCAGATTTCCCCTTTTCCCCCAAACCCAGAGCACCTGGGGCCTGTTGGAGTCTCCTCCCACCCCAGGTGTGACCACTTTGCCCTCCCTCCCCACTCCCCTTTATATTCAGCCCTAGGAAAGGCAAGCCCCAAGCTTGCCCAGCTGGGCAGAGGGATCCTCCTTGCATCATCCTGGTGAGTGCCCCTGGTGTGCACTGGGTGAATGGTGGAGGGGATCTAAAGGCTGGGGGGCCTGGTGGCCCCCTGGCTAGCTAGGGCAGAAGCTTGATGGTCACTGTAGCATCACCCACGGGTGCTGGCTGGGCCTCCTGGCTTGGGCTGAGCTTTTCTGTGTGGCATCTTGTCTGGCTGAGGGTCTTGCCCCAGGCTCTGGGGTGGGTATGAAAATGGTGGTGGTAGAGAAGGAGCTGTTTAGGCAGGGTGAAAGGGGATGGGGGTGGTGGAGCAGGGGCTGCCTTGGGGAGATGAAGGGGGTTGAGTAGAGCCTGCTTTGGGCACTACTCTCACTGTGAAGAACTTTCCCCTGATGACCAACCTAAATCTCTTCTGCTCCAGTTTCAAACCATTGCTCCTCTCACTACAAACCCTTCTAAATGGTCCCTCCACAGCCTTCCTGTAGGTCCCTTTCAGATACTGAAATGTAGCTCTAAGGTCACCCATGGGTGCTGGCTGGACCGCCTTGCTTGGGCTGAGCTCTTCTCACCTTCCTGGAGGTGTTTAAGGCCTGGCTGGATGAGGCTCTGGCCAGCCTGACCTAGTGTGAGGTGTCCCTGCCCATGGCAGGAGGGTTGGAGCTCCATGCTCCTTGTGGTCCCTTCCAACCCTGACTGATTCTATGACCCTGTGTTAGCAGAGGGGTTGGACAAGATGATCTCCAGAGGTCCCTTCCAACCCCTACCACAGTGCAATTCTGGAACTGATTATCCATTCCATTTTTTTAAAGGCTTGGTCAGGGTGAGCAGGCAGAAGCAGCTACATGGTACAGCTGAGCAGCAACAACACTGACTGAAGCAGCTGGACAATAGAACTGCCTGCAGGTCTGTTGGAAAGTAAAGGATGCATTTGGGATCCTGGTGTCAGGTCACATCTTAGTGCCTGCTGTCAGAGAATGGGGGAGAAAAGAGAAGGGTCACCACTCTGCTGTTACATGCCAGAGCCCCATCTGCAGGAAGATATTGTTGGGCTTCCCTGGACACAAAGCAGCACAGGAGAAGGGCATCTCTGAGGTGCAGGCCTGAAATCAGAGGCCATTTGCAGAGGCTGGGCACAGAAAAGCTTTTGTCAGCTGCCTTCCCACTGCAGTTCTTGCAATGTATGTTAAAAGAGAGCTAATGGCTCAGCAGGGTGGTTTCCTTTCCCTGCCCACTGCTGGCCCTGCCAAGCCTGGGAACACCCCAGTTACCTTCTCTGCTTCTTTGCCTGCTTTAAAACAGGAGTGAAGGCATCCCTCTTTCAGTACATCCTGTTGAGTGGCAGAGATGTCTGTGGGACAGCAAGGGAGGGAGGTGTGCAGCTGGTGAAGGGACTGCAGGGGTACAGCTGCCCATGAATAATGCTCTCATCAGGTCAGGAAGGATCACAGGCTCACAGGATGTCAGGGGTTGGAAGGGACCCAAAGAGATCAAGTCAAACCTTCTTGCCAGAGCAGGAGGACAGGGCAGCCCAAAGAGGTACCTACCAATAACTCCAACACAGTATCTCCTTTCCATTCTGCACTGGGGAGCAGCTGGGGATGCTGAGTGCTTAAAGTTGTCAGTGGTGGCCCAGGAAAGCACCACAACTGCACCAGTCCATACCCAAACAGCATCCCCCCAAATAAATCCCCTGGAGACATCAGCAAAGGCCTGACCCCCACCCCGAGCAGCCCTGTCTTCTGTGGCAGATTGGGTTTAACCCTCTGTGGGGTTTGGGCTTAAAACATACATCTCATCCAGACCCAGGGGAAAGCCTCTGAGTCTGTAATGTGTCTTGTTTCTGAAGCTGATGGATACAATACTCAGCAGAGGCAGGTCTAGGAGCTGGATTTTCACAACACATGCTGTTTAACTTGGGCTTGGGTCCTACTTGTACCCTCCTGAGGTCTGCAGCAGGGACAGAGCTGCTCCAGACTTGCAGCTTCCTGTGTGTGCAGCAGGAGGAGACTCCCCAGGTGGACTCTGTGGTTCTCTTGCTTCCTTAGATGATGCAGCATCTGCAAAGGAGGAGAATTGCTGTTATGTGATGAGTGAGCCACGGAGAGTGGCTTAGGAGCCAAGAGGGAGGGTAAAGAGCAGAATAACTCAGCAGCTACCACCTTATTAGAAAATACATTCAAGCACTGGGCTCTGGCCTGGCTCAGGAGCAGTGTGGCCAGTAGGAGGAGGGAGGTTATTCTTCCCCTGTACTCAGCACTGCTCAGGCCACACCTTGAGTACTGTGTCCAGTTCTGGGCTCCTCAATTCAAGAGAGATGTTGAGGTGCTGGAAGGTGTCCAGAGAAGGGCAACAAAGCTGGTGAGGGGCCTGGAGCACAGCCCTGTGAGGAGAGGCTGAGGGAGCTGGGGGTGTGCAGCCTGCAGAAGAGGAGGCTCAGGGCAGACCTCATTGCTGTCCATAACTACCTGAAGGGAGGCTGTAGCCAGGTGGGGTTGGGCTCTTCTGCCAGGCACCCAGCAACAGTACAAGGGGACACAGCCTCAAGTTGTGCCAAGGGAAGTATAGGCTGGATGTTAGGAGGAAGTTGTTGGCAGAGAGAGTGATTGGCATTGGAATGGGCTGCCCAGGGAGGTGGTGGAGTTGCTGTGCCTGGAGGTGTTCAGGCAAAGCCTGGCTGGGGCACTTAGTGCCATGGTCTGGTTGACTGGCTAGGGCTGGGTGCTAGGTGGACTGGATGATCTTGGAGGTCTCTTCCAAGCTGATTGATTCTATTCTATTCTAATTTAAGAAGAAATATGATTTAAGTGCCCTGAAAAGACTTCTTGGTTGTTGGTATTTTTCCTTTGCCTCAAAGGAAATGCTGTCTGCTGCAGCAGGAGCCACCTGTGGATGCATCCCCAGCCTGTTGTGGGCTTGCCTCAGCCATCTGAAAGACATCATTCCTCCTCTGCATTCAACCCAGGATTGTGTTACCCTGTAGTAATTCACTTACAGTTAGCAAATGATAAATCTTTGCACAGTAGGTTGAGAAATTCAAGCTAAGAAGGTATGGAAGTGCATTATTAAATCCAAATGGCTCGACAGCCCCAGCCTGTCCTCCTCACTCCAGAGCCCTATTAACAATCGTAAGGGGCATGGTCAACTGCAGCCCTGTGAGAGCTGCCCCCCAAGCACACCTCCAACGAAAAGATGACCTTTACAAGGAGCTTTGTAGCCTGCTGCCAACTGGATGCAAGGAGAAAAGAAAGCTTCAGTATTTTTCTCCCATTTCATAGAATTAAGTAGGTTGGAAGAGACCTCCAAGCTCATCCAGTCCAACCTAGCACCCAGCCCTGCCCAATCAACCAGACCATGGCACTAAGTGCCCCAGCCAGGCTTGGCTTCAACAGCTCCAGGCATGGTGACTCCACCACCTCCCTGGGCAGCCCATTCCAATGCCAATCACTCTCTCTGCCAACAACTTCCTCCTAACATCCAGCCTAGACCTCCCCTGGCACAACTTGAGACGGTGTCCCCTTGTTCTCTTGCTGCTTGCCTGGCAGAAGAGCCCAACCCCAGCTGGCTACAGCCTCCCTTCAGGTAGCTGTAGACAGCAATGAGCTCTGCCCTGAGCCTCCTTCTCCAGGCTAAACAATTTCAGTGCCATCCCTTTAAGTCTGTTCAGAATGGCTAGAGGCAGGAGGGTGACTTTGGTCTGGAGTTGCCCCCGAGGCTGGTTTTAATCAGAGCTTTGCAGAGTGACTTGGAGCTGGGGGGCGCTGCAATGTCCTTGCAAAGCTGAATTCCAGACAGCAGCTCAACAGGCTCCGTGCAGGTGGGCCCATGGGTAGGTTCCCGAGCAGGCAGATGCAGGATGTTCAGAGGTGTCACCTCAGTTTCTCTTTGCTAGGAAGAAAGGTGTGAGCTGTCTCTTGGTGGGTGGGTTTCTCTCAGTGAGCTGCTGTGGTTGGTGATTTATAAGCCAGAGCAGGAAAGAACAGAAAGTCACTAAATCCTGACATTTGCCCTTATCAGCAGACATTTGTGCCGGCTTAGGGGTGTTTATCTCCCAGCTGAGCTGCTGGCTGCACCACTGAGCAGTGGCATTATCTGTTCAGCCTCTCCATAAATAGTTCAGCTTCAGGTCAGCACAAAGACAAGAATATTTTGGGGACAGATGAAGACTGAAGCATGAGAACTCCGCCTGTGCTTGCTCAGCGACTTGTAGTGAAAGCACACAGTAGTCTGACCTGCTCATTCTCATCTATGCCTACAGTTTAGCCACCAAGATATAACCTCTGTCCTCAGCTTAGATCACACCTTACACTAGGTATCAGAAAGTACCTTTTAATCTGAGGGTGATGAGACCAGGTCAGGCTGGTTGGGGCTCTGAGAGATGTGATCAAGTCAAAGATGCCTGCTCTGACAAGCAGAGGGTGGAGAAGATCTCTTTAAAAGGTCCCTTCTCACCCAAACTGTTCTGTCATTCTAGGATTTTGAAGGCTGAGGGTTTGTCAGGAGCCCAGTGCACCCCTAACCCCCATCAGACCTCCTGATGGGGCATCATCAACTCAGACATGGGAGTGGAGTTGGTAGCTATTAAAGGTCCCTCCTCACCCAAACTGTTCTGCCATTCTAGGATTTTAAAGGCTGAGGGTTTGTCAGGAGCCCAGTGCAGCCCCTAATACCCATCAGACCTTCTCTGCACATGCTGGAGTGTGGCCACAGAAGGGCCAGGAGGATGCTCAGAGGGCTGCAGCAGCTCTGCTGTGAGCACAGACTGAAAGAGTTGGGGCTGTGCAGGCTGGAGAAGAGGAGGCTCCCAGGTGACCTTCTTGTGACCTTCCAGCATCTGAAGGGGGCTACAAAAAAGCTGGGGAGGGACTTTTTAGGCTGTCAGGGAATGACAGGACTGGGGGGAATGGAGCAAAGCTGGAGGTGAGGAGAGTCAGAATGGAGGTGAGGAGGAAGTTGTTGAGCATGAGAGTGGTGAAAGCCTGGAATGGGTTGCCCAGGGAGGTGGTTGAGGCTCCATGGCTGGAGGTGTTTAAGGGCAGGCTGGATGAGGCTGTGGGCAGCCTGATCTAGTGTGAGGTGTCCATGCCTATGTCAGGGGAGGTGTTTAAGGCCAGGCTGGATGAGGCTGTGGCCAGCCCGATCTAGGGTAGGGTATCCATGCCCATGGCAGGGGGGTTGCAACTGGCTGATCTTTGTGGTCCCTTCCAACCCTGACTGATTCTATCTGTTCAACAAAGATGCTTAATTTTTAGCTTAAATCCAAAAGGCTTTATCCTAAATGAATGTGACACCCAATCAATGGGACTTTTTTTCCCTGCAGAAGGACTGGAGGGTTGGGATTTAATCGGGAGAGTCAGGAGACTTCTCCTACAGCCTCCAGTTGATAGAAATGAATATTCCAGCATTGTTTTCAAGCTTATTAACTGTGTCACATTGCTATTGCCTCCAGTCATTTCTGCAGAAAACAAATAAACAGCAAGCATTTGTCAGCCTCAGCAATAAACTATAGTGGCAGCAAACTTAATCTGGTGTTAATTAGGCTTGTGGAAAACTAAATCAAGCATCAGAAACCACAGATTATTTTAGGCTTCCTCTAGCATAAACACCCAGGCTTGAGGATCCATAACATATTATTTTTGTTGACAGTTTTCCTCTTCTCCTCCAATTTATTCCCTGGCCCTGATAGGCTGCTCCTTGATTGCTTTTTAGCTCTGTCTTCTTTTGGCCTCAGTGTGGCAGTTTGTTAATCCTTCCTATTTTTGTGTATTTAGGCGGGATTACAGACTTCAAATGCGCTGTAAAAGGAACCTGTATACAAGCTTTCAAAAGCACTTAAGAGGGCCAGTGACAGAGGTATTGGCCTTGCAAGGAAATCCAGAGCAGGTCGGAAATCATCCCCCGTGTTTATTCATAAGCCATTTTTAATTATTCAGCAGGAATGAATGAAAGGGCTGGAAAATGCAAAGTGACAGAGGGGGCTGCATTCGGTTACAGCTCGGGGAGAACAAGGGAGGGATGGCTGTGCTTTCAAGTCCAGATAATTTGGGTGTATCACAGTATCACCAAGGTTGGAAGAGACCTCACAGATCATCAAGTCCAACCTGTTACCACAGAGCTCAAGGCTAGACCATGGCACCAAGTGCCACGTCCAATCCTGCCTTGAACAGCTCCAGGGACGGCGACTCCACCACCTCCCTGGGCAGCCCATTCCAGTGTCCAATGACTCTCTCAGTGAAGAACTTTCTCCTCACCTCAAGCCTAAATTTCCCCTGGCACAGCCTGAGGCTGTGTCCTCTTGTTCTGGTGCTGGCTGCCTGAGAGAAGAGAGCAACCTCCTCCTGGCTACAACCACCCCTCAGGTAGCTGTAGACAGCAATAAGGTCACCCCTGAGCCTCCTCTTCTCCAGGCTAAACAA
>WAAF01017932.1:1412-87134 GCA_013400475.1 Tricholaema leucomelas | reverse complement strand
AGCCAGTTCCAACCCCCAGACATAGGCAGGGACACCTCCCACTAGAACAGGTTGCTCAAAGGCTTCATCCAACCTGGCCTTGAACACCTCCAGGGAAGTTGCGGAGCACAGAAGCACCCAATGTGATCTATGATCACATTGGGTGCTTCTGTGTTCCACAACTTCCCTGTGCAACCTGTGCCAGTGTCTCACCACCCTCACTGCAAAGAACTCTTTCCTAACATCCAGTTTGAATCTCCCCTCTGCCAGTTCTAAACCCATTATCCCTCATCTTGCCATTACAAGCCCTTGTCTATAGTCCCTCCCCAGCCTTCCTGTAGACCCCCTCCAGCTACTGGAAGGCTACTCCAAGGTCTTCTCAAAGCCTTCTCTTCTCCAGGCTGCAGAGCCCCAACTTTTGCATCTGCAACAGCCCCGTGCTGGCTATAGATTAACACTTGCCAGACACCACCATTGCAGACCTCACTTTCCCCTAGTTCTTCATTCTTCCTCAAGCCTCTGTTCCCATAAAAGTTAATCTTAGATGGGCTGGGAAAGGACTCAGTGTTCGCTGATGGGGACGAGCTGATTCTCAAGCTGATTTGCATTAATTTTGAGAGTCAGATTTTATTTGTTCCCCCTTTCTTTCCAGGAAAAACTGAAGTCATATAAAGCAAAAACCACACCCAGCCTGGTTTTGATCACTTGGCAACCTCAGAGCCCAGCTCCTCAAAGTAAATATTTCCTATGAAGATCGTTAAGGGTGCGACCAACATGTAAGGAACAGCAAGAGGAAAATACAGCTTTAAACCTAATACCACATCATGCTGCATTCATTAGTGACTTGCCATTGGAGCTGGACCAGGAATAAATCAAAGTGCATGGAGCACAAGGATATTTCAGTGTGTTAAATGCTTCTGAAGCAGTACAATTAACTTCCCCCACCCCCACCCCTTCAAGTGCGATGTGTGGCCACAGCTTGAGTGCTGTGTCCAGTTCTGGGCTCCTCAATTCAAGAGAGATGTTGAGGTGCTGGAAGGTGTCCAGAGAAGGGCAACAAGGCTGGGGAGGGGCCTGGAGCACAGCCCTGTGAGGAGAGGCTGAGGGAGCTGGGGGTGTGCAGCCTGCAGGAGAGGAGGCTCAGGGCAGACCTCATTGCTGGCTACAACTACCTGAAGGGAGGCTGTAGCCAGCTGGGGTTGGGCTCTTCTGCCAGGCAAGCAGCAACAGAACAAGGGGACACAGTCTCAAGTGGTGCCAGGGGAGGTCTAGGCTGGATGTTAGGAGGAAGTTGTTGGCAGAGAGAGTGATTGGCATTGGAATGGGCTGCCCAGGGAGGTGGTAGAGTTGCTGTCCCTGGAGATGTTCAGGAAAGGGCTGGATGAGGCACTTAGTGCCATGGTCTGGTTGACTGGATAGGGCTGGGTGCTAGGTTGGAGTGGATGAGCTTGGAGGTCTCTTCCAACCTGCCTGATTCTATTCTCTTCCAGGATGGTTCAATGCAGGAGCTGCACCTTCACCTACCAGGCAGCGCAGCCAGAAGGTCCTCTGGGATGAGGACACACATGCCTAGGATGTGCTCTGGGAAGCTTGCCAGCTCCTGCTCGGTGAGAAACAGGCTGACTTTGTATTTATCCCCACAGAAAGCGAGCTGACGCACCGCGCAGCGTGCTGGAGGAAAGAAGATAAGGCAGCAGCTGCGCTCCTTCCTGCCGGCCGCTCAGCGGAAAGCCTCTCCTTTATCTGCTGAAGGCAGGGCTGACCACCTCCTGCTCCTGGGTGGGGGGGCGCCACGCTGGGAACAGCCTTTTGAAGCCATACCGCAGCAGTTTAACAGCACAGAGACCATCCAAGTCGTCCTGGCTGTGAGCAAGGGGATGCTCACCCTGGCTGGGCTGCAGTGCTTCGCAGTGGCCCCAACTTCCCTGCTGTAACCCAGCTTTTTACAGAATCACAGAGTCAAAGCAACATGCAGGCTGGGAAAGCCCCTCAGGATCACCAAGTCCAACCTAGAACCCTGCTCTACAAGATTCACCTTAAACCATAGCCCCAAGCACCACATCCAAACCACCCTTAAACACAGCCAGGGTGGGTGACTCCACCACCTCCCAGGGCAGCTCATTCCAGTCCCTGACCACTCTCTCCGTGAAAAACTTTCCTCTAATGTCCAATCTAAACCTCCCCAGTCTCAACTTGAGGCCATTCCCCCTTGTTCTGTCTCCAATTCCCTGTGAGCAGAGCCCAGCAGCAGCCTCTCCACAGTGTCCCTTCAGGTAGCTGTAGACAGCAATGAGGTCTCCCCTCAGCCTCCTCTGTTTCACACTAACCATCCCCAGCTCCCTCAGTTGCTCCTCATCAGATTTATTCTCTAGCCACTTCCCCAGCTTTGTTTCCCTCCTCTGGACCTGCTCCAGCACCTCCACATCGCTCTTGTAGTGCAAATACTCAAAGTGTGGCCTCACCAGAGTCGAGTCCAAGGGGACAATCACTGTCCTGCTCCTCCTGGCCACAGCATTTCTAATAGAAGCCAGGATGCCACTGGCCTTCTTGGCTGCCTGGGCACACTGCTGTATTTGTGTGCTCTCATATTCAGCTCCTGTCTATTAGAGCCCCCAGATCCCTTTCTGCCAGGCAGCTCTCCAGCCACACTGCCCCAAGCCTCTGCCATAGTTTGGGGTTGTTGTGACCCAAGTGCAGGACACTTTAGGTCCAAACTTCTGCTAGCCAACAGAATCGTTCATCACAGCAACAATTTTGCTCCGCTCTGCATCATGGATGCAATTCTAACAGAAGGACTAAAGGAGGTCCAGGTGAGAGATGCCAGCCAAAATAAAATGCCAGATCCTGCAGGTTTGCAAGAGATGTTTCACACCAATGCACTCAAGCACAGCAGACCCATTAGCCACAGATATTCCAAAGGTCAGTGTATGCAGGGTATTTGACAACTATCATCACAGCTCTGTCCTCTGCTCTAGGCTTTTCAGAGTGTTAAATCAAACTAATCCTCTACAGGAGTGAGCAGCCACTGTTGTCATCACTGATAATAGGAGCTGGTTGGAAAAGGTATGTGCTTGATGTATCAGAGTATTAAATTATAGCATATAGAATGTTAAGGGTTGGAAGGGACCTCCAGAGATCATCAGATCCAACCCCTCCTTGCCAAACACAGAATCACCCAGGGCAGGTCACGCAGGAATGCATCCAGGTGGGGTTTAGAAGTCTCCAGAGAAGGAGACTCCACAACCTCTCTGAGCAGCCTGCTCCAGGGTCTCTCACCCTCACAGTAAAGAAGTTTCTTCTGGTGTTGAGGTGGCAGCTCCTGTGTTCTGGCTTACATCTATTACTCCTTGTCCTACTACTGAGTGCCACCAAAAAGAGGCTGTCCTCTTCCTCTTCACCCCTACCCCTCAGATATTTGTACACACTAATAAGATCTCCTCTTAGCCTCCTCTTCTTGAATCAGCTTTAATATTACTCAAACAACAGGGAACAGCCTCCACTCTGCCCTGGTGAGACCCCATATTGAGTACTACAGTCAGTTTTGGGCTCCCCAATTGAAGAGGGACAGGGATCGGCTGGAGAGGGTCCAGTGGAAGGCTATGAGGATGATGAGGGCACTGGAGTACTGCCTGATGAGGAGAGGCTGAGGGACCTGGGGCTGCTTAGTGTGGAGAACAGAAGACTGAGAGGGGATTGAATCAATGTTTATGACTATCTGAGGGCTGGGGGTCAGGAGTGGGGGACAGGCTCTGCTCATTGCTCCCTGGGATAGGACAAGCAGCAATGGATGGAAGCTGCAGCACAGGAGGTTCCAGCTCAACACAAGGGGGAACTTCTTGACTGTAAGGGTCCCAGAGCACTGGCACAGGCTGCCCAGAGAGGCTGTGGAGTCTCCTTCTCTGGAGCCTTTCAAGGCCTGTCTGGATGTGTTCCTGTGTGACCTGAGCTAGATTGCATGGTCCACAGCTCTCTTCAGGTCCCTTCCAACCCCTACCATCCTGTAAGCTTGTGTGATCCTGTGATCTATTCGGGTCCCTTCCAACCCCTACCATCCTGTGAACATGCCGGGCACCACCTTCCCGTCTCTTCCCACCTGGATTAGGTTTGATGTACCCATTTACTGCACTGATGAGGTTCTCACAGAGGACTTGGTGGTAATTAAGGAAGGGTAAAAATCAGTTTCACACTAAGTGACTTTGCTTTTCGTTGCCACAAGATGGAGCCTTGAGATTAAAGCTTTAGCTGGAGGTCTGATTTCTTGTTTGATGAAGCTAAACCACGTTTAAAGATCCACCTTTCATTTTCTCAGATGGTTATCGGTGCTTTCTTACTCAATCATGTTTTTCATCATCTCTCATTAGTTAGCTATGAGGAAATTAGGGGAGACTCTGCCAAAACAGATGCTGCTCTGGCATAACTTGGTAGAGGAAGATGTTGAACAAGACAGTTTCAATTCTGTAATAAGAAATCATCCTCCAATCCCCAGGAAAATAACTTCTGGGAGGAGGTGAAAGGGCTGGAGCAGCTCTGCTATGAGGATAGGCTGAAGAAGCTGAGGTTGTTCAGCCTGGAGAGGGGAAGACTCCAGGAAGACCTTAGAGCTGCCGCTCAACAGCTGAAGGGATCCCACAGGAAGGCTGCAGAGGAACTTCTCATAAGGGTGTCTGGAGACAGGACAAAGGGGAATGGTGAGGGAAAGCAGGGTTAGACTGGATCTGAGGAGTAAGTTCCTCAGTACAAGGGTGGTTGGAATCTGGAATAGGCTGCCCAGGGAGGCTGTGGATGCCTCTTCCCTGGGGGTGTTCAAAGCCAAGCTGGATAAGCCCTTGAGCAGTCAAGCCTAGCTGAGAGATGTCCCTGCCTATGGTAGGAAGGTTGGAGGAGATGATCTCTGAAGTCCCTTCCAACCTAAGCCATTCTGCGACACTATGAAACGGTAGAAGAGTGAGCACATTGTGGGAAAGCTGAGGCATACATGGGGACAAAAGGCAGGTATTTAGGGGGCAGCAAGCTTGGAGCTTTCTCTTCTTTACCTTCTGATTCAATTTTCTTTCTCTGAAAATCCCCTCAGGTGTTTTTTTTTCTGAAGGATGATAAAAAGCCACCAACAGCAAAGCTTTAGTGAGTTCCAGCACTCGATGTCAGCAGCAAACTGAAGACAAACTGTTCATAGAATCACAGAATCAAGCAGGTTGGAAGAGACCTCCAAGCTCATCCACTCCAACCTAACACCCAGCCCTAGCCAATCAACCAGACCATGGCACTAAGTGCCCCAGCCAAGCTTTGCTTGAACACCTCCAGGGATGGCGACTCCACCACCTCCCTGGGCAGCCCATTCCAATGCCAATCACTCTCTGTGAAGAAGATTGCTATTGTCCCACCAGCATCTTCCTCTCTGACCTCTGCCCCAAATCTAAAGCCTGGTTGTATAAATCTAATTTCTCTTTTTGTTTTCACTTCCCTTCAGCCTTTTTTTTTTTTTCTTCTGGTTTATGCATTTCTGGTGGATTGTTCTCTTTGTGGGTTTTGTTTGTTTGTTTGTTTGTATTTTTCCTGGTTGAAGTTATTGTGGAAAAGCTGGGGAAAGATGTGAGGTTTGGATTTTTCTCTGAGGGCATTTGAGCTCTGGAAAAGTCTCTGGAAGTGGGTTTCACAGGGAAAAAAACCCAAAACCCACCCAAACAACCCCAGACTTTTGTATTTGGGCTTCACTTCTGAGAGTAATCGTTGCAAGGCTCCAGCGAGTCCCCACCCCTGCAGGGATTTGGCCAGCAAGGAGAAGAGTTGGAGGAGAAAGAGCCAAAGTTTGAATCCAGCTCTGAGCTCAGCTGAAGGCTGGGGCCTGATAAGGCTTGCTGTGCTCTTTGACTTTTTGTGTTGGGGAGTGACAAGGAGTACTGCATCCAGTTCTGGAGCCCCTATGACAAGAGGGATGTGGAGATGCTGGATTGTGTCCGGAGAAGGGCCATGAGGATGCTCAGAGGGCTGCAGCAGCTCTGCTGTGAGCACAGACTGAAAGAGTTGGGGCTGTGCAGTCTGGAGAAAAGAAGGCTCCCAGGTGACCTTCTTGTGGCCTTCCAGTGTCTGAAGGGGGCTACAAAAAAGCTGGGGAGAGACCTTTTAGGCTCTCAGGGAGGCGTTTAAGGCCAGGCTGGATGAGGCTCTGGACAGCCTGCTCTAGGTAGGGTAGGGTGTCCCTGCCCACAGCAGGGGTTTGGAACTAGATGATCCTTGTGGTCCCTTCCAACCCTGACTGATTCTATGATTCTATGCCAAAACTCACTGAGAGCAGGGCAGAGTGACAACTGTTGTTGAGTAGAGAAGCTCAATAACTCTTCTGCTCAGGTCTTCACTGGGAGCCCAGGTGTGTCTGGCTCGCTGTATGAAAGTGCCGCTGCCTGTTTTATCCTCCCTGGTAAGGTAAGCAGGATCAGGGCACAACTGCCCATGCTCTCAGAGAGCTCATCTAAGAGACTCCAGGTAGTAGAGGACCATACTGAAACGTTTGTGGACTCCTTGGCATCCCCATCTCTCTGGCCTCCTGCGTGCATGGATCCCAAATGAATGGTTTGGCTCATGGATCAGTGATCCCCTCCTGAATTCCACTCTTAGCCATCACACTGTCAGAACAGCAAAGGTCTGAACCCCAGCTGCTTGCTATGGCCTAGGCAGAAAGAATGAGGTGCTAGAGCAGCACCCCACTGCCATGGTCAACCTGATTTTGGGTTTCACTACCTCAAACTTCCCAGCACTCTGCTGCTCAGCCTGCTGATATTCCTCCAGCTGAACTGTTGGATGACCACTGCCCTGCCAAGGAGTAAGAAAATGTATCTGCCTGTTATTTTGTGAGGAATACCTCATGGTGCCCTGCCAGCCAGAAAACAGGCTGGTTGTGTTGTGCTTGAAAACAAGCCTGGTTGTGTTGCGAGAGGCTGGAAGTAAACAGGCACCCTGCTGCAGGACCAGGCAGGCTTCCCACAGGCAGCTCTGCTGCCCTGCACAGGTCCAGCAGTTGGGCAATCCCTCTTCTGGGAGCTCCATCCTCCAAGAGGTCTTTTAGATAAAAAGCCACCACCCTTTTCTGTGGTTTCTTGTACCAGCTCCTTTTTCACACAGAAAATCACTGTAAATAACGGCTCGGTTGTACCCGAACCCAAACCTCCACTTCCAAGTACCATAAAGGGTTTCTGTCCCTTGATTTGTTTTCTTGTTGCAAATGTCAGTGCTTCCTCTGCAAACCTGAGACTCGAGGTGACACTGAGGATACACTTCCCCAGCAGAAACAGGGCTCTGAAACTGGCCTCAGCCCCACACTGCCACACGGCTGTGCTAAGTCACACAGAGGCTGTGCTAAGTCGCACAGAGGTTCAGGACTGACCTCTGAGGAGCATTTTAAAAGAAGGCTGGGTTTTCCACTACAGAAAGACTTCCTTCCCTCTTCCCTCTTCCCCCTTCCCCTAGTGCTGCCCTGCACCACTTTCACTAAGGGTTGGAAGGGACCTCTGCAACCACCCGGTCCACGCTAAAGCAGGCTGCCCAGGATCACAACGTGCAGGCAGGTTTGGAACCTCTCCAGAGAAGGGCACTCCACAACCTCTCTGGGCAGCCTGCTCCAGGGCTCCAACACCCTGACAGAAGAGAAAAAATGTTCTCCTTCTGTTCAAATGGAACCCTCCTGGGTTCCAGTTTGTTCCCATTGTTGTCCTGCGTCCTGTCACCGGGCACCATTGAGAAGAGTCTGGCCCAAACCCAATCATGCCACTCGTTCTTGCCTCCTCAGCTCTTTCTGAGTGCCCTGCACTTTCCCAGCCCCTCCTGCCTTACTGCTCAGACTGATTAAAACATGGTGAGCAACCTGGCTATGAAAACAACATCTCCAGTGGAATGACCACTTCCAAGGTTCTACATGATAGAAACCAGGCTCCACCTTACCCTTTCGGTACAGTAATTGAACAGAAACTGACCTCAGCTAACATTAATTTCCAATAAGTCTGGAAACGAAGCAGACACAGATCTGCTAATTAAGGTGAAAAAGCAGCTCATCCAAGACACTGAAGCAAGGCTCTCAGCAAGCAAAACACCAAAGACACATCTATCTGATCCAGTCTCTGTGTTTATTATTCCCAGGAGGTTATAGAGGATGTAAGTGGGAGAATTTCTGCTGCTGTTATTAATTTCAGTGGCATCTTTTCCTGTCAGCAAACACCAGTCAGCTCTGCTGAATGGATGTAGCTGGATTTCAAGAGAATAGTGATGAAGGCCTGTCACAGGGTTACAGTTGGATTTCAGATGGCATCCACCATATGCCACAGAGTAAGGGGGACACAGTAGGGGAGATTGTGCCCTTCATTAATGGCAATATTCACTTGGGAAGAGGTAGAAGAAAATAACCTAGAAACAAGGCCATCGTTCTCCTGACAGCCCTGTGGGAACCTCAGTTTGTGCTGAGACTGAACTGATTTTCCTGCTGAGCCTGACAGGCATGTGGACACCACCCCACATGGCAACGAGAGCAGCAGGCTGTGAGTAGTGAAAGCAGCTCTCATTTGTTTGAAGCACGCTAGAAATCCCAAGAGAAGAGTCTGTGACCAGCTCTGAAGCTGTCCATGAGCCAACAGCCTGCTTTTGTCTTCAGTAGGATGAGCCACATACTGGGTTACATTAGGATGAGGGAAGTTATGAGCCCCTTCTACTTGATGACACCTGGAGGCTGCCTCAGCTTTAGTGCAACAGGTGTTGGGCCTTCCTGCAGCTCAAGAGGGATACAGAGACATTGGAAAAGACCTGTGAAGAGAGAATGAAATGGTCAGGGCCCCAAAGTACCTGATCTACAGGGAGAGAGGCTGGTGGAGCTGGGCTTGGCAGCCTGACAAAGAGGGGCCCAAAGGGTGACCTAAGAGCTGCCAACAGTTCTGTGAAAGGAAGTCGCAGAAATGTCAGACTCAAAGTCCTGTCAGCAGTGCCAGAAGATAGAAACAAGGTGTGATGGCCACAAATTGCAGTTGTGGAGCCCCCAGCACAAGAAGGACATGGAACTGCTGGAGCCAGTCCAGAGGAGAGCCACGAAGATGCTGAGAGGGCTGCAGCAGCTCTGCTATGAGGACAGGCTGAGAGAGTTGGGGCTCTGCAGCCTGGAGAAGAGAAGTCTCCTTAGAGTGGCTTTGCAGTATCTGAAGGGAGCCTACAGGAAGGCTGGGGAGGGACTATTGACAAGGTCTGGTAATGTCAGGACGAGGGGGAATGGGTTTAAGCTGGAGGAGGGGAGATTTAGACTGGATGTTAGGAGGAAGTTCTTTACAGTGAGGGTGGTGAGACACTGGCACAGGTTGCCCAGGGAGGTTGTGGATGCTTCCTCCCTGGAGGCGTTTAAGGCCAGGCTGGATGAGGCCTTGAGCAACCTGCTATAGTGGGAGGTGTCCCTGCCTATGGCAGGGGGTTGGAGCTGGATGATCCTTGAGGTCCCTTCCAACCTAAACCATTCTATGATTCTATGATTCTATGAAATTGTAGCTTGTGAGACACAGGTTTGACATTAAGGGGAAAAAATTGGTAGGAAGATAGTGTAGGACTCTAGATGGGCTGAGGAGTCTCCATCTTTAGTGTCTGTCCAAGATTCATCTACACCAAACCTGATCTAATGTTGGTGACAGTCCTTTGTGTGGGGAGTTGGACCAAAGAACCAACAGAATTTCCTTCCAACAAACATTCCCATCCTGTGATCTTAAATCCAGGCAAATGCCCATGTCTGTAACATTAACTTGCTGAGATATCAATATCTCCTGAGTTGCTTTCCTTAAGAAGATTTCCTTTTGGAGCTAGAGTGCTTCACATAAGAGTATAGTAGGAGAAAATGATCCCTTTTTTAGGGACTTATTAATTCCACACTTTCCAAACCCAAATGCTATCCACTCCACTGTCTGCTGGAAAGCCAACAGGTTCAAAAATAGCATCACATGTGGTCCCATCAAAGACTTCTAACATCCCCAGGTGTCTGCTTGATGTGAAGAGGAAAATGAAGTGCCACAAGTTGCTTCCTCTGTCATGATGTGGTATCAAGGGCAGGAACAGAAGACACCTTCTGCAGCAAAACCTGCAGTCTGCAGAACTGCAGACAGGGGATTTGCTTTCCTTTTAAATTGAAATTCATCCTTCCAGAAGTGAGCCATGAAAACAAACAGTTAACAGCTCCGTTTGGGTTGGGTGGTTTGACGATGTAATAGCTCATCCAAGATTAAACTTTGTGCTTCTGCCTGTGTTTGTGTGTGCCATCGTGTTTCTTCCTTCCTGCACTGTAAAGAGGAAACCCGTGTGTGCATGTGCCTGTGGACCATCACAGGCTCCTTCCTCTCTGCCTTGCACAGAGGAAGCAGCAGCTGGGCTCATCAGCCTGCACGTTACAGCACCAGCTTTCATCTCCACCCAGGAGCAGACACCGCAACTCTGCCCCTCGGAGCTGTCAGTCCCTTTGCTCACAGATAGATACCGTAGCAGGACACCACAATCACCTCTTCTGCTCCTTAACAGAAGATCTGCAGCCCTTTGCACAACTTCTCCAGCAATCTGCAGGAAGATAGAAAGCAGAAATCTCTTTAACTGACAATATTTGTGCTCCCAGCTGCTGCTAGGGCAGGTGTGCTGCGGTTAGGTCTATTTTTGACAGCACAGGCAGATGAAAAGGGACACCTGTATGCTATAAAAAACATCCAGGGGAGTCAGTGAGGGTGAAGGCAGGTTCATTTTCCACCAGTAAAGTCCATATTATTTCATTAGGTAAAGGAGAGCAAAAGGACAATGTAGGTGGCTGCAAAGATTGGTACCACGTTCTTACCCCAAGGCTTGTTACAGGATGATTTCAGTTAGCACCAAGGTGCTGAAGGTCAGGAGGTTGGGAGATACAACAAAATACGCTGTTCTTTCAGGTTCTTATCAATTACTTCTACTGCTCTGATATCTAACATCCATCCTTAGACAGAAAAGTGACAGAAAGCAGGCTGTTGGCAGGAAACAATCGTAGAATCATAGTAACACAGAAGAGTTTGGGATGGAAGGGACACTTAAAGGTCATCTGGCAGGGAAATTGCAGTAGATGGTTTCTAAGGTCCCTTCCAATCTGAACCATTCTGTGATTCTTGTTTCCTTGGCTTTTCTCAGAGCTGTGTCTTTCCTGGGAGCTTTAATCAATGTTATGCTGCTAGAGTGCCCTTGCAGCAATCGCTGCATGGTTCAGAAGTGACATATCTACAGGTACCATTTTCATTAAGCTGCCGTGGAGCTGCCGTGGAGCTGCTGAGTGCTCAGCCACGCCAACGCGCCACAGAGTAAACCCACACGCAACGAGTCAAACGAGCTGCACCAGTCCAGGCACAGCTTTGACAGCACTCTAGGGCCTGCTGCCAGCACAGCTCTCTTGAGCTGGGAACATCTTCACACAGCTGCAGTGTGCCTTCAGCTCTGATTTAGCTGCGCTTGCAGCCAAGCACATATGGAGTTCAGCACAGTGTGGGACAGCACAGCTAAAAAAGATGTACCCCTGTCCATGGTCACCATTAAACTAAATCCAAACTACAGAGAATGGTTTAGGTTGGAAGAGACCTCCAAGATCATCTGTCACAGGCAGGGACACCTCGCACTAGAGCAGGTCACTCAAGGCCTCATCCAACCTGGCCTTGAACACCTCCAGGGAATGTGATCCTTGATGACATTCTGTGATTCTGTGCTCCACAACCTCCCTGGGCAACCTGTGCCAGTGTCTCACCACCCTCACTGCAAACAACTTCTTCCTAACATCCAGTTCCAATCTCCCCTCTGCCAGTTCAAACCCATTCCTCCTCATCCTGTCATTACAAGACCTTGTCAATAGTCCCTCCCCAGCACTCTTGGAGCCCCCTTCAGATACTGCAAGGCCACTCTAAGGTCTCCTCAAAGCCTTCTCTTCTCCAGGCTGCAGAGCCCCAACTCTCTCAGCCTGTACTCATAGCAGAGCTGTTGCAGCCCTCTCAGCATCTTGGTGGCCTCCTCTGGACTGGCTCAAACACTTCCTTGTCCTTCTTGTGTTGGGGGCTCCAGAACTGCACCCAGGACCACAGGTGCAGACATTCTCGCGTGCTCAGCAACACACAAGAGTAACATCAACGAAGTTACTAAGTCAAGCACTCAAAAACTAGGAAACACTGATGTGATGTTTCCCTGTGCAACATTAACTGAGCCCCCTTTGTGCTTGCAGTACAATATGGTGTTAATTAAATCAGGAAAATTAATGTGATCAATTAAACTGAGGGGGGATAGTTTAATTAATTAAGATAATTAAACTGAGGGGTGGGTGGATGCTAGGTTGGACTGGATGATGTTGGAGGTCTCTTCCAACTTGGTTGATTCCATGATTCTATGAAAAGCCTGGATGAGGCACTTAGTACCGTGGTCTAGATGATTGGACAGGGCTGGGTGCTAGGTTGGACTGGATGATCTTGGAGGTCTCTTCCAACCTGGTTGATTCTATGATTCTATGGTAGGAAAAATGTCTTTATAGAAAGGGTTCTGAGGCACTGGAACATCTATGTAGTTAACACGGAGTTGTTTTGCTGCAGTTGATAAGAGGCTGGCCACAGCAGCATTATCTGTTGAGCCTGAGGTGTACCTACCAGCCATTCTAGCAGGCTGGCTCTAACACCACCCCACAACTCTTACTAGCAAGCAGAGATGATGATGCAGAGAAAATGGCAGGGATAGAGGGGTGGGGTTAACCTCGGCCCGTTCCCATTTAGGGTGTCTAAAAAGTCATCGGCCTCGATCAGCTCACAGTTCTTGATCAGCCTGAGGGTCCTTGCCCACAGCAGCCCCAGGCAGGTGAGCTCACAGCTCAGTGCAGCTGGCAGCAGAGCCTCAGCCAGCCCAGCTTGCCAGAGGGAGGACTGCTGGGCATGCCATCCCTGAGGGTGGGTTTAGGGGCACGTGTGCCTGAAAGGAAAAAGGGAGAACCCGAGATGACATCTCTCAGTGCCAAGGTAAACATTCATCTGTGTTCAAACCCATGTATTCGGTCAGTCCAGCAGAAGGCAGTTTGAGCTTTGAGTGCTTATTGCTTCCCCTCTAACAGCAGTGTTTAGCAATGCCTTTTTTTGCTTAGCCCTGCCAAGACTCTGGGTTCCCACTGTACCTCTGGTGTAACTCTGCTTGCCTCACCGCAGTTACGCCACAGGAGAGTTGGGCCCTTTAGTGGTCTGGGGGGTGCTGGTTGCTCTGGGCAGGCTGCTTGCTCAGTAGGTTTTCTGAAGGACTTGGAATTTCTTGTGGAATTCTCTTCTGTGAGGCAATGGCTGCGTGGGCAGTTGAGTCCTACACCAGTCTGAGCACAGCCTTTAGAGGATGTACTGGTGATGTTACTGAATCAGTATAGAATCATAGAATCGGTCAGGGTTGGAAAGGGACCACAAGGATCATCTAGTTCCAATTCCCTTGCCATGGGCAGGACACACTACCCTTGGCCAGAGCCTCATCCAGCCTGGCCTTAAACACCTCCAAGGATGGGGCCTCAACCACCTTCTTGGGCAACCTATTCCAGGCTCGCACCACTCTCATGGTGAATGCCTCTTTGTCTCCTTCAGGCTCATTTCTCTGCCCATCACTTCCATAGTCTGTCAGTACAGAGAAAAAGGACTCATGAGGTGCCTCTAGGCTCATCTAATATTCTTGTTAGACTGTTTCACAACAAGACAATCAGTAGGAGTAATGCATGCTTTCTTGGCCACAGGTACTCATCAAGTGCAGTGAAGAAAAGCAAGCCAGGCAGGGAGGGAAGTCAGTGCAATAAACCAGAGCTAGAGACCCTCAGTCAAGGGCCCAAATTCATCTCAATCCAGGAGGGGGAAAAAACCTTTCCTCTACAAACGTTTATATTGGCAGCTGAAATGCAGACCAATTTCCTTGCCAACAGCCTCACGGAGTGAGGTAGATGCGTAAAAGAGGGTCACTGATTGGAGAAGGAGTGGAGACAGTGAGTACCAGAGACAGAGAGCGAGGGAAAACGGATTGAAGAGGTGGTGATGGAGAAATTCTTAGCAAGAGAGCCGGAAAAGTACTGGAGGCAAAAAGCAGAACTTCAGCCGTGGATAAACACAAACCATCACACCCAGAGAAGGTCTCCTTGGGTGAAGGAGAGAGTTTGCAGTTTCACTTTCGTTTCTAGCAGTGACGTAGTTTTGGTTAGCGTTTGCTGCCCTCCTTTCACTGATAACACTATGGTCTACCAGTGCACATTTACAGTTATTAGTAATTGCATGCATTAATTACTGTTTCTTGACGTGTGCTGGGGCTCAGCTGTGCACAAAAGCCTGCGCAGGGGTCAGCGCTCTGTAAACTTGTGCCGTGTGAGAGTAGGAGACTCTCGCTAGGTGTGGAAGTGCTTCAGTATTTAACTGTGTGCATGGAACCAGGTCTAACATCAGCCTTAGATATATGCTGTGAGTGACCACTGAAACATAAAGCCTGTGCTGACAACATCTTGCCAGACTGCAGCCTCCCTGACCACAGCCTGCTTTGAATTGCAGCAGTGCCCTCGGTGCAAAGTTATGCCCACAGGTAGTAACTTCAAAGTCTGAGAGCACTCTGCAAACTAGGACAAATGTTACGTCATGTTGTCCCAAAAGGGAAGGAAGTATCCTGGCATACACAAAAGGAGGAGAGAGAAGAAACAGGAATGCATTTTGAAGCCTGAGGTTTTCAAAAGCACATTAGAGAAGCCCTGCAGAGTAAAAATCAGGTTTTGTGCAATGCAGGATTGCTTAGAAAGATGCTTTAAGAGGAATTATGTGCTGAACGTATCCAGAGAAGGGCAACGAGGCTGGGGAGAGGCCTCGAGCACAGCCCTACGAGGAGAGGCTGAGGGAGCTGGGATTGTCTAGCTTGGAGAAGAGGAGGCTCAAGGGAGACCTTATTGCTGTCTACAACTACCTGAGAGGTGGTTGTAGCCAGGAGGAGGTTGCTCTCTTCTCTCAGGCTCCCAGCACCAGAACAAGAGGACACAGCCTCAAGCTGTGCCAGGGGAAATTTAGGCTTGAGGTGAGGAGAAAGTTCTTCAGTGAGAGAGTCATTGGACACTGGAATGGGCTGCCCAGGGAGGTGGTGGAGTCGCCGTCCCTGGAGCTGTTCAAGGCAGGATTGGATGTGGCACTTGGTGCCATGGTCTAGCCTTGAGCTCTGTGGTAACAGGTTGGACTTGATGACCTATGAGGTCTCTTCCAACCTTGGTGATACTGTGAGACTGTGAACCAATATTTGGTGCACTGAAAAATGCTGCCTTACCTGACCAACCTTGTTCTTTAATATTCTTAAACTGTCTGGGCTGCTGATGTCTTCACGATCACTACAAAAGAGAGGTGTCAGTGTTTCGAGTCACTTAAGAAACACAGATTGCCTCTGTTTGTGAGTAAGCTTAAAGGTGACAAAATCATTGCTGCTATTTCAGCTCACCCTTCCTTTAAGCCAAATTCCTCTGGTCTCTGAGACAATCTACTCTGCCTATTTGTCAAATTTTTCAGCGGTGTTGCTTTAACTTTGCAAACAGCAGGAGGATTAAGAAGATAATTAAGGATAAGAGGATAATCTCCTGACTGTCAAGGTGATAAAGATGATCTCAGAATAAATACCAGTGAACTATACCCAGGTGTTTTAGTATAAAGGAAAATCAGAAATGTTATGGAATTCAATAGAATAAAGGATGTTACTTGTTTAGCTGTCTTCAGAATCACAGAATTAACCAGGTTGGAAAAGACCTCTAGGATCATAGAATCATAGAATCGTTTAGGTTGGAAGGGACCTCAAGGATCATCCAGCTCCAACCCCCTGCCATAGGCAGGGACACCTCCCACTAGAGCAGGTTACTCAACTAACCCTTCCAATTAACTAAACCATGGCCCTAAGTGCCTCATCCATCACCATCCATTTTAAATGAGGAACATGGGATCTGGGAACACAACCAGCAGCTCTGGTAGTGGGTCCAAAGGAGTGCACCCCGGCCTCTGAAGCGGAGGCCAGGAGCAACTCATCCATTCAGAGGTCACAGGCTGACAGGATTTTAGGGGTTGGAAGGGACTCAAGGAGATCTTTGAATCCACCCCCCACTGCCAGAGCAGGACCATAAGATCTAGCACAGATCACAGAGGAACACATCCAGACAGGCCTTGAAAGTCTCCAGAAAGGGAGACTCCACAACCTCTCTGGGCAGCCTGTGCCAGTGCTCTGGGACCCTTACAGTCAAGAAGTTCCCCCTTGTGTTGAGCTGGAACCTCCTGTGCTGCAGCTTCCATCCATTGCTGCTTGTCCTATCCCAGGGAGCAGTGAGCAGAGCCTGTCCCCCCCTCCTGACCCCCAGCCCTTAGACAGTTATAAACATTGATTCAATCTCCTCTAAGTCTTCTCTTCTCCAGACTAAACAGGCCCAGATCCCTCAGCCTCTCCTCATCAGGCAGTGCTCCTGTCCCCTAATCATCCTTGTAGCCAGCTCTCAGGACCCTTTCCAGCAGATCGCTGTTCCTCTTAAACTGGGGAGCCCCAAATACTTGAACACAGTATTCAAGATGAGGCCTCAGCAGGGCAGAGTAGAGGGGAAGGAGAAGAAGAGTCTTGTTATTGCCAGGCCTAAACTGCAGGCAAGATAGAAAAAGACTGGAAGAAAACTGGGCCAGTACTGAGAGTCTGATACAAAAGGTGTTAGAGGTGAAGTGGTAGAGTCACCATTCGTATTTATTCAGACTGCTGGGGCTAAGAGTACAGATACTGATTGGCCATAGAGGAAACTTGACCTATTTTAAATGTGTTTCAGGGGCTTAACTTATTCCCAACATGCAAGTGCCAGCAAGCATGAAAATTACATTTTCTCTGTTTTCTCAGTGAAATGTGTTCTGTTGCTAGACAAAGTCAGGCTACATAGACATAAAAGACTTTGTTCTCCTCTTGGCTGAAGTCAAAGTCACAATTCTTATTAACATGAAAGGGAAGAATATCGAACCTATGATCTGGAAAGGAAATGACAGCGGTGTGACACCTGTAGAATAGCAAGAACAGGCTTTGAGTGCTGGAATAGACACTGCATTCTGTTTATGCTTAGAAGAATTACTTATTGCAGTATTTGCATAGTGCTGACTTCTGTTTAATTACAGCTGTCTGCGGGAAGAGTTCAATGGTGGAGGCACCAGATTCAAACCAGATTTCTCTCGAGAGCCATAAAGTCATTGTGATGGACACAGATTTTCATCCTTATGAAGGAGAAGATCCTTTCAGACAGTCTAATACGTGAAGCCTTTTCTTCTCTGTCTTTGGAGACATTAGATGAATGGTGATGCCTTGTCTGGCTGTTTAAAACTCCCTCATTGCTGTCTACACCTGAAGGGAGGCTGTAGCCAGGTGGGGTTGGGCTCTGCTGCCAGGCAAGCAGCAACAGAACAAGGGGACACAGTCTCAAGTTGTGGCAGGGGAGGTCTAGGCTGGATGTTAGGAGGAAGTTGCTGGCAGAGAGAGTGATTGGCATTGGAATGGGCTGCCCAGGGAGGTGCTGGAGTCACCATCCCTGGGGGTGTTGAAGCAAAGCCTGGCTGGGGCACTTAGTGCCATGGTCTGGTTGATTGGCCAGGGCTGGGTGCTAGGTTGGACTGGATGAGCTTGGAGGTCTCTTCCAGCCTGGTCGACTCTATAATTCTATGCTTCTATTCTATCTTTCCTCAACTGCTGTGGTTTCCACAGGGTGAGCAGGGGAGAAGAGAATGACCCACACCTGGCTCCAGGCTCCTTTCCAGTAGTTGTAGAGAAGAAGAAGGTGTCCCCTCAACCTCCTTTCCTCTAAGGCCTAAACGATCCCAGTTCCCTCAGCCACCAGACTCATGCTCTTCACCCTTCAGCAGCTTCATTGCCCATTTTTGGACACACTCAGTCTCTCAATATTTTTCTTGTAGTGAGGGCCCAAACCTGAACCCAGCATTGATGGAGCAGCCTCCCCAGCGCAGCGCACAGGGCACAGTCCCTGCTGGGCTCTGCTGGCCGTGCTACTACTAAATCAGGCCGGGACGCCGTCGGCCTTCTTGGCCTCCTGGGCCGTTGTGCGGCGCCCGTCCCGCAGGGGGCGCGCTCGGCCCTGCCCGTGAGGCGGGGCTGGGGCGTGCCCTTCTCCTCGCGCCCCGCCCCGCCGCCCTCAGCTCTTCAGTGGGGAGGCGGCGGAGCGGAGCAGCGCAGCTATGGTGAAGATCGCTTTTAACTCACCCTTCGCCCAGAAGGATGAGCCCAAGAAGGAGGCGGCCGAGGCGTTGGTGGCCGATAAGGTGCGGGGGACTCTCCCTTTCGTAGTCGCGACAGGAGGAACGAGGCAGAGGGACGGGGGTTGAGGGGGGGGGGCACGGAGGAGCTGGAGGCCGCCGCCATCTTCTCGCGGCGGCTGCGGGCCGGGGGAAGGCAGCCGGCAGCCCCCCCAGCGCTCCTGGCGGCTGTCCTACCGCGCCCTTCGGAATTCGCCGGCGTTGGGGCCACTTTCTGGTGCGGGGTGGGGGTCACTTTCTGGATGGGGAGTGCAGGAAACTTGCACCCCTTAGGGCCGCCGCCTCGAGGGGCTGCGAGCGGTGCGGGCTTAAGAGGGCCCAAGCGCCTTGCGGTGCCGCAGGAGTTTGCGGTTCCCTCCGCACAGTTGTTTTCCCAACCCGGCTGCCGACTGGGACAGCCCGGGCGGTGCCGAGCTCAGGGCTGGTGTGGCATAGCTGGAAGAGCTGCGGGTCCGCACGCAGAGGGCAGGCCCGGCTGTTTATCTCGCAGCTGGGCCCGTGCCAGCGCCTTTTCCTGACGGGCTTTTAAAGCTCCGTAGCTCGCAGGCGGCTCATTCCCCCGCCCTGCAGCGCTCCGGGGCTCGGCTCCGGCCCAACGCTGCAGCCAGCCCCGGGGAAGGGCACAGGGGGAAGTGTCGTGGGCTCTATAGAAGCTTGGGGGGTGTGTGTGTGTTCGTGTGTGTCTCCACAGGAAAGAACAGGTTTGCAGGCAGGCAAAGTGGGTTAAGGCTTATTCTCAGCTCGGTGCTGCTCTGAAGCCCTCGTAGGCAGTGAGTTGGAGAGCGGCGGTGCAGTGTCTGGGTTGCTGCCACGTCTAGCTCCAAATAAGAAACCTGCCATAAAGGGTTTTAAAATAGAAACCCAGGCGAACACCCTGTGGTTGGCTTTTCCTTCCTAACGGCTTGCTGTGTCGCCGATTTGAAGTGACTTTCCAAACCTGTGGGAGACTTTATTTTGAAGATGTTTTGCTTGGCTGCTGACGTTTTTAGTCAGATGGAGGTGATCAGCATCTAGGTAAATACATTAGTAGCCGTAGAGGAGGAACGTGTGGTGGACTGAGTTGATTTGTGATCAAGGAGTGGGACTATTGAAAAATAAAAAGAACCCCCACCTGTGGGCTGGGGCTCTAGTGCCATCATTTTTTTTATTCTCTCCTAAGCTGTAATCGGGAAAGCAGCTTGTCTTCTTCCAGCCTACAGAGCATCTGCCTCACCTGAAATAGCCTCCCTTTAAAAGGGGAAGGGGTCAGTGGTGTTACCGCTCAGCGGACTCAAGCTGTAGGAGTTGTGTGTGTGTGCTGTTAATACAGTGGCACTGAATTACTAGATCAAGAGAAGGGGGAGATAAGTAATTGAAGTTAGGTAAAAATAGGCTAGCCAGTTTCTGTAGGACATATTAATCAGCTTCTCCTAGAGACAATTTATTATAGATATGTGTATATAGTTGTATTTTATTGACCCTCTGCTTGCAAGTTCTGAGCCATGATAGTTCTGACAGACACTTGGCTTTGCTTCTCTTCCCACTGATGCTGTTGTGTTAAACCTATCACAGTATTATTTGTGTATGCAGGTTTTTAACAACCCCTCACTCAGACTTCAGGACTTGGAGTTCTGTGTAAACATCAAGTTCACAATTTTACTCCAAGACAAACTTGTTCTAGTGCTTGTTAATGTGTTCTTTTGCTGGGATATTTGTGCAGAGCAAACAAGCTTAATGGCTAATGTTGGCTGTAACAGTGCAATAGAAGTCCCCTAAAATATCGGCACTAAACACTTGAGCTTGCAGAATACTCTCCCTGAGGGTTGTGTGGAACTGACTGTGTCAACAGTGTCTCAGTGCCTCATGAGCTAGCTGGAGATGTGATTTTTCTTCTCCTCTTTTACACCTGGTTTGCTTTGCTTGTTACAGCTTAGAACTGCATTTGCTTTTCAGTTTTTTATGACTCCTATTATTTTTGAGCAGAGGCTTTGTAATCTACTGGAGCGAAGTCTTGATACTATACTCTCTTATCAGCTCTGTCAGCTCTTTGTTCTTGGATTTAAGCTGCCTACATTGCTTCTTAACATGATAAATCTCTTCACTTTGTTTGAAAGATGTGCAGTGCAAGTGTAGCTAATTGCATGTCAACATCATTCAAGCCTTAGGACCTCTTAAGTGCCAAAACCTGCTCTGGACTGTTGAGTTCAAGTAATAATAGACTAGATGCGTAAGTCACTGAAAGGTGTAGATGAAGGTGGCAGAATATGAAGAAAACAGAATTAATCTTCATCTTAAAAGCCAGTTAATTCTTGAGGGGTGTTAGTCACATAATGACATAAACACGGCATAATTCTGACTTGAAACCAGGGGGTTTGTTTTGGCACATGCTAACGGACCAATTGTAGCAGCTCAGGTCTTGCTGAACCAACATTTTTCTGTTTGGGGGATGCAAGAGAGGAATGTAGGAGTATTGACTTCTGCAGACAGCTTATTTTTTGTTTCAGTGCTTGCATACTTGATCTGTTTTGACTTTAACACTGCAGTATCTTGCTGAGCATGAAAGTATGTGCAGCCTTTGTAATAACACCATGGCTTTTTGTGTTAAATGTATTATATTCTACAGGAGTGCCAATAGAGGGACCCAAATAAAGAAAAGCCTTGGAAGCTGCTGTGCTAAATCTATCTCTAGGAACATCATGGAGAGAAAGCTCTTATGCTGTGAAATCCAGTTGTTCTTCCTGACTAGTACAAAGAGCAGGTCTTGAAAGCAAATTGCTGAATACCAGAGTTATGAATCATTAACAGAATATACTTGACTAGATAATCTGTATATCTAAATACTTGGGGCTTGGTTGTTTTGAAAGACCCCAAACCTGTGTGTTTGCCCTAAGGAGTCGTCTCTTCTGATTGCTTAGTATTTGACAGTACTTTTGGTGGTCTCTCAGCTTGACTTGTGCAAGCCTTTGACCTGGAAGGCTGGAGAGTCACTGAAGTGGTGGTACTCGGACACCCAGCACTAACTTTGCAATTGATATTACACAACTCATCACCACATATGTGATGATGACAGTAATCACCTTTGGATGCAGAAACAGGTCACTGAAATAGAGATAATTGTAAGGCTGCTAGAAACAAAACTTCCCTTGGACTTGGGTGCAAGAAAGTGTTTTGAAGCTGCAAGGCAGGATGTGCCAGAGGGACTTAAGTTTTATTTGGCATAATTTGAAGCTGCACTTGAGCTAAGTTCTTGTGCATGTTACTTCTTTAAAACCTGTATGTTTGGCTGGGATCAGATGTCTCTTTCCCAGCTAATAAAGTTGCATCATAACCTTTTTTGCTAGTGCAGCTTTGTAAGAAGTAATACTATCTTAGATAACAAGAGGAGGAGAGGAAGTTGACTTTTGGGAAGAGGCCCAAAAACATTTTGTATCTTAAAATGACCTTGCTGTACTAATCTTGCTTCCTTTGTACTATTTCAGCTGCAGCATTGCATCTTTTGGTGGAATTACGTAGGGGTTTTGTATCTTGAATAGGGCATCCTCTAAGAAAATACCTTCTTTAAGTGCTGTTTGAAAACTGACATGATGGGGTAGTATTTCATATGTTCTTGTTATGTGATGCCTGACTTAACTCACTGCACGTGTAGAAGGAATAGAGGATGGTAACTCAAGATGAAGCAGTAGACAACAGGCTACCTTAAATTCAGACTGTCTGCGCTTTCTTAAGTTGTCATCTCTCTTTAAATAAAGGATCCAGAAATTGCCACACATGGAGGTGAAAATTCATCTGGAAGATGCCTGTTGACTCTGCTAGGTCTAGCATTCATCTTGGCAGGAGTTGTTGTTGGTGGAGCCTGCATCTACAAGTACTTCATGCCTAAGGTAGTGTGAAAGTTTTTTTGGAGCTTTTTTGATACTTCACTAAATGTTAAAAGTGTGATTATAAATTAATTGCTGTTATAATAGAAAACCCTCAGTAAATAGCACATGAAGGCTGCTGTGTCCTTTATAAGAGCTCCAGGTGTGACAATCCTGTGCTTTGTCATAGCATAAGCATTAGAAATACAGTTTTAAAGCACCATAAAGAGACAGGCAACTACTGGAGAGATTCCAGCAGAGGCTACAAAGATGCTGAGGGGGCTGGAGCGTCATTCTGAGGAGGAAAGGCTGGAAGACCTGGCTCTGTTTAGAAGAGCAGACTGAGGGCGTCTTCTCAATGCTTACCAGTTTCTGAAGCATAGGGGCAAGAGGATGGGGCTTGATTCCAGGGGCAGTGATGCCCAGTGATAGGACAGGGGTAATGGGCACAGAGGGCAATACAGGACATTTCACCTAAACATGAGGAAGAACTTTCTGTGAGGGTGCCAGAGCCCAGGACCAGGCTGCCCAGGGAGGTTGTGGGTTCTCCTCTGGAGAGATTCTGAACCCACCTGGACACTGTCATCCTGGGCAACTTGCTGTGGGTGACCCTGCAGGGGGTTTGGAGTAGATGATCTCCAAAGGTCCCTTCCAATCCCCACCATGCTGGGATTCTTTGTATTATTCACTGTAAAAATAACTTGCCTGGTTCTTCCTTCCAGCATAAGGTGTACCGTGGTGAAATGTGCTACTTTGAGAATGAAAACCGTGATCGTGCAGTGGAACCTTATTTCCTTCCCATTGCTGAAGAGGCTGACATCCGAGAGGATGACAACATAGCCATCATTGATGTTCCTGTCCCCAAGTTCTCGGACAGTGATCCAGCAGCGATCGTTCATGACTTTGATAGGGTGAGTACATGTGAGGTGATAAGAAATAATTGGTCTTAGTGTTCACTGAGGCGCTGTGGTGTGGATGGTAATTATAACAGCTCCAACCTTTAGACCTTTAAAGCTTATTGTCAGTGCAAGCTTCTCTTTGGGGATGGGCTCAAGTGTGGGATAAAGAGACTTAACTTTTGCAAGGGAGGAGTGTTACAAGAACATTAGAGGAGTTAATGCACACAGACACTGAGTCACTTCTCAGAGCAGAGTGTCTTTGTTGTTGGCCATTGGTTATCTGAAAGTGACACTTGCTCTTTGATCAAGAATCCTATATAGAAGAAAATGAGGTAGGAAAATGTTGTAAATGTGAATTAAGAGACAAGATTTGGTCTAAGACTGAGCCACACTGTTACAGCAAAACATGGAATCGCAGACAAGTGTGGGCCTTGGGTAAGCAAATTGAAAAATCTCTTCAAGAACTTGAAAATGCAGTTAGGTGCCTGTAGCTTCTCTAAAACAAAGATGAGAGGATGGCTTTAACTTGAATTCTGTATTAAAGTTGTGTTACTCAGTTACCCTTAGTCAGCTGTAAAAGCTTTCCTGGGGTTTTTGTAAATTAAACCCTGGCAGTGTAGATACAATCATGGTAAATAGCCTGGAGCTGGTCTCTGTGCCTGCTGCCTTCACTAGCAGCACAGAATGCCACAGAGTTGAGTTATATTCACAGTATGTGCAGCTTTTATCTGTCTTGTCTTGACAGAATCTTGGCTGTAACTGAAAGGGTCTAGGCAACTGAACTTCAGCTGATGCTGGCTAAGTGCTGTGCAAGGTCATAATAGCGTAATTTTAGTCGCTGCAGTTCTTGCACTCACTGATAATGCTGGTGTGACTTTTTAGAGACTAATATATTTTGCTGAGAGAGTAATGGCTTATTAGCAGTTGGATACCTTTTGCTTGCACTGTGTTTAATTGGGCAGTTACAGCAGCACACTCCCAAATACTCCCTCTGTTTTAGTACAAACTCTGCTTGTTTAGAATTAGGTTAAACAGCCTTCATAGTTAGCTCTCCCTTCTGCACAACTCTTGTTGGAACCATAAAGTGGCAATAGTGAAGGTCTTGTACCAGGCAGTTCCTGATTCCAGCTGTGCATCATCCTCAGCTTTCTGAACTTCCTTGGTCCTTGTAGAACTATGTTCTAATTAATTAAAACTTGTTTTCAACACAGCTTTTGACAGCGTATCTCGACTTGCAACTGGGTAACTGCTACGTGATTCCACTCAACACATCCATAGTCATGCCACCAAGAAACCTGATGGATCTCTTTGCCAAACTGGCGGTAGGTAGAAATGTGGTTGCATAGTTGTGCTGACAAGGTCACTTCTGATATGAATGCTGATTGATTGTTGCTCCTGAACTGCAGTCTCTTGCTGGAACAGTCCTCTTGCCATCGAAGTGCATAATCCCTCTGGCTTGGTTGCTGTACTGGAGCTAGGGCCAGCTGTCAGTGTGTATTATGTTGAGTAGATTCATGCTTAATGCTCTTATTAATACCTTACTTTATGAAAGCTGAAAACAGCCAGCAAGTAAGGATAAATTTAGCTGTTATAAAGGAATTTGATAGAGCTCCAAATATCATTGAAACCCTAACCCTGAAAGTTACTACTGGAAAGCTGGCTTGTCCCATGAGAGCTTTGATGAAAAGAACACCACCAGCTTGTTCTTATGTGCTGCTGGCACTCTAATTGTGAGCTCACCATGGCTGCTTTCACTTTTCACTGACTGAACTTGGTATTTTTCCAAGAAGGCTCATCTATGGGTTGGGCTTCTAGAGCTTGCTGCTACTGTCAAATTTAATGTGCTACTGAGCTATCCTATGTCAGATGGACTGTTCTGAAACGTCACAGAATCCCAGTGTGGTGAGGTTTGGAAGGGACCTCTGGGGATTGTGTAGTTCATCCCCCTGCTAAAACAGTGTTGCCCACAGCAGGGGTTGTCCCTCCTCACAGGGAAGAACCCTACGCTTGCTTTTGTACTTCATGAGGTGGTTCCCCTTCACCCTGCTCTCCAAGTCACCTAGTGCTGGAGGCCACCTGATTTAGCTTAACTTGTTTCATTATCACCTTCATAAAGACAAGCTCAAAGTGTCTCTTGGAGCCCACACCTCTAGGAGTTAGTCATACGGAGTGGGGGTTGTTTCAGTACTGCTGTGATCTTGTGGGGTTGATAACTTTTGTAGGTCACACTGCTTTTATTGTGTTTGAAATACTGCCTCATGTTCTGTTGTGTACAAATAAATTTGACCAGATTCTTTTTGCTTTACTGGCTTTGAGGCCAGCAGTGTTAGGGTTAACTGCACTTTGTTTTGGATGTAACTGCAACTGCTAGAAGTTAACAGTTTTTAACTTCTCTGGTATGCATCTGCTCAGGACTAGTACTAAGGTATTTACAAAGGAGATATGAAATCTGGTGCTGGAAGCCCTTCCCAAGAAGAATGAAATGTGGTGATGTTTGTCCATTGTTAGCAGAATACTGTATCTAAATGACTTTTCTGTTTCAGACTGGCTCTTACTTGCCTCAGACCTACCTAGTCCGTGAAGAGATGGTGGTTACAGAGGAAATAGATAATGTGTCTGATTTGGGTATCTTCATCTACCAACTCTGTGTTGGAAAGGAAACCTTCAGACTTCAGCGCAGAGACCAGATAATGGGTAAGTTCCCTTTAGTAAAAAGAGGTCTGTTGTTGGGGTAAGGAAAGGGTAAATACATAAACCTTTGGAGTTTTTAGATACAGAAATTTTGTGGACACCCATCAGTTCTGTGAACAGCCTCAGCTTGTGTTTTCCCCTGCTTTCCGGTGTGTATCTGAGCCTTCATTTGAAAGCGGTGAGGAGAGTTTTGGTTACAGAATTTGAGCTTATATGGCCAAACTAAATTTGAACTTCAGTCTGTTTCTCTTCCATCTTTTAGTTGCAATGGTAAGTTAGTTTGGCCCCAGAATTCTTACGATCCATCTGATAATTTAAGTCTCTGTAGGTGCAGCTTACTCTGTCACTGTCCTATCTAAAAGCACGTTACAGTACCACCAAGTAAAAGTGCTCTGGGAAAAGGTAAAATTGAACAGCTGGCTCTGGACATCCCAGAGTTCTTTCTGAAAGAGGAAGGACACTTCACAGGAACTTCCAAGCTCCCTTTCTTTGCTGCCTGTCCTTTCTTGCCTCATTCTGCCATTCTGTGAACAGGAGTGGATTTGAAATGCCAGTCGTGGTTTGACATACTGAAAGGAGAACTGGAATATAGAAACCTGATGCTGTGAATTTGCCTCACTGCAGCTCTCAAAACATTTTCATCTTCTGCTGCTTTCCCCAGACACAGGAAACTAATCCTTTATCAGTTCTAGCCTTTCTGAGTGCAAATGTTTGGTTTGTCAGGACTCTCTGCTCTGCTTTTGCTGCCAAGCTTTTAGGCAAGGGTTTTCTCAGCTCAGTTAGAGCATGCAGCATCAGGAGCCACATCTGCCTGCTGTTTGCTGTTCCTGGATGGAAGGCTCTGCATATGGGAGTATAAAACTGGTCCCGTGCAGCTGACAGAGGGCATGAGAAGAAACAGCAAATGTTGCCTCTATGGGAGGGAGAGGTGTGTGTCTTTTGGTTGCTGTGAAGTTACTTTTGTGAGTAAATCTAAAACTGACTGCTTCTGTGACTGAAAGACTCGTCTACAAACAGTGCTGTGAAGAGTTTTTGATGTTTGCCTAAGTGATCCTGCTCTACCATTGTAAAAGGTTGTCAGTACTTGCTCCAAAGAATTCTAGTAAAGAAGCTATGCTCCTTGGTGAAGGGAATATTACAGTTCATGGAAGAAGGGATTGGTCACTTGGGAGAGCTATAGAGAAGTAGGCAGGGCAGGGCTCGTAGGAAAGCAACAAGGAAGGCCAAAGCCCTCTTGGAACTGAAGCTGGCAAAGGAAGTAAAACAGAAAAAGGCTTCTTTCTTTTTCTACTGGTGTATTTGAAGAATAGGGAAGGTATGGGGGCACTACTGAACGGGGAGGCAGCCTTGATAACTGAGGATGCAGAGAAGGCAGAGTTGCTGAATGCCTTCTTTGCTTCAGTCATTACACTTAAGGCTGAACTCCCCTATGTACTCCAGACCCTAGATGAAGGAGAGGAAGCCTGGAGGAGGGAACACTCCCCACTCGTCAGTGCAGACTGGGTTAGGGATCAGTTATACAAATTAAACATTCACAAGTCCATGGGCCCTGATGAGATGCACCCAAGGGTGCTAAGAGAACTGGCTGATATTATTGCTCTACAGCTCTCCATCATCTTTGCCAAATTGTGGCAGACAGGAGAGGTGCCTGAGGACTGGAGCCAATGTCACTCCAGCCTTCAAAAAGGGCAAGGAAAAGGTTCCAAGAAACTATAGACCTGTCAGCCTCACCTCCATCCCTGAAAAAATGATGGCACTTGGAGGAGAAGAAGGTTATCAGGAGTAGTCAGCATGGATTTACCAAGGGGAAGTCATGCTTGACTAACCTGATGGCATTTTATGATGCCATAACTGAATGGATAGATTCAGGGAAACCAGTGGATGTAGTCTACCCTGACCTTAGTAAGGCCTTTGACACTGTCTCCCATGACACTTTAGTGAGCAAGCTGAGGAAGTGTGGGATGGAAGAGCGGGCAGTGCGATGGGATAGGAACTGGTTGCAAGATAGAGTTCAGAGGGTGATGATCAATCGTGCCAGGTCCAGCCGGAGAGCTGTGACTAGTGGTGTCCCCCAGGGATCAGTGCTGGGGCCAGTCCTGTTCAGCATCTTCATCAGTGACATTGCTGAGGACACAGAGTCTGCTCAGCAAATTTGCTGACGACACCAAGCTGGGAGGCTTGGCTGATAGAGCTGAAGGCTGTGTGACCATCCAGAGAGACCTGCACAAACAGAGCTGGGCACAGAGGAACCAGATGGGGTTCAACAAGGACAAGTGCAGAGTCCTGCATCTGGGGAGGAATAATAAACTGCACCAGTACAGGCCGGGAGGTGATCTGCTGGAGGGCAGCCCTGTGGAGAAGAACCTGGGGGTCCTGGTGGCTAACAAGTTACCCATGGCACAGCAGTGTGCCCTTGTGGCCAAGAAGGCCAATGGAATCTTGGGGTGTATTAAAAGAAGTGTGTCCAGCAGATCAAGGGAGGTTCTCCTCCCCCTCTACTCTGCCCTGGTGAGACCTTATCTTGAACACTGTGTTCAGTTTTGGGCTCCCCAGTTGAAGAGGGACAGGGATCTGCTGGAGAGGGTCCAGCAGAGGGCTGTGAGGATGACAGGGGACTGGAGGGCATGGTTTATGAGGAGAGGCTGAAGGCCCTGGGGCTTTTTAGTCTGGAGAAAAGAAGACTTAGAGGGGATTTGATAAATGTTTATAAGGCTGCCAGGAGGGGAGGGGCAGGCTCTGCTCACTGCTCCCTGGGATAGGACAAGGAGCAGTGGGTGTAAGTTGCCCCAAAAGAGGTTCTGCCTCAACGCAAGGGGAAACTTCTTTACTGTAAGAGTCCCAGAACACTGAACAGGCTTCCCAGAGAGGTCGTGGAGTCTCCTTCTCTGGAGACTTTCAAGGCCTGTCTGGATGTGTTCCTCCGTGATCTGTTAGATAGCATTGTCCTGCTCTGGCAATGGGGGTGGTCTCAATGATCTCCTTGGGTCCCTTCCAACCCCTAATATCTTGTGATCCTGTGGTGCAGTTTCTGCTCTGCAGCAGATGATGTTTGCTCTTGAGGGGAAGGAGAGGTGAGAAAGGTAGGCAGATGGAAAACTGCTGCCGAGGAGAAAATTGCCCAGGGACAAGGCTTGTCTTGCCTTCCAAATCAGGTTTCTAGCATGCCTTTCTTCTAGCATGTACCAGTTGTGTGTGTGTGAATAAGACTAAAAATGATAAACTCCTATGGTTAAGCCTTCTCATTTAGCTGGTACTGCACTGGCTTTGCATTTGTGGAGTTTGTGGGTTCATCACTTAGATCAAACTGACCTCAAGTTCTAACTCTGTGCCCTGGAGCTGTAACTAAAAAGATGTAGAAAAAGTGGACAGGTCATCCTGACTTTCCATGACATAGCCACCGAGAACTCCTTAGCTTGTACAGGCAGATGAAGCACAGCCTCATTTTGAAGTGTTTGTAACCTCAAGCAGTGAGGTTCCTGCTGGGTTAGGTTTAAGAGCTAGTGCTGCTAGAATTGGATGGATAGCCTCTCTTGCTTGCTGTGAACAATTTGCTGTTTATTAATCTATAAATCTTTGTTCTCTAATTGTCATTTATTGAAGTGCTTTAGTTGAACAGCTTGTCTCCAGTGGCAGGACTGCTACATTATTGTCTCCTAGTGAAAATTCACAGCTAATACATGTAAACTGCCTGTGTCAGATCCAATGCTGGCATGGCTCAAAATAGAGACAATCACTTTAACAGTGTTAGGGAAAACTTCAGTGAGCTCATCAGCTGTGTGGCAAATCCTCCCAGGGCTCTCTTCAAGGTGAAAAATGCTCTGGAGAAGCACACTGGGTGGAGGGAAGTGCTAGGGAAGAGATAGGATTTATGCACCTTTTCTGAGTTCTAAACCCTTTCCTTGCAATCTCAGTCTTTGCTTTTCCTTTGTGTGTAAGCAATAGGTGATATCTACTCTGTTTTTCTGTGACTGAAGCAGTACTGGGGGTGCTAGAAAGAAATGCTTGCTTGCTTGCTTTGCTCCCTCTGGATGTGGGCCACCTCCTGTTAACATTCTGAAAATGAGAGAAGCTTTCTGATAGAGAGCAGACAGATACCAGTCTCTAGTAGCAATTCATGGCTGAAGAAACTTTGTCCTGAATTTTTATCTCCCTGTTGTTTAGAATGGTGTAAAACTTGCTGCTGGATTCTAGGTCTGCTTTACTGAGGCTCTCTCATCTTCTCTCCTCCCCAGGTCTGCAGAAACGTTCAGTGGAGAACTGCCATTCAATCAGACACTTTGAAAACTCTTTTGTTGTTGAAACAAAGATCTGTCAGCAGTGAAAGGAGTTGGAGGGGAGGTGACTAGTTCACACCTTTAATTGAGAAGTCTGAGCATTAGACAGCGACTTCTGAAATTAAAATGTGCAGTGATAATCAAAAGCCTTATGCATTTTCTGTGTATTGCTTGTATTTCAACAGACAAAAGTCACCATTTCAGCTTTCTTTGATTATTGGTATAACTTTTTAGTTGTCTCATGTAAAACTTAAATTGGAGTAAGGTTGGTTTTGTTTTAGGAGGTTGATATCATCAGTTTGTTTTAGGAGGCTAATGTCAGTTTGTTCTAGGAGGTTAATATCAGTTGATACGTTGAGTGTGTTTGATTTAATGTAATCTGGGAATGGCAGAAAAATATATATATATAAAAAAAATGTTAACCAATTCCTTGGCTGGAACCAATTCTGTTTCACCTTAACTTTCACAGGATGATTAATATGAATAATCTGTGGTTTGCACACCTTGTGTAGCTCTTGTAGGATAGCTCTGCACTCCGTATCCTATCTGAAGTAAAAAACCCTTCCAACGAGCATCACTACAGGTTTGTTTTAACTACCGTGTGTGAAGCATGTAAAATCCAACCTCAGTGATCATAAACCTTTAACACTACCCTCTTTAATTTTTGTGCAATTACTGTATTGAATTCGTATGTATATTTGGAACCTTCCCCCAGCTTACGTTTCATTCTTCTACCTTGGTTTGAGTTTTGTGCTATTTAGTTGTTAGATTCTAAGAGAGTTGCTCCTAAAGCTTGTCAGTATTTTTAGTTACGAATTGGTTTATCCTGTAACTTCCTGTTTCAAGAATCTCTTCTGGTAGAGCTCACTTGTGAATGTGAACTGTAGTTGTAAACTTAAAACCTACTCTGGCTTCTATAAACTTTTTAGGTCAACTTTTTATGAGCAAGTAGCAGTCAGAGCATTGGTCCTTTTCTTTTGAGAGCTGCAGTCTAAAGATAACAGAGTTAGTTTCCTGCAGTTGATGAGCTTGAGAGTTTTATTAAGGGACTTTATATTGGCATAAATTCTGCAACCCTGTAATAAATGTTTCTCTAAAACTTTGGTGTGTTGTGTGACTTCATGGCGCTCGGAGGCAAGAGCGCAGTGCTGGTGTGTGGCTGCCTGGGGCAGCATGCAGTGCTCTTCCTTCTCGTCCCTCTTAACCTCTTTTACAGCTTGCAAAGTCCAGTTTCCTCTGCCTGGTGCTGTATGGTGCAAAACCAACTTGGAGAAAAGGGAAGAGGGGACACCTCACTTCAAACCTGATCCTCCAGTGGGCAGTGCGTCAGTGATGTGTGCTGCTGTAAACAGAAGCCGCCAAGTGCAGCTCTGGTGCACAGTGTGGTAACTGGCAGCTGTGGTGCAGCACAGGAAGGATATGTGCTGTAATTCAGCCTTTTGATATCTGTGCTGATGAGGCTGCTGATAAAAAGTTTTTGTGTGTCTGAATGCATGGCAGTGTTGATGAGAAGTCTCTTTAGCAGATCACAATTCACCAGGGGGATCCTATTGATCCGAGGATAACTTATCAGTCTCCAAAGGGTGGACATTAAGGGGATGGGGCCAGACTCTCTTCAGTGGTGCCTAGTGACAGAAGGCGGCTGTGGGCAGAAGCTGGAATGTGGGCTGTTCCACCTAAACATCAGGAAAAACTTCTTAGTTGTGAGGGTGCCACAGCCCTGGTCAAGACTGCCGTGGAGTAGTGGGAATCTCCTTCCTTGGAGAGGTTCCAAATCTGCCTGGATATGATCTTGGGCAGCCTGCTGTGGGTGACCCTACTTCAGCAGAGGGGTTGGATTGGAGGCTCTCCAGAGATCCTTTCTGACTCCCACTGTGCTGGGATTCTGTGAAGGCAACAGCAGGTTAATAGCAGCTTGTTGTAACAGCTTTCAGCCTGCACCTACGGACTTTGCTGTGCTTTAAGCTCAGAGCTGTGAGTGCGCTGCAGTGCGATCTGTATGGCTGGGTTGCTCAAAGAGCTGAAATGTGTTAGACCCTCTTGGCATTCCTGGAAAGTGCCTTGGATTGTACAGCTGGAAGTAAAACAGTAAGCAGGCTTTCTGTGCTGGGAACTAGAGGGTGACTGTAGGAGTAGCTGCTCTCAGTCATTGTTTATGAAACTGCAGAGGCAAGGAGTAGAGCACAGCAGGAATTCTGCTGCCTTATCTTGAAAACTGAAGCAGCTCTTCTGAGATGTATGGCCACGTAGAGTACATGCTCTGAAATGAGCTGCGGTCTGCTTGGCTCCAAAATAGCAAGTGGAGAGGGAGTGCTTAATTCCGTGTGTGGATAGCTCTAATCGCTGTCATTGAGAGCTGGTATAGCACAGGTCTACTGGGGAAACAGCTGCACTGACAAGTTCCTTCTACAGCCTTGCAATGTGCTTGGGCAAGTTACTGTCACTGATCTCCTCCTCTGGATTGAGAGGACAACAAGGGTGGGTTGGCTGACTCAGTTGTTCTGGTAATCTTGGGCGGAAGCATTTAGAAGTGTTAGGCGCAGAGAGCAGAAAACGTCTGCTTGCAGAGGTTTGATTTTGAAAGCATAAAGTAGGAATCCTTCCCTCCAGCTTTGAGTGACAGACTCTGGCTGGACAAGCCACTAACCCACTGGCTACCATAAGGCATGCAGCAGGAATGCTGGACATGCCTCCAGAGAGGCTGAAATGGTTTCTCTTGTCTGGTAAAGATTATAGAGAAGAAATTAAGTCAGTTCTTTATGAGCTTATTAGATGTTCTAGGCAACAAGCCAGGACACACAAAGGAACAGATTGTTCTTACCTGCTTGATGCTCTTGTGCTGAGAGAGCAGCTGAAGCTTCAGGCGTGTGTGCTGGGCTTATGATCTGTCTCTAATCCGTTTATGCTGAGGGCAACATTCAAACCAAAGTAGTGCAGTTTTGGGGCTGTTTCAGTATTCCTGGGGTCTCCTAAAGCCGTTTCTTGGTTTGCCCAGTTCCTGTGTTCAGCTGGCCTGTCAGAAGCAGGGGTGTGAGTCCTTTACACCAGTAGATGGCACAGGTAGCAAGTCCTTTCATATATAACTGATTAAAAACTTGGGGTATTCATTCTGACCTGCAGATTTCTGGGTATTTTGTCAAAATCAGACCTAAAAATGGTGAGGCACTGGAATGGGTTGCCCAGGGAGGTTGTGGATGCTTCCTCCCTGGAGGTGTTTAAGGTCAGGCTGGATGAGGCCTTGGGCGAGCTGCTCTAGTGGGAGGTGTCCCTGCCTGTGGCAGGGGGGTGGAGCTGGATGATCCTTGAGGTCCCTTCCAACCTAAACCATTCTATGATTCTATGATTCTATGATAAAAATGGTTTGCTGAAAGCTTCCTCTAGGTGGTGTTTAGTATCTTTGCTTAGTTTTTAGTGAAGCACGTTTTTGTAACACAGCTGTGACCTGTGTAAAACCCCTATTAGATAGCTGAGCGTGCTTCCAACATGGGTGTGGTGGCTGAAGGGGTAACCTCATCACTAAGATGCAAAAGCAGAGTTAACCACCACAATAGCTTCTGTTTACAAGTGTTCACTGCAAAAGCAGCCAGTGTCCACAAGACCATCAGCAGCATCTCTGCTCTTGACTGACAAGTTATCTCTAGGCTAGCTTGCAGGTGACTTTCCTGACACAGTATATTTAGATAGAGGTTTTGAATACCTTTATGAATGGTAAGCTGACAGTGCTTTGGATGAGTTCTTCTTGCAGTGCTGCAGGTGAGGGTGTTTTCCACATTTAAATAATCAGACACATGCCCCAGTGAGGCCACATTTGGAGTACTGGGTCCACTTCTGGGTTCCCCCAGTTCAAGAAAGACAAGGAACTACTGGAGAGAGCCCAACAGCGGCTGCGAAGATGCTGAGGGGCTGGAGAGCATCTCTCTAATGAGGAAAGGTTGAGCAGCCTGAGAGGGTATCTTCTCAATGCTGATTGACAGCTAAAGGGCAGGGGGCAACAGGTGCAAACTGTAACCTAGGATGTTCCATTTGAACAGAAGGAAATACAGGTCTTTGCTGTGAGGGTGCCGGGGCCCTGGGAGCAGGCTGCTTGGAGAGGTTGTGGAGTCATTCTTTGGAGAGATTCCAAACCCACCTGGATGCTGTGATCCTGGGGTACCTGCTTTGAGTGGTGATGCTGTAGCAGAGGGCTTGGATGTCCAGATGTCCCTTCCAACCCCCACCATGCTGGCATTCTGTGAATAATCATTAATAAGAACAGACTTTGATTTGTGATTTGAAAGAGATGCTGTTGACCTTTGTAAGAGCCTGATGCCTTTTTGTCTGAGGGCGACTGGTAAGATGTGGGCTGCTGATGGTGTGTGTTCCATTAGAGCAGGTGCTGGTTTATACACAACTTCAGTTTTCTCCAGCCAGATTTTTGTGAAAAGACATAGAAATTGAACTGTTGCTTGCATATATAAATATTTTGAGGTGAGGATCCAGGGAACTAAAAATGGGGAGAGTGTGAAGACCTTTGAAGGAAGGGGGTACTTTTGAAGGTACTGGTACAGTAGGCTGAACATGAGCCAGCAGTGTGCTCAGGAGACCAGGAGAGCCAATGGCATCCTGGCCTGAATCAGGAACAGTGTGGCCAGCAGGAAAAGGGAGGTTCTTCTGCCTCTGTACTCAGCACTGAGCAGGTGCTGTTTCCTGTACTCAGTGCTGTGCCAGTCAGTGTTGTGTCCAGTTCTGGGCTCCTCAATTCAAGAGAGACACTGAGATACTGGAATGTGTCCAGAGAAGGGTGATGAAGCTGGTGAGGGGCCTGGAGCACAGCCCTGTGATTAGAGGCTGAGGGAGCTGGGGGTGTGCAGCCTGCAGAAGAGGAGGCTCAGGGCAGACCTCATTGCTGGCTACAACTACCTGAAGGGAGGCTGTAGCCAGGTGGGGTTGGTCACTTCTGCCAAGCAACCAGCAACAGAACAAGTCTCAAGTTGTGCCCAGGGAGGTCTAGGCTGGATGTTAGGAGGAAATTGTTGGCAGAGAGAGTGATTGGCATTGGAATGGGCTGCCCAGGGAGGTGGTGGAGTTCCCATCCCTGGAGGTGCTCAGGAAAAGCCTGTCTGGGGCACTTAGTGCCATGGCCTAGTTAATTGGATAGGGCTGGGTGCTAGGTTGGACTGGATGAGCTTGGAGGTCTTTTCCAAGCTGGTTGATTCTATGAAATACTGAGATGTCAGCTTGGTATGAAATAAAGCTTCAGTGTCTTGAACTTGATCACCTGGATGTGGGATTTATCGCAGCAAGCCAGCTGTGTGCTATGGGCTGTTGCAGCACAACCATGCTTAGTGTGGCAGTGCCAAGCTCTTACCTCACGCCCACAGGAGAAGTCATGGTATAGATGTGAATGCCTGGAGGATGAAAAACCTGCCAAGGGCTTCAGAAAGACTGGAATGACTTCTGGGGACTTCACTAGTTCTTCGCATTGTGAGGAAGGCCACTAAAAATACAGGCATGCTCCCCAGAGTTCATGGAGAGTGCTGGCAGAAATGTCAGAGTGCTGAAATGGGCTCTGAATTTCCCTAAGAAAATTTCTGGGTTACTATTTTTAAATTTCTCCTCCCCTGTCTGGATTTGTTCTTCCCCAGCTGCCTCAGTGCAGCTTTGCAGCAGGCTGGGCTGAGCTGGGACAACCCCCTTGATAATGATCAAGCAGCTGCCAGCTTTAGACCTTGTAGGTTGCTGCTTGCTTTCTTGATCTTCTCTGAAGAACTTGAAGGCTACAAAGAATGAAAACATGATGACACCTGACTGAAGACAGCTTCCTCCACCCTGCCACTTCCTTCATTTGTTGCATTGCATCTTGTGTTCTCCTGCCATGCCCCACAGTGAAAAACAAACCCTAGTTGAGATGAGGACGTTTGTAAGGACAGCTAAATACTGTTCAGTCCACGCAGCCTCTGCAGCAGCACAATGGGTAGTGTGTGGCTGAGCTACTGCTCTGGGAAGACCAAGCTTGAGGTCAGGCTGGAAAGGATTAGAGCTGCTTTGTCTGTCCTAATTTTGAGCTGTGTGGGGAATGGCTTGGCTGCCAGCTGTGGCACAGAGCCCAAAAGCTGCCATTGATTGGAACTTGCATTGATGCTGCCAAAATAATTATTGCATATATAATTAGTCACTTTGTTAGAGCTATTTCTTCATGAGGTGTGTGTAGCTGTGATATTACCTAGGCAATAGGAATGGCTGAATTTCCTCTCCTGAGAGTAATTAAAGACTCCCCACCTAGCACTCCACCTCCAGAGGAAAGGGGTTCTTACAGTTCAATTATTCTGTTTGTTTAAGCATGTTTGCTCTCCTGTTGTGCTGTGACACCTCCAAATTCCACATGAAAGGGAATTCAGTCTTTGAAAGTCATCCTGATGGTGGATATGGACATTGGCTGCTCAGGTTCTCATCATCTTCCATTTTAGGCCTTGTTGATGTTTGAAGTTTTTCTGGGTTGAGGCTGCGTATGGACATCTGATTCTGGAACAAGGAACCTCTTTTCTTCAAACCTTGGAGTGGAACCTGCTGCTTTTACTCTGGAGTGAGAGTGCTGGCATGTGGAACTCTTCAGGAATAGATCCAAAGATAGGTAAACCCCCAGCTTCCACTTTAGTGATCAAAAATCCCTTAGGAGGTCAGGGATGCTTAGGGGTTTTGGTTCTGTGGATGGTGGTATCAGTGGCGGCTGCACTCTCAACCAATGGCTTGCGTTTCTCTGCACTTGGTGGTCAGAGCTTCTTTGTGATCCCACTTCCCAGCTTCTGTCACTAGTTAATCCTTAAGGCTTAGGAAGACAAGAGGGATGTAGAAGCCACCGTTCAGGCTACCCTACCCTTACTGGTGTGCCCAGTGTGAATCTGGAAGCAGTCATGGTTTTGTATCCTCACATCATGGTGGGAGTGAATCAGATGTTCACAGCAAGTCAACGGTAGTGAGTCTGTGGTTGCGAGCTGAGCTGCAACTGCTGCTGCCTTTTCATCTAAGTTTGCAGTCTGAAGAGAAATGAAAACACTTTGCTTATCTGATACATCTGTCTGCAGTGCAAGCAGCTCTCCTTCAGCTCTGAGCTCTTCCTGCTCTTGTCAAAGCTTTGGTGTTCCTGCTCTTGACAACTTGCTGACTGCCACTGAATCAGGTGGGTATCTGAGTGGCTAAGAAGCAGGAATGATGCTCCAAAGACACAACCTCCTGCTGTTAATGACTGCCTGAAAGTGTTTTCTGCAGGAGAACTTTGCTTGGGTAGAGGTGGCTGGAAGATGTGTCTATGGGTGGAGGAGAGCTTGTACCTAGAGCTGCTGACTGCTGGTGGCCCTGTTTTCACCGTAGATTGAGACCCTTGACTTTTCTGTAGGGAAATGACTCATACTAGAGGGAAAACAAAGTTTTTGGCTGGGTGGATTAAACACCTTAAAATCAAGTTTCTTGTGACTCCTATGAGGTGTGACTCTGGCCATGGGGGGCTTAGAGTAGACCACAGCAGCTGTACATGACAGGTGGTAAAAGCCATGACCTTCACTTAGCTGGAGCCCCACCAAGGTAGTCCTTTTTTACATCACTGTTGAGCCCACTGGGAAACTGGGCAGGCAGATGAGTGAAGAGATTTGTTAATTCTCACAAGGTCTTGTGACAATCAATGACATCCTTTTTGCTCATCTCACCTTTGTTGGTTGTTCTGGCTTTGGAGCTCTTCACAGTGGGTTTGTTTTTTTTCCTCTAAATTCTAAGTTTAGGGTGCAAAAAAAAAAAAGCAGAGGTGGAAGGGAGAATCGAGGCTGGGGCTGGTCTCTTCTCACAGGCAATTGGAGACAGAACAAGGGGGAATGGCCTCAAGCTGAGGCTGGGGAGGTTTAGATTGGACACTAGGAGAAAGTTTTTCACAGAGAGAGTGGTCAGGGACTGAAATGAGCTGCCCAGGGAGGTGGTGGAGTCACCCACCCTGGATGTGTTTAAGTGTCATTAGGATGTGATGCTTAGGGCTATGGTTTAAGGTGAATCTTGCAGAGTAAGGTTCTAGGTTGGACTTGATGGTCCTGTGGGCTTTTCCAACCTGCATGTTTCTGTGAAAATTGAACAGACTGGCAACAAAAATGATCTTGAGGATCATAGCTGAGCCATTTGCTGACCATAGAGGTACCTAATCTCTGAGTGGCTTCATTTTTCCTCTCCATTTAACTTTGTTGGCACCTCTGTGTATGCCCAGACAGGGCATTGGTGCTGAGTGGGATAAGGACTTTTTTTTAAGGTCTGATTTGTGCTGAAACAGACTCTGGGCATGTTGTCAGACCTGCTTTCTTAGAGGTAGTCACCCACACATGGGCAGGATGGAGATTCCTTAAAATGGAGCCCTAGCTGCCACCAAAAAGCCCCACCTAAGCCCTGCTGGCAGCTGGTGATGTTTACAGAGTGTATCCTGTGCTGGTTTGATGTAATCTACAGAAATAGAGCTGGAAGCAGGAACAAGCACCCAGGTCTTCCCCACTGAGGAGACTGCAATAACCACCAAAAGTCACACTGATGCCTGTTCCCTGTACCCAGGACCTGAGTACTGGGCTGTGATCTTCTCTTTTTCTCCTGCCGAGGGAGAAGCAGAAGGTGGCTGAAAGTCCTGAGCAGCCCTCACCTACATTGAGCCATGATTTGCGTGGAGGAGGTGAAAAGGGAGCAGACTGCTCGTGGTGCAAGAGGAAGGGACGTGGAAAGATGTCAGGTGACTGGCTCAAAGCTACAGCAGTGAGTTTCCAATGCATACAGCAGTGTGCATGCACAAGTAACAAGTGACAGGGCCAGAGGAAATGGTCTCAGCTTGGTCCAAAGGAGGTCTGTGCTGGACACTGGGAGACGTATCTTCCCCAAAGGAGTTGTCAAGCCCTGGAACAGGCATCCCAAGGAAATGGCAGGAAGGATTTAAAAGCTGTGTAGATGTGCTGCTGTGGTAACCTGGCAGTGCTGGGTTAGTTGTTGGAGTTGATGATCTTAAAGGTCTCTTCCAACCAAAACTATTCTGCGATTCTAAGGTCGTGTCCAGACCGAAGTGATTGGTGCACTCAGGTGTGTGCTGGTTAAGCAGGTTGGAAAAGAGCTTTTTGTGGCTCTGGAGGATGCTTTTGGTGCAGCTGCAGACAGCTGCTCCTGGGCAGGATTGTTGCCTACAGCCCAGTGTCTTAATGCTCTCTCCAATCAGTGATCTGAAAGCAACAGCGTCTTTGATGGTCTCTGGTATGGCCGAACACAGCCATCTCATGAAGGAGGAAAGAGGATAATGTGAAGGTAGGCAGGCGTGTGCTCTACCACCTCCATAGCAGGCTTTGCTTGCAAGTAGAGCTTCAAGTCTCGATGTGTGAAACCAAACAAACCCACCAGCAAGTCTTTTCTCTTGCTGAGTGTGACAAAGGAAGCTTTGAGAAGTGGTGCCTGAAGCGTGATGAAATCGGCTGCAGCTGCTGCAGGCAGCGCTTGCACTTTCCGCAGCGCGTGGGTTTGGAGCCGAGCTGCTGTGTGGGAGGCCATGGAAAGGGAGGGCTGTGATGTTTGGAAACACACCAAGGGCTCTGCTTCCACCCAGAGCTGTGTCAGCCTCCTTTGCCTTGTTTTGTGTGTGAAGAAGACTTAAAAAAAAAACCCACAATGCTGCTTCTGAACAGCTTAAGATTCCCTAAGAATCCCAGCGTGGTGGGGCTTGGAAATGACCTCTAGGGGTCGTCCAGTCCAGCCCCCCAGCTGAAGCAGGGTCACCTACAAACGCTTGGCCAAAACTCCAGGGAGGTTTGGAATTTCTTCAAAGGAGACTCCACAACTTCTCTGGGCAATCTGAGCAAGATTTCTATCACCCTTGCAGAAAAGGAGTTTCTCTTTATGTTCACATGGAGCTTCCTGGGTTCCAGTTTGTGCCCAGTACCCCTCAGTGGTTCCCAGCAACAGGACAAGAAGTGTCTGGCCCCATCCCCTTCCCCCTGCCATTTTGATATTGATGAATATTGATTAGATCCCCTCTCAGGCTGCTCTTGTCCAGGCTAGACAGCCCCAGGGCTCTCAGCCTTTCCTCGTTACAGAGACACTTCAGCCCCCTCAGCATCTACACAGCCTTTGCTTCATTCCAGACAACGCTGTCCTCTCTGGATCCACTGTGTGCCATGTGCCATCCCCACTTGAGACTTTGCTGGGTGGCAGAAATGCAGCGGAGCCTCTCTCTGCTGGTGTGGGATTGCACCAAGGCTCAAGCATGGGCTGGTGCAAGTAATACTTTGATTCTTCGGATAGCTGTGGCCACGTCAGACTGTGAGATCTCTCTGGTGGGGAGCATGGCTCAAGCAGATCCAACCTGGAGCAGAAGTGCTGTGGCAAGCAGGACAGGCAGGTTTCTCCTGAATTCAACTCATGTGAGCTACCACAACTATTGCACCTGACTTCCTCTAAGGAGAGACAGTTCATGCTAATGTGAATAACTCACCTTGCTGTGCCAGCTGGGGAAATGGCTTCTGCTGCACCCATGTCATTTTCTAGGTGGGTAAAAGGAAGTTTATTGAGGTTTTCCCTCTCTGAACAATTTCTGAACTTCTGATACAACTTTGCCCGACATCTTTTCCCCTCAGAAACTCAAAGTAGCTCTGGGAGGTTTCTCAGGGTCATCCAGCTTCCTTCCCACAGAGCTGGGGCTGGGGGCCAGGATGCCCCTGCATAGTGCAGAAGGGGTTGGACTAGATGACCTTTGGAGGTCCCTTTCAACCCAGAACATTCTATGATTCTACTGATGCTGGCCTTCAGCTATGTTCTGGTAAAGCTCTAGGTGGGGGGCAGATGAACTGCAGTTTGTGTTTTGACCCTTTGCAAACCAACTGGGTTTTGTTGGGTTTTCTTTGGTTGGTTTGTTGGTTTGTTTGGTTTTTTTCATCCACTGCAAAATAGGAATTAACTTTGAAGAAGCTTCTAAAATGTTGCATGAGGCCAAGTGCAAGGTCCTGCACCAGAGGCAGTCTTCACTATCAGCACAGGCTGGGGATGAAGGGACGGTGAGCAGCCCCTGAAGCTCATGGGGTGTTGGTGGGTGAAAAGCTGGACGTGAGCTGGTGATGCGCATTCATACCCCAGAAGCTAACCATGTCCTGGGCTGCATCCCCAGCAGTGTTAGCAGCAGGTCAAGGGAGGGGATTCTGCCCCTCTGCCTTGCTGAGACCTCACCTGCAGTGCTGGGTCCAGCTCTGGAGTCCTCACTACAGGAGACACAAGGACCTGCTTGAGTGGGACCAAAGGAGGCCACAGAAATAATCCAAGGACCGGCAGCCCTCTGCTGTGAGGGCAGGCTGAAAGAGTTTGGGTTGTTCAGCTTGGAGAGGAGAAGGTTCCAGGGAGACCTTCTTGTGTGGCACTGCAGTACTTAAAGAGATCCATGAGAAAGCTGAGGACAGACTTTCTAGCAGAGCCTGTTGTGATGGTTTGAAACTGGATGAGGGGAGATTCAGCCTAGATGGAAGGTGTCCCTGCTGAGTGCAGGAGGCTGGACTAGATGGCTTTTAGAGATCCCTTCTCAGCCAAACCATTCCATGATTCTATGATTGGCAGGGCTTACTCAGCCAACTCACTGGCTCAGACTCTTGGAGGCATGAGGTGGTGGAGTTTTTAAGTTTATTGCATAGAAAATAAACCCCAAGTTTTTGTGTTCCAGCGCTCTGTGGGAGTCACATTCGACTCTTCTACAAAATAAAGGGGGAGGGGGAGTGTTGTCATAAATTAAATCTATAAAACAACATTTCCATTAAATAAACCCAAATATGCTCACAGTATTTTTACAGTTCAAAATGCCACATTTCAGATGCTTACAGGAAAATAAATTTTACAAGAAGGTGCAAATGAAATACTAGACAAGCCCAAAGCTTCTCTCATTTGATTTTAAAAAAACAAAAATGTTGTTCAGATGCATCCACATTTGAGCCTTTCTTAAATCTCTTGGAGCCTGTTGGTGGCACCTTTGACTCTGCCTGGAGAAACTGAAAGGTTTGCTACCTCTGACTGTGTTTTGATCATGCTGTGGTTAAATGAAGAGCAGATGTGATGGGTCAGTTATCAGTGAAAGGGATGTGGTTGAGGCCCCATCCTTGGAGATATTCAAGATCAGACTTGATGTGGTTGGTTGTGGATGCTCCCTCCCTGGAGGTGTTCAAGTCCAGGTTGGATGAGGCCTTGAGTGACCTGTTCTAGTGGGAGATGTCCCTGTCTATGGCTGGGAGGTTGGAACTGGATGAGCTTTGAGGTCCCTTCCAATCTAAACCATTCTATGATTCTACATAGCCCTGGGTGGCCTGATCCTTGCTGATGGTGGGGGGTGGTGGTGTGTTTGACACAGGTCCCTTCCCCAAGGCAGTCTGTGAATTTGCCCCGTCCCTTTGTGGAAGGTTTGATGGAGTTTAACCTGACTGACTGCCCTCAAAACACAGCACTAGGGGTCGAAGCTTCTCCAAGGCAGCAGTGTGGCTTCCAACCAGAGCTGGCTTTTGAGCCAGAAATGAGAACTGATGGCAGCAAAATAGCATCTGGGTGCTTCAGTGGCTGTGTGGTGTGGAGGTATGTCATTTGCTACGCTCCAAAATGGAGGGTTGCTGCTTGGTTACTTAACTGGCAAGTCCTTTGGGGCCCCCTTACACTCTTCTCTCTCTGGTCAGCACGGCTTGAGGTGGGCTCGTGTTGCTCTTCATAGAAATGAATCACTGCTGCGTTGTCTTTTGCTTCAGAAATGTTCCATACTCTGTCACCAGCAAATTCTTTCTGCATAGCAAGACCCTAAAGTCTTTGATGCCTCTTGGTGACACCACAGTGAGCGGCCAGGACATGGCCCAACATCAGCATCACCTCTCACCACATGTTCACATCTCCCTCCTACAGGCAAAGCTACCTGCTGCTGGCTGCCTAGCTTAGACATGAGACCTGTGGGAACTCCTCAGGGAGAACTTGTAACCAGAGTATTCAATCAAGACAGTTTTGGTCAGGTCTGGGTTCTTGAGGGAGTGATGTTTTGTTTGGTTTTCTCCAACCCTGTCTGAAATCAGCAGTTTGGCTGAGCCAGCACTCTCAAAGTCTTGGTTGGGGGGGCAGGAGAAAAAACAACTGTGCCAACCTCCAAGATCTGGTGAACACTTGGAGTTCTGGGCACAGCTTGGGGCAGGCCAGCGCTAGCAGCCTGTGCCATCCTTCCTGAGCACGTCCGTGGAGTTCTTCCTCGCGCAAGCGAGGCTGTGGAGCTGAATGCTGTCTTGCAAGTCCTGCCTGGACAGGCGCCTCCTGAACTCATCTGTAGTAAAGTAGTAGATGACAGGGTCCACGCAGGAGTTCAAGCTGGCCAGGCACAAAGCCACGGCGTGGAAGACGGAGATGACCTTCTGCACGCACTTGTTTCCGATCTGCTCGGTTTTGACGAAGAAATCTAAGGGGAAGCTGATGTGGTAGGGGGCAAAGCAAATCAGGAACACCAGAGCGCAGGTGAGAATCATCTTTAAAGCCTTTTTCTTCTCCCCGAGGTCTCGGGAAGCCGAATTCTTTTCTTTCAGCGACAGGACAGTCTTCCAGGAGCAGTAGAGGATGATGAGGAGGGGCGTGACAAAGCCCAGCAGTTCTCCTACGCTCACCATCGCCAGGGAGGTGGAAAGGTCAACTTGCTCTACAGGGAGGTCCACGAAACATGTGTTTGTGGCCTCATTTTGGAGCCTGAGGAGCGGAAAAGGCAAGCAGCCCACGCAGACCACGAGCCAGCCAGCCACGCTGACGTAGATGTCGCAGAGGCGCTTGCAGTTGCTGGCTCTGAAGGGGTGCATCAGGAAGAGATAGCGCCGCACGCTGATGCAGACCAAGAAGTAGATGCTGGCATACATGTTGACGTACTTCAGGTAGAAGCAAAGCATGCAGAGACCTCCTCCGAATTCCCACGTGCCCGTCAAGTAGTAGAAGATCCTCAGGGGCAAGGACAAGACCTGTGCTAAGTCAGCAATGGCTAAGTTGATCATGAATATGACAGCCCTTTTGGTCTCTTTCATGTAGCCATAGAAGACCCACAGAGCTAAGGTGTTTCCTATTAGCCCGGGCACCAGGATGCAGGTGTAGGTGATGGCGTAGTAGGGCTTGAGGTCTGGCTCAGTGCAGGTCGAGCTGTTGGTCATGATTGTGTTCCAGACCTGTGCTCAGCCCAGGCATGATATCACAAAATCACAGTATGAGAGATCTCTGGAGACCATCAAGTCAGTGTTCTTCACTCAGACCCTGCACCCAGGTTGTCGATGCTCAGATAACAAAGTTCAGCCCTGACTTTGGTGTGTGAGGCTTTGGTTACCGAATCATCGTGTCCAGTCTGGGCAGGAGCTTCATTATGGGCTGAGTTAAGTCAAGTCCTGCTCGTGTGCTCTGCTTATGCTTTGTCAGGAGCTACCAGACCTTACTCTAGTTGCTTGCAGGGTTGGCAGGGAGGAGATCCACATCAAGAAATGCATCATTCTGTGCCAAAGTGGTCAAGTTCATCACTGGAGCTTCACCTCTCTTACTTTTTTAGTGGCACTTCAGCAACTTCTCTCAGTGCAGGAGTTTGACAAGCGACATGACCCTGCAGCCAGAAAACAAAGTTAGAACACTGCTGGGAGACACAGATCTTACAAGGCAAAGAGTATGGGAAAGCTTGAAGGAATGGTAGGACACCTCTCCAGCAGAACCCTCTCACTAGTGGTATCTGTGGTGATCAGCCTTTCTGCCCAGTGAATTGAGTTGCAAACCCACCAAGGGGCAAGTAGAACATGTGCTTCATTGCTGCTACCAACCAGCTTCCCATGCTGTACCACCAAGCAGAGGTCACTCCTGTTCACGGGGTGTATTTAAGTTGGTACTGGATCTCTGCAGCTGCCCCTTCCCAGCTCCAGCTTTTCCATCCAGTTGCATTGGTCTTCTCATGCCCAAGTGCGTGGCAGGCACAGAGATGCTCCAATCAGCACTGTGCTTGCTTCCCTCCTTATCTCTGTGCTGTGGACAGGTGGACACTCTTGCCATAGCACTCAGGAGTTTAATTCTCCCCTGGTCTTCCCAGAAAAGCCCTTCAGAAACATCCTACCCACACTACTGCTATAGGCAGTCAAGAGAACAGCACAAAATCTGCTCCTTATGCAAATGAGCCTGATCCTGACACAGACACACCTCAGAATGGAACATTTTTCCACTGCTGCTACTGAAGCACAGAGTGGAAATCCCAAGTTGGTGGCTTTCAGTGAATTGAGGTCAGCTTCTTCAGTTACCTTTCATAAATAGGTTATAAACTGTACTTGCAGCTTGCTCAGGATCACTACGTCCAGGTGGGTTTGGAATCTCTCCAAAGGAGACTCCACAACCTCTCTGGGCAGCCTGCTCCAGGGCTCCAACAGCCTCACAGCAAAGTAGTTTATCCTCATGTTTAAATGTAGCCTCCTGGGTTCCAGTCTGTGTCCCATTGTCCCATAGCCTGTTGCTGGGTACCACTGAGAAGAGTCTGGCCCTGTTCTCTTGCTTCCTGCCCCTGAGATACTGATCAGCATTGAGAAGTTCCTTTCTCAGTCTTCTCCAAGCTGAACAGCCCCAGGACTCTTAGCCTTTCCTCCTCAGATAGATGCTCCAAAGCCCTCAGCATCTTTGTAGCCTGTGCTGGACTCTCTCCAGTAGTTCCTTATCTCTCTTGACATGCGGAGCACAGAACTGGACCCAGTACTGCTGTTATGCCTCAGCAGGATGGAGTGGAAAGGGAGGACAATCTTTCTTGATCTGCTGCCCACACTCTTCTTAATGTACCCCAAGTGAACGTTGGCCTCTTGGCCACAGGAGCACATTGCTGGCTCATGGGGAAATTGGTGTCCACCAACACTCCCAGGTTCCCCTCCACAGAGCTGCTTTCCAGCAGATCAGCCCTAACCTCTGCTGCTGCCCATGTGCAGGGGCCTGATGAGCAGCCTGTAGCACAGCCCTGTGATGAGAGGCTGAGGGAGCTGGGGTTGTTTAGCCTGGAGAAGAGGAGGCTCAGGGCAGAGCTCATTGCTGTCTATGACTACCTGAAGGGAGGCTGCAGCCAGCTGGGGTTGGGCTCTTCTGCCAGGCAAGCAGCAACAGAAGAAGGGGACACAGTCTCAAGTTGTGCCAGGGGAGATCTAAGCTGGATGTTAGGAGGAAGTTGTTGGCAGAGAGAGTGATTGGCATTGGAATGGGCTGCCCAGGGAGGTGATGGAGTCTCTGTGCCTGAAGGTGTTGAAGCCAAGCCTGGATGAGGCACTTAGTGCCATGGTCTGGTTGATTGTCTAGGGCTGGGTGCTAGGTTGGAGTGGATGATCTTGGAGGTCTCTTCCAACCTGCTTGATTCTGTGATTCTGTGACTCTGCACTTGTCCTTGTTGAGTCTCATGAGGTTTCACAAATCTAGTGGCTCATCCCTCTCAGGTTTCCTTTTTTGCTTTATCCTGAAGCATTAACATTAATGGTCTTAAAGGCCTGAAGTGGGAAAAGTTTGTAGGTGCCCGTGAGATGCCAAGGCACATTGAGAGAGGCAGAATGATGCTCTGCTGCAATCCCTGATGCTTCTTCCTCTGCATTAAAATGTGATCACTTACTCGTGAAGCTGATGTTCAACACTTGCTAGGGTGATTGCACTGAAACTCCGAAGCAGCTTTGAGTGGAAACAGAGCATCTTGTACAAAAGGAAATGGTTCAGGGGCAGCTTTTATGGGCCTCTTTGTGCAGCTTCTGTTCCACACCATTGCCTAACCTAACCAGCCTGGCTGGGAACAGAATCCTGTTACCCTTCAGAGGCAATGGTTAATAAGCTGCAGAGTTAATGAGCCTCTTGTTCACAGACTTTCCAATTCTTTTATTAATTCTCCACCTCGTTTCTGAGCCACAAACCTGCACGACTAAGGCTAGAAAATGTGAGTAATCTCTTTGTCATGCAGGGAAACCATCGGTGCTCACCTACTCCTTAGGTTCTGTCTGTCACTGGTTGATAACAGGGGCTGAGCCTTTCCATTTCCAAGCTGAAGCTTGACTAGTACAAGCCAATGGGAGGAGGCTGCGGATGTGGCTGGTCTTTGGCTGTGCCTCTGATGCCCTGGGGCTTCAGAGCTCACTCTCTGTGGCTGGTTAACCCTTTTGGGGTCTCCTGACAGTGGTACCCACTTTGGGAGGGTTCCTTCCTTCTCCACAGTACTGGGATTGAGCTAAAACAGTGGGCCAGAAACGGTACATCCTTACCAAATGGTCAGAAATTGTCTTGCTGGGCTTGAAAATACTGAGTGTAGGTACAGGCAGAGCAGGCTGTGCTGGGAAAGCATCCAGAGCTGCTTGGTGGGCACTGGCACTTAGAAAGGATGAGAAGGAAGCTCTGTTTTGTCTTGGTTTACATGGCAATGCTGAGGCCCTATGAAGATGTGTCTATTGTTACTGTTACAGCAAACCCCTCAGCATGATGTGTCCAGACTTCCTACCCAGATCCTGGTCCTGCTGGGGTGCCAGAGCTAAACAACAGTGTTGTGGATTCCTGGGCTGTTCCCTGGCAGTGAGACTGGGGTACTAGTGGCCAGGTGTATCCTCTCACAGGATCACAGGATATTAGGGGTTGGAAGGGACCCAAGGAGATTATCGAGTCCAGTCCCCCTGCCAGAGCAGGACAACACCATCTAACATCTCTCTCCTGGGAAGCCTCTCTTCCTACTTGCCTTCCTAGACACCAGCACTGTTCCCTTGGACATGGGCAGCCTGCCTGGCACAGTGAGAGCATCTCACAAGGAGCTGCACAGCTTTTCCTTAGGTTCATTTTCACTTTTCTTTTTTCCACCCTGAACTCTGCCTGAAGTTTGCTCTGAAGTGCCAGCAGTGAGGAGCTGAGGTGACTTTACGATGCCATCACTTGCTGCCTATCGAGGTGTCCTGCTCCTGCAGAAGCCCATGTGTCCAGCTGGCACCATTGCTGTGAATGCTTCTTGGGCAGAGATATGCCTGGGACCACGTTCAGGGGTATTTGTAAGACGAAGCCCTAAGCCTGCATCACTCAACTCTTCCTTCCAGGAGACAAGCTTGTCTCTCATCTCTTGCCCAGGCAGGGAGACTGAATCATGCTTCTTTTCCTCTGGCTGCATTCCCAGCTGGGTGAATCCACCCTGCCTCCATCTCTGGGCCATGAGACACATGAAGAGAATGACAAGGTGCAGTCCCAGCCCCTCTGCCTGTCCACAGCCCAGTGCACACACGCATCTGCACGCCAGCATTTTCTCTGCTGCATTCCCAGTGTCTGAGTTTCTCCACCCCCACTGAGCAGCAGCTTTCCTGCAACGCCATCCTCTGCTCCCTCCAGCCCAGGCAAGCACTTGCACCACTTTCTGCCCCTCCCTGCGGTTGCAAACCTGCAGCAGGAGGCATCCCACAGAGCCCAGCTCAAGCCAGGGAGCAGCGAGGGTGCTCCTCCAGGGCAACCCATAAATACCCCTGTGAGAGCAGCTGCCCTCAGAGAAGAGCTTAAAAAAAACACAGCAAGATGAGAAATGGCACTTTGGAAACCCCAAGCAGTAACACTGCATGCTTCAGCCAAATGTGCTGTCTAAAAACCAGCAGGCTGCTAAAAAAAGACCTCCAGAAAGAGGAAATTTTGTTTCTCGTGCTCTGTGCTCGCTTCCCCTCAGCACACAGGGCTGGCTGCAGTGGTAGGTGTGAGACTCTCCCCTTCCTTCTTCCCCTGAGCCACCCCCACCCCTGCTTTACCAAGGAGACCTCACAGTCAGCCATCAGGGCACTGGATGAAGGCTTCTCATTTGGACTTAGAGTCACAGCCTCCACGAGGAATCAGGCTCCTCACCTGCCCAGGCCACCCCAGGACCCTCCTTAGCAAATTCTCTGGGGTTTAGGCTAGGAAGGAAAGCCACTGCAACTCCTAAAACCCAGCCTGGTGGAGGAGAGGCTCCTCAATCAACCTGGGGGAAAGCAGCCCATGGCTAGGCACTGTTTGTAGGTGCTGTAGCATCGTGCCTGGTTCCCTCTTACTTAGTGCCATGGTCTGGTTGATTGGACAGGGCTGGGTGCTAGGTTGGACTGGATGATCTTGGAGGTGTCTTCCAACCTGGTTGATTCTATGATTCTCTTGGACCTCAGGTCCTTTAGGAGCATAAAATGTTGCTCACCACCTCCCACTTCCTCCTGGAACCAGGGTAAGATGTGCCCTACTAGCCTGTGCTCTGCCACCCAGCACCATCCTTGCAAAGCCTGCTGCTGGCCTAGGTGAGCCGTGGGTGCGTGGGCAGCAGGGTTTGGGGTGGGACTGCTACCAGTGCTGTGAAAACACAAATCCTGTGGCAGAGGTGACGTGGGCAGAGCAACAGCTGACCTGGCACTCTCTTGTCATATGCTGATTTACCCTTTTGGGGAAGGCTTAGGCGAGCTCTTGTCTATCTTTTGCTTCTTCTCTTGCCCAGCCTAAAAGAAGAACATGCACAAGAATGACTTCAGAGAGAAATTCAGCTTCCTGATGAGGTTGTGTAAGCAGAGGTGGTGTGGTGGCGGCTTTGTCCCTCCCTCTGAGGGAAGGTGGTGATGTAGAAGCTGGCCCAGGGACTAGAGCAGGGCAGTGATGTCTTGTGCTGGGTTTCTACATTTGTGTTTTGTAACACCTAGACTGCTGCTGCCCAGTTTTGGCAAAGAGAACTACTAGCAGCAATAGTTAAAAGGTGTTCACAGAGTCATAGGATGCTAAGGGTGGGAAGGGACCTTGAAAGATCATCCAGGATCACCAGAGCAGGTCACACAGAAACATATCCAGGTGTCTTTTGAATGTCTCCTGAGAAAGAGACTCCACAACCTCTCTGGGCAGCCTGTTCCAACAAACTGATAATTGTGCATTGCCTTTTAGCTGTTTTAAAAGATGTCTGGAGAGGATAANCTCTTCTGCCAGGCAAGCAACAACAGAAGAAGGGGACACAGCCTCAGGCTGTGCCGGGGAGGTCTAGGCTGGATGTTAGGAGGGAGTTGTTGGCAGAGAGAGTGATTGGCATTGGAATGGGCTGCCCAGGGAGGTGGTGCAGTCACCATCCCTGGAGGTGTTGAAGCAAAGCCTGTCTGGGGCACTTAGTGCTATGGTCTGGTTGATTGGACATGGCTGGGTGCTAGGTTGGAGTGGATGATCTTGGAGGTCTCTTCCAACCTGGTTGATTCTACAACTCTCAACCTTTCCAAGAGCTCTTCTATGTTGAAGCTATATTCTGGTAGATATTTAGGCTTCGTGACATAGAACTGTAGAATGCTTCAGCTTAGAAAGGACCTTTAAAGCTCATCTAATCTAACTCCCCTGCAGTCAGCAGGGACATCTTCAACTAGAGCAGAACCCCAAACAACCTGACCTGCAGTGGTTCCAGGAATGCAGCATCTACCACCTCTTTGGGCAGCCTGGGCCAGTGTCTCACCACCCTCAGCATAAAGAAGTTCTTCCTTAGACCTAGTCTAATCTCCCTATCTTAGTTCTGTCACAACAGACCATGCCAAAAGGTCTGTCCCCATCTTTCCTGAAGGCTCCTTTAAGTACTGAAAGGCCACACAAATGTCTCCCTGGAGCCTCCTCTGTGCTGAACACCCCCAACTCTCTCATCCTATGCTAGTAGAAGAGGTGATTCAGCCCTTGCATTATTTTTTGTGGCCTCCTCTAGACCTGCTCTAACATAGATATATCTGAAGGGGGCTACAGGAGGGCTGGGCAGGGACTATTGACAAGGTCTTGTAATGACAGGACGAGGAGGAATGGGTTTGAACTGGCAGAGGGGAGATTGAAAGTGGATGTTAAGAAGAAGCTCTTCGCAGTGAGGGTGGTGAGACACTGGCACAGGTTGCCCAGGGAGGTTGTGGAGCACAGAGGCACAGAATGTGATCAAAGATCACATTCTGTGCCTCTGTGCTCCACAACCTCCCTGAAGGTGTTCAAGGCCAGGTTGGATGAGGCCTTGAACAATGTGTTCTAGTGGGTGGTGTTCCTGCCTGTGGCAGGGAGTTGGAACTGGCTGAGCTTTGAAATCTCATCCAACCTAAACCATTCTATGATTTTGTGATAGGAGGATCCTCTTCCATAGGAGTAATGTTGCCTCTTCCCATCCTTACTGTGGACATTTTTATTTCCTCTAGTAACATTTGCTCACAGAAGCCAGAGGATTTTCATTAGACCATCCCCTGGACCTCTTGTGTCTTGCTGGGCTTGTCCTGATTGAACAGGAACTCTGACCCTGTGTCATTGCCTTAACCCAGCCTGGCCATCCTCAACATCCCATCAGCAGCACATCTCAACCTGGGTACCAGTAGGCTCCAAAGTACTCTCTTCTTGCCCAGCATCTGTTCTACACCACACACCAGGCATGCTCTGAACTGCTGGGATCTGTTTGCTGCTGCTGTGCAGAGGAACATGGGTGGGAGCAGCACTTTGATTGTGACTGGGTTGTAAAGCACAGAGCCATTTCCTGTTCATCCCATCCACTTCTGTAGTTGCCTGAAACGTGAGTCATTACAGGTGGTGAATGTTTGCTCCAGGCAAAAAAGCAGTGAAACAGGCAAGATTTTACAGGTTAGGACTGTGAGGTGTTGGCACAGTAGGATAAAAAGGTTTATTTCTGTTCCTTATTTCATTAATTTCTCATTTGCTCATGATTAAGTTGAGAGAGTGCTTCCCTGCCATTCCCACCCTCTGCCCTGTCCATGCTTCCTGCCTTTCTGCTCATGCACATACTGGGAGCTGCTGGAGTCTACTTGAGGGATAATCCCACTCTGGCACTGAAATTTTGGGAAGGAGGTGTGGGGCTGGAACCCTGAGGAGCTCCCAGGCAAGAGGGACTGGGCTGTGCTGGTGAGTAGTGAGTCAGGCAGACAGGGCAGGGACACCAGGGGGGGATTTTGGCTGGGTAAATTCCAAGAATATGCAGGAAAAAATAAACCCTCTGATTTAATGCCATGGGGAAAAACACTGCTTGGCCTTTTAATCCTCTGCAAAAGCTCTTGTCCTCCCTTCTTAACATTTATCCTGGTTAAAAGGGGAGAATAAACCCAGAGCAGGGATGTTGTGCAGTAACCTCATCCTTATCTCCTCTTCTCCCTTCCCAGTACACCCTGGCATGCCTGGTGTAGATGTGCATGGTAAGAAGTACCAAAGCTGTGTGTTTCCCACCCAAACTGTCAGCACACACCCCAGGGATGAGCAGCTGCTGCCTGCCAGGCTGTGAGCAGTGCTGGTGGTGGCACAGCTAATCCTGCCTCCTCCCTCCTAGGTCTGGCAAAGCAGTGGAAAATTGCTGGTGGCAACTCCTCCAGCTGCCTCTTGGGAGAAACCAGACCGTTTAGGAAAACCCTCTGGGCAAACAGAGTGAGAGGATCCCAAAAGAGACTTGGAGTACAGAGTAAATCAGACCAATTATCCCCATGCTTGTGGGGATGGGGCTGTGTGGCCTCAAAGTCCACTTGCAAGCCCATTCACAAAGCAGCTGTGGGGTTTTCAGAGGTTGAAAACCACTGCAGTTGGCGTTATTCTTAAATACAGCTTCTTGATGCTCACCTAATAGTAAGAGAAAGTAGGGCTTGACTCTTCAGGACTGCCTATTCTGTCTTGAGCTGACCCCTTCCTCTCCCTTGGATGTGCAGAGCATCTCATGAGCACTCATAGCAGCTCACTCTGCTGATCAATAGAGGTATCAGCTTCTTGCCCAGACCTGGGCTTAGCCTGCATCTGCTCATCACTACTGATTGACTTATGGAGATCCTCAGGGGTCGGTGGTTAAGGCTGCACCCTCCTGACTCTTCTCTGAGGTGCCCCCATCCTCTCTCAGCACTTCCAGCATAAGTAGGAAGAGCCACCAAGTCGTGGTTGTAATAACAACAAACCCCAGTACCATTTCAACCCAACAGCCCAACCCAAAGATGAGCAGGGATAAAAGAACCCCAATCCTACCTTTGCTGTCTGGGAGGGCTCCTCTGGTGTGTCCCTGTGGGTGCTGGCAGTGTGTCCCCACCCCTCGCCATGCGCAAAGCAAAAGCGCAACTGCAGATGCCTGCGCCCGCGCAGGAGGGGAACAAACGAGGCCCTCCCCAGCCAGCACCACTTTCCATGCTGCTCCTCCTGCCCCAGGGCCCGAGCTGGGCTGGACCCTCTCTTCTTTTTCCTCTGGTTATCCCCGTGTCTGTGTGTGAAAGCACTGCTGGGCTTGGAGGTTTTTGGAAGCTGCCGCTGCAGCGTGGCCGTGGCTGTTTGCTGCCAGGCTGCTGCCCATGATGGGCTCCTGGGGGAGCTTGGTGCTCTGGCAGCGCCCTGCTGAAGCAGTGCAAGTTCCTGTGGGTGGCACCCTTTTTGAAGGGCTCCCTGTTGCTAAGGATATCAATCTAACAAGGCTAAGGAAGCCATAGGCTTCATCCATTGTTTTCTTCTCCTTTCCCTAGCTTTCTGGGCAAGGTTCCTTCACTCTCATCAGGATGTTTCTACCCTCATGCTTTGGAGTGGCTTCAAAAAGTCACTCTAAAGATTACCAGGATCTGATCTGGGCTTCTTCAAACCCAGGAACTTCTCCGTGGTCCTTATTTTCTTCCTCGTAGATTTCTTGCACGGAACCAATCCGGGCAAGAGCTGAAGACTCTTCTCAGCCAGCTGAATGCTTGTGCCATGAAGCTGTGACGCTCATCACCAGGTTCCTGATCCACCAGGGCCTCTGGCTCTGCTCAGCTGGCGGTGGCCATCAGCAGAGGGCAGTGGTGGCCATGGCACAGACTGCTCACTTGCAGCTTCACGACTTTGTCAAGTAGCACTTCTGTGGTTGTCCATCCGGGGACTCAAGATCAAGAGGGTTGGTGATTTAGTGGCTTGGTTATCTTGAAGGGACTCTGGGTTTTAACCATTTCCATTACAGATTGTTTCAGGCTGAAATTCTGCTTTATAGTTTGTGTTTATTCCCTTTTTTTCTTGTGTGCCTGCTCAGGAGAATAGGACTTATTTTGCAGCATCACTTGAAGAGAGGGTTGCAGCTCTGCAGAAGGGTGATAGAAGTGCCCAAGGGCTGGGTAGGGTGGTCCTGTGCCATGTCCCCCACCACAGCAGCGGGTACCAGGGGCTCAGTAACATCAAAACATTACTGGTTGACTCATATAACAATCCCAGGGGGTTGTAGCTGCATGGACTTTGTGGTTTATAAGAAGTTAACCTCTCAGGCACATTGTGGCCTTTAACAGCCTCACTGCATGCCAGGTTTGTCATCCTGTGGTGGCACAGCTCCTTGCTGAGACTTTGCAGCTCCCACCTCCCAAAACACAGGCACTTGCCTGTTTCAGCAGCTAATGCTCCTACTGAATACAGCTTGTTTGAAGCCTGCTGCTTGTTTAATGTGCCTTAATTAATCTCGTGTGGGAGCTGGAGCTTGCAGCACTGTGGGATCCTTGCCGCAGAGTTGTCCCCTCGAGTGCAGGGATGGATTAATCTGCTGATGCTTTGGGACCGGAAGTGGAGGGTTGGGGTTTATTGCTCAAACAGGGCTTGTTGCTGCTGCAGAGTCTCCTGGGACCTGTATTGAGCTCTCTGTGGAGGATGCTGGCTCGGTTCGCATTAGTCCTGGAGCGTTTCCGTAATTGCAGTGGGATCTGGGGTGCAGTGGGACACACAGAGGCTCTAAACTGGTGCTGCCCCATTGAACACCAGTGCCTTGGGTGTTGCAGGGTGTTTCTGACTGAGCCATGGATAAAAACCTGGCCCTGGGTCCAACGAAATCGTGGCTGTCTGGAAAACCGCTTCCTGGCTTGGCTTGGTTCGAAGCAGCAAAATTTGCTTTCTCTGCAGTCTCTGCAGTTAGGCTGCACTCAGAACTGGAGTTGTTGGTGTCTGTTCCTTTGCCAGCACTTTCCCCTCTCTTCAGTGTGAGGTGGGTGGATGGAGAAGCTCATTGCCAGCAATGGTGGCTGTCAGTGCTGTGCCAGAAATCATCTGGGCCTGACTCTTGCTACAGAGTTGGTGGTGTGAGCTCTGCAGAGAGCTGAGTGGTTTTCCAGAAGCAAAGTCTTTTTGCCAAGGCTGGGCTGGAAGCAGGCAGTCATGGAGGGAGGCAAAAGGTATTTTTAGCAAAGAGAAAGGCAACCTTGCCTCCTTCCTTGTGGTGCATTAGAAAGCATTGTGTGCAGAGATGGCTGCTGGGATATCCCAAAGTGTTGTGCGCAGAGAGGGCTGCTTGGACATCCCAAAGTGTTGAGCATAGAGAGAACTGCTGGGATATCCCAAAGTGTTTAGCACAGAGAGGGCTGCTTGGACATCACAAAGTGTTGAGCATAGAGAGAACTGCTTGGATACTCCAAAGTGTTGAGCACAGAGAGGGCTGCTTGGACATCCCAAAGTGTTGAGCATAGGGAGAACTGCTTGGATACTCCAAAGTGTTGAGCACAGAGAGGGCTGCTTGGACATCCCAAAGTGTTGAGCATAGAGAGAACTGCTTGGATACTCCAAAGTGTTGAGCACAGAGAGGGCAGTTTGGACATCCCAATGTGCTGTGCACAGAGAGGGTTGCTTGGATGGTCCAAAGTGCTGCATAATTTGGGGTACATGTGAGGGTTATCTGTGCATGTGGACATGCATGAACACATCTATAAGCCACTGAGCTGTTGGAGCGGGTCCAAAGGAAGCCACAACGATGATGTGAGTAATAGAAGCCCTCTGCTGTGAGGGCAGGCTGAGAGGATTGGGGTTGTTTATCCTGGGGAGGAGAAGGCTCCAGAGAGACCTTCTTGTGGCCTTGCAGTGCTGGATGGGGCCTCTAAGAAAGATAGGAAGAGATATTTTAGCATGGCCTGTTGTGATAGGACAAGAGTAATGGGTTTAAACTGAGTGAGAGAGAGATAGACTGGACAGAGGAAGAAATTGTTGACACTGAGGGTGGTGAGACCCTGGCCCAGGTTATCTAGATAAGTGGTAGATGCCTCATCCCTGGTACCATTCCAGGTCAGATTGTCTGGGACTCTTAGCAGTCTGCTCTGGTTGAAGATGTCCCTTCTGGCTGCAGGGAGAGAGGACTAGATGATCTTCAAAGGTTCTTTCCCACTCAAACCATACTGTGGTCCTGTGTCATTGGTGCTGGTGGAGGTCTGGCTGAGCAGCCTGATTTGCTGTTTCCCCCTTCAGCTTCTTGTCCTTCTCAGGAGGCTATTTCTGGAGCCCTCCTGCAGCACACCATTGGACATTGTCACAGCCCAAATCACCAGCAGCTTATCTGCCTGAGCTCTTGGGCTGGCTGAGGCATTGTGCCATATGAAGAGAGGATGGTACACAGGGCTGACAGATCCCTGGCTGAAGGATGTGCTTTTGGTGCTTTTGCCACTGGAGCTGCTCGTGAGAGCATGGACAGAGTCTGTACTTAACCTAGAAACTTCCCTGACCTGAACATTAATGAGGCTAAAGCACAGCACTGGGGTTGTGACTGCCTGATTTTGTCAAGGGAATAAAATGCTTAATGCCTGCAGCTTATGGCTTTGAGAGACATGAAAACCCCTTTGCTCTCCCTGCTCTATCTTCTCCCACACATCAACCCCCAGTGCCTTGCTGCTCTTTCTCTTCAACCTCAAGCTTTCCCCATGTAAGAAGGGGGAGGCTTTAGTTTGCTGAGGCTCACACCTCAGCCTCAGCAAACTAAAGCCACAAAGCAGCTGTTTTTTTAGTTGAATCTTCTTAGATTTGGCGGAGCCAGACAGCCCCCAGCCTGCTCTGACCTGCTGCTCCCCACAGCCCTTCAGCTGTCACACCTCTGTACTGGGGACCAGCAGCATCTCTCACTGTCACTCCCTCAGTGCAGCGTCCAGGTGACACCAAGTCCCTGCAGTTTGAGTCCCACCACCCAGGTAGGGTATTTGTAGTGCTGGGCCTAATGAAGTGGGAAGGCTGGCAGGAATCTTGTGGCAGCTGAAGGGCAGAGAGCACTGCTTTGCACTGGAAAAGGTTGTTTCCCTAGCGCCTGAGGGTCTGGTCCTTGCTCTCCAGTGCTTCTAGCCCAGAAAGGGATTTTTCTGCTGCATTTCCAACACAACCTGCAGTGCAGGTGAGCCCTGCAGGGGCAGCCTCAGTAAGGGTTGCTCTTGGGTATCCATCTGACAGGTTAGTGAGAGCTCTGGGGCTGCTTTTTTCCTGTTTTCTCTTTGGAAGGGAAAGCTACCCTGCAGACTTCAGAACAGCTGGCAAAGTCCCAGTGGTGACTGAAGCTACTTGAGTACTGTCTCCCACACCTTGAGTGCTGCTTCCAGTTCTGGGCTCCTCAATTCAAGAGAGACGTTGAGGTGCTGGAAGGTGTCCAGAGAAGGGCAGCAAGGCTGGGGAGGGGCCTGGAGCACAGCCCTGTGAGGAGAGGCTGAGGGAGCTGGGGGTGTGCAGCCTGCAGAAGAGGAGGCTCAGGGCAGAGCTCATTGCTGTCTGCAGCTACCTGAAGGGAGGCTGTAGCCAGCTGGGGTTGGGCTCTTCTGCCAGGCAAGCAGTAACAGAAGGGGACACAGTCTCAAGTTGTGCCAGGGCAGGTCTAGGCTGGATGTTAGGAGGAAGTTGTGGGCAGAGAGAGTGATTGGCATTGGAATGGGCTGCCCAAGGAGGTGGTGGAGTCACTGTGCCTGGAGGTGTTGAAGCCAAGCCTGGCTGGGGCACTTAGTGTCATGGTCTGGTTGATTGGGCAGGGCTGGGTGCTAGGTTGGAGGTCTGGGTGAGCTTGGAAGTCTCTTTCAACCTGATTGATTCTATGATACTGGGGACTGTAGAGCTGGTGCTGCAGTATGGGCTTTATGGGCAGTCAGCAGGACATACAAATATCTTTCTGTGGTTGTTGAGGGCTACCTGAGTTTCCACCTCAGCTACTCAGGGTTGTACTGTTCCCAAAAGACACTCCCAGGCTAAAGCCGCATTCCCAGTTAAGGTGCTGGTGGTGTGACTGGTGCTGTCTGTGGAGGCTGCTGGAGCTGGCTCTTGCCAGTCGCAGCATCAGTGAGGTTTTGCTTGGGTTTCCTGTTTGCCTGTTCGCTGCTGGCTTTCTGCCCTCTGGAGCAGCTTTTTTCAGTACCAAGCAAAGGAGGAAAACGTGTCCTTCTGGAGGCTTGGGATGGGTTTGTTGTATTGTAATATGAGAGGAGAAGGAGGAGATCTGGGGTGCAGCACGCTGCAGGGCAGTCTGGGTTTTGCCTCTCTTTGGTGTTTTCTGCCTGTCTTTGGTGTACTCTAAGTACTAAAGCAATTTTCTCCAGCGTGTCTGGATCTCCCCTTGTCTTTGGCAACGTGAGGAGTGAGCCACAGCCCACTTTGTGCTTCCCAGAAACTGCATGGGTTGGAAATGTGCAGCCAGTCATCAGCAGAGCTGTTTTCTCTCACACTCTTCTCTGCCTACGTTTACTTGTACAGTGCCCCAAGGGTTTTATGGCAGTGCAGTTGTCGATGCCTTGGCCCAGAAGGAAGGAAATCTCGCAGCCCCCATGCTGGCTGCTGTGCAAGGAGCTGTGGTGGCAATAGAACCTCTCTGAGCCCCAAATTGGGGCTTCTCATCTCTCCAGATTGTCTGGTTGCTCTGAGAGCAGGCTTGGGGCATAATGAGGCTATTTACAAACACTTAAAATAATACCCAGGATGCTGAAACGTTTGCGGAGAGAATTTTATTTCCTCCCAAGTCTGAAGGCTTTAGGAACAGATTTGAGTCAGTTTTGTAAACTTTCCTCAGTACCCAGCCAGGGCCAGGACCTTTTCTGGGCTTTAAAGCAAAACTGAGAGGCTTGGATAACATCTTAATCTGCAGCCACAGGCCTTAGCAAAATGCCAAATAACACAAGACTCCTAATAACACAAGAGACAGCAACGTCAACTCCCTTCTGCAGCTCACACTGGGTCCCTGGGGATAAATGTGCCCTGGCCTTCATCCTTCCTCCTCTTTGCTTGTGGCATATCCAGTCACAGTCTGTCTTCCTGCTATTCATCACCCATTATGAGTTGGGCAGCCCAGAGCCCACCCTGAGCCAGGAAGACTTCCTTGGTCAGCTTCTGGGCTGAGTGAGCTGAGCTTTGTTCATTTGAAACCCCCCTTTCAACACTGGTGTGGTTAGTGGTTAATACCCTTTGCTCGATACACATTGGTAAGGTCTTGCAGTCTGGATTACATTGGACTTTGTAGTGGGAAGAGGCTCACTTGACCTGGAGATAATGAACGATCTCAGTCTAAAGCCTCACACAAGCCCAGAGGATGCTCTGAGTCATCATGGGCCATGGGTAGCTGTAGTCAGGACTGAACATCCCCCCACCATGATGCTACCTCTGTGAGCTGTGCTGAGGCTGAGCCACCTGCTTACACCTTGGGATCCAGAATGAATTCAGCAACTGACCAATCTGTAGAAGCACTGAAAGAACAGAAAGGAGAGGGACCTGAACCCATTTGCAGTGCAGCACGGGAGCAGCACTGAAACAGCGAGAGCTACTTCAGGTCTTTTACCCACATCACGATGGAGAACACTGAAAGGAAGCAGTCCCCAGCAGCACCACCACAACCAGTGAGTCTTTCTGCATCAAAATGTCCTTCTAGGCCAGATCCTGACATCTGCTGCACACAAGAGTAACTCAAGATGTACTTGGAAACCTAACACGATCTTCACTCCAGCTAGGAGAAGCACCTACATGGGCAGAAGCATCTAGCTTCAAGAGATGGACTCCAACAGAAGCTCGTCGGGTGGCACGGGGGGGATTTCCATGCTGTTTATCCTGCTGAAGAACTTGGGAAGGGACCAAAACTTGAAGCGCCGAAGGCTCCTCCTCTTCACACGGATGCTGTGCCCGATTTCGGCGACGGAGAGGCTGCTCCCTCGGCGCGCGAAGCGAGCGCACAGGGCCGCGCAGCTGTGGCGCAGCAGCTGGTCCTGGAACTCGGAGGTCATAAAGTAGTAGAGGACGGGATCCAGGCAGGAGTTGAGGCTCGCCAGGCAGAGGGAGATGGGGTGGAAGCGCAGCGCGCTGCTGTGCACGGCGCAGTCCTGGATGATGTTCTCGATCACCATCATGAAGAAGGGGAAGTTGATGTGGTAGGGGGTGAAGCAGATGAAGAAGACAGCTGCGCACATCAGGACCATGCGCAGAGCCTTCTGCTTCTCGTTGGTGTTCTGCAGCTGCCTGGGGCACTCCCGCAGCGACTGCCACATCTTCCACGTGCAGCAGGCGATGATGCCGAAGGGGATGACGAACCCAAACAGCTCTGCCACCGTCACCAGTGCGATGGAAGCTCCTGGGCTCAGCTGCTTCACTCCCAGGTCTGAGAAGCAGGTGTTGGTGCTGTTGGACAGGGCTGGGCTCCTCACCACGAGCAGGGGCAAGCAGGCTGCCCCCACGAAGAGCCAGACGGCAGCGCTGATGGCCGCGTCGTACCGCCGCTTCCAGTCCTTGGCTCTGAAGGGCCGGTAGAGGAAGAAGTACCGCTGGATGCTGATGCAGGTGAGGAAGCAGATGCTGGCGTACATGTTGAGGTACTTCAGGTAGAAGCACACCTGGCAGAGGAAACTTCCAAAGGGCCAGGTGTGGTTTATGTAGTAATACATCCGTAGGGGCAGCGAGAGGACGTGAGCCAGGTCGGCCACGGCCAGGTTGATCATGAAGATGATGGCTTTGCTCTTCTTGCTGATGAAGCGGCACAGCACCCACAGGGCAGCGCTGTTGGCCAGCAGGCCAGGGATGAAGATGAGGGTGTAGGTGGTGGCGTACAGGGTGGACTGGAAGGACATCTGAGGACCAGTACAGTTCCTGGAGGACACATTGCTCTCCATCTTTGAGCCTCTTCACTCATGGGGCAGTTAAGGTGGACGGAAAGTTCCTGCAGGGAGTGAACACAAGCTGTAAAGCCAACACCTCTCCAGTATTGCCCCACGTGGAGAAAATCATAGAACCATGGAATCTGTCAGAGTTGGAGGGGACCATCTAGTTCCAACCCCCCTGCCATGGGCAGGGACACCTCACACTAGATAAGGCTGTCTAGAGCCTCATCCAGCCTGGCCTTAAACACCTCCAGGGATGAGGCTTCCACCACCTCTCTGGGCAACCCATTCCAGGCTCTCACCACCCTCACCCTGAAGAACTTCTTCCTAACATCCAGTCTGAATCTACCCATTTCCAGCTTTGTTCCATTCCCCCCGGTCCTATCCCTACCTGACAGCCTAAAAAGCCCCTCTCCAGCTTTCTTGTAGCCCCCCTTAAGATCCTGAAAGGCCACAATAAGGTCCACTCAGAGGCTTCTCCTCTGCAGACTGAACATGCCCTTCAGTACAGAGGAGTAAGTCGTGTGTAGGTGTATGTAGAGCACATGTGCAGGTCTGTGTCCAGGACTGTGTGTTGGGAAAGTCATAGAGCCAGACCCCCCCCACCCCAGGCAGCAATCCTGAGCATCTTCCACAGAGTTCTGCAGCATTTCCTACCCTGCTATTGAAATTCAGCTCCGGAGTATTAATTTCTTCGTTGCTTCTCTAGCTCCCTGAGGTTTTTCAGGCCACTTGTATTGGAAGCATTTTTCTGTTGATCTCCTGTCAGATTGATGCTCTTTGATATGTGACTAAATAGAGACTTCAAGTGGGTGTAGGCACTGCCTGTTCAGATCCATGCAGAGATCTGACACGAAACCAGCAGCGAGGGCAATAGTTAACATCAGCAAACGGTGCTGGTGGGCAGTTGACCAGAGCAGAGGCCAGAGGGAGAGGTGCAGACAGATCTATCAGAGCTCTGGCTCCAGATTTAAGGCTGGATTTATAAGCTAATAGCTGGCCAAGCACACGCCAGTTGCTCTGCTGATCCTGCTAACTCAATTCCGGCACTCAAAGCACATTGTGCAGACATATGTGGTAGCAACAGAAACGATCCTCCACTAACAGTTCAGGACATGAAAGAAGATAAATACATCTGCATTTTAGTTAGAGGAGAAATTCTCTTCATCCATTTACCCATTTCACCTCAGCCAGCCGGCACGGAGGGTATTAGTGGGTCACAGGGAGTTCACAGGTGCTGGGGCAGCTCTCCAGAGAGGTGATGGATTTTGCCACTGGAGAGCAGAGCCCGCAGGGAGATGGCTGCTCTTGTGGGAAGAGGCGATTTGACAGCAGCAGGTTACACACCCAGGGCTTGAACAACAAAACAATGCCTCTTTCCCCTTGGAAACAGAGCCTGTAGCTGCCTGCAAGGTGTCAGGCAGCCTTGTCATGCCCTTCCAAGAGACCAGAGCCTGATCTGGCAGAGCCCTCAGCACCTCTTGCCACTGAGCCCCTCAACAGTGGTATTTAATTAAGCAGCAGGCAGCAGTACTGTTTGCACAGCCCTGAGCCTGCTGTTTGGCACAGGGGTGGATTTCTGAAAGCTGATTGCTCCTGCACAGAACCTGGCATTGCTCTGAGATGCAGGGCGAAGGCTCCTCCACCCTGCTCCTCATCTAGGCAGCTCTTCAGAGGGGGTTGCCACATCTTCAGTTTCTGTAACATGTGTGTACACACCTACATTCTATTTAGACACGCATCTCTGCACATGCATCAAACACAGCCAGCAGCTTCTCAGCTGCCTGCCCACTGCCTGCACCCCTGTGAGAAGAGCTGCTGCCTTTACACCATTTTCTGAGCACCCTGCTTGCAAAACTGAGCCCTTACCAAACTGCCTTCTCCTCTTTGCTTATTTCTCCAGGGTTTGGCTGCAAAAAAAGCAAAGCAAAACAAAACAAGGCTGAAGTGAAACCCCAGCTGCAGGCAGGCTCCTGGATTAGTGCAGCTTTGGCTGCTGACTGTGCTTTGAGCTGGTAGCCTCAGGTTGTAGAATCATAGAGTCATAGAATCAACCAGGTTGGAAGAGACCTCCAAGATCATCCAGTCCAACCTAGCACCCAGCCCGATCCAGTCAACCAGACCATGGCACTAAGTGCCCCATCCAGTCTTCATAGGGTGAGGTGGGAAGGGACTTTTAAAGGTCATCTAGTCCAACTCCCTGTGGTCAGAGCAGGTTGCTCAGAGCCCCAGATAACCTGACCTGGAATGGTTTCAGGGATGGGGACACATCTACCACATCTCTGGGCAACCTGGGAGAGTGTCTCCCCACCCTCAGCATCAAAAGTTTCTTCCTTAGATCTGGTACAAATCTCCCCTCTTTTAATTTTAAACAATCTCCCCTTGTCCCTTCCAACCTGATGCCATCTCTGAATTTGTCCTGTCACAACAGGACCTGCTAAGAAGTCTGTCTTCATCTTTTTCCTAGTCCCCCTTTAAGTATTCAAATACCACAGTAAGGTCTCCGTGAGGCCTTCTCCTCTCCAGGCTGAAGAGCCCCAACTCTCAGCCTGTCCTCACAGCACAGGGTGGGTTCCAGCCCTTGCATCATTTCTGTGGCATCCTCTGAACTCATTGCAGTTGGAGCTTTCTGATTTCTCCACTGAGCCCAGACAAGGCAGGGGACCAGGGACATGAAGGGACAGTTGGAAACAAACCCCTTTGGTCCCTGCAGCATTCCCAAGTGCTCCTCACCTGCCTGAAAACCCGTGATGGGCTTGTGCTTGGTGCTGACCCCATTCTCAGCCAGTGCCCTTTGCACTGAGTCTATTTAACCGTGGAAACAGGGCATCAGGACACTTTGTCTGCACATCCCTACTGCACATCAAGTGGGGAGGCTGCCAGGGAGCATGCAGAATGCAGCTGTTCTCAGCTCCTGTCACAGCCTTCCAGCAACAGGGGTGACATTTGCTGATCAGGGCTTGTGAAGAGGACTATAGGGTGCCCTGTGTACCTGTCTGACCATGTGTCTCAGCCCAAATCCTAAACCTTACCCCTGCAGGCATGGCTGTGGGGAGCCTCTTTGCTGCTTTTCTCCATGCTTTGGCTTTCTCTGGGAGCCCAGGGGTGCCTGTTTCTCAGGAGGAGGGCTGGTACCTGGTACACCAGCGTTCAGGTGACAGTGCTTGCCAGGGCACCTGGCAAGGTTGCAGCAGGGAGCTCCTTACCAAGCCTGAGTTCAGGGCAGTGCTTATTCACTGCCACGCTTCCTGAAAGGGAGATCTTTCCGTTTCTTAGGGTTTTGCAGTGTTCAGCTTCCCTCCCACTTGCACCTTGCCTCAGCCCCCTCCAGCCCTCTCCACTTGATGTCGGCATCGGGACAGGGATGCTCCCACGGGCTTTGGCAGGGCTTTTGTTCAGTGCCTTTATAAAGCTTCTACAAAGTACTTCCTGCCATTCCTTGATCGTTTCCCTACTTCATCCACACATCCTAGGCAGAAGCGGGGCAGGGGGTGCGTTTTTAAGTGGCAAAGCTGAGTTTTATCCAGCTGCACATCGACACTGTGGAGGAGAGACCAATATCACTGCTAGAGCACAGGTTGTGGGCGCAGCACTGCGATTCATTAAACACCCAGTAACTTTGTAATGAATTAGGAGGTGAAGGCAGCAATTAACCCCATGGTGCTTCTGTTTCTGAGTGCGTTAGCAGCCTCTGCTCCTGGAGGCATACGTGGCTGTCACGGTTGGAAATCTCCTGGTGGCTCTGAATCACCCTGACCCCACCCAGCCCTGCATCGGCTGCGGTTGCTCTGCTTACTACTCCCAGATTATATGGCAAACTTGCCCTCATCTTTTCCATGGGTTGGTTGGACAAGTTGTGTTCCTGATGTGGCTTCAGGAGCCCCAGAGCTGGGGGGATGGGGGCAGAACTGCCTTCCTTCAGCCCTGCTCAAGCCAGGGATGGTGGAGAAAAAACAGCCTAGGGAAAAAAAAAACCCAAATCAACCCAGATAAATCCGCTTTGGGCTCGAACTAAGCTCCCAAGTTGGAGCAGTGGAGTTTCAGGCACTTCTCTTTAAGGCAAACGTTTTGTTTGTTTAATCTAGGCACTAACAGGAAACAAATAAACAGAGCTGGGTCAGCTGCCATAAGCTGGGTCAGTTCTGGCAGCTTCTGGCAGTAGCACCAAAGCCGAAGGATCTGGGGTAAAAGCAGGACTGTCACGCACAGCAACCTGCTCGAGTGCACGGAGATTCACTCACCCACCCCTGGGAGCTGAGCAAGACAGAAACACAATTGGCAGAGGCAGAAGCTGCTGTGGATGCTGCCCGATAAGAATCTCTTGAAGAGGAACCACAAAGCGAGAACATTGCTCAAAGCTGTGGCAGCCGCAGCCTACTGAAGCAAGCAGGCAGCAGAAATCAAGCTTACCTGGCTGTGACTCCCATCCTTTGGAGGGGTAACATCCATGCTAAGGAGCAGGAGAAGAGAGCTTTCTGCTTTTCCTTCCTACGGATTTGCTCAGCAATCCCAGCCCCAGCAGCTCCTTGTTAAACTTCCACATGGTTTGGGAGCGCTGGAAGCCTGCCGGCATCTGCAGCCCAGTAGAGTGGCTGCAGAGCAGGAAATCCTGTATTTTCTTTCTCCTGGCCACACAAAACGTGTGCAGCTAATGACGTTAAAACAACTGGGAAGGCGATGACGTTGGTGGAGGAGCCCAACTGCCCCTCTGACAGGCACCCTCCGGGCAGGGATTTCTTCCCTTCTGGTTTTATATGCAGGGAGGTTATGCGAGGTGGCGATGGCCCTCGCTGGAGCTCCTTCTGCTTTTATCCACAGTCACTCACCCTTCCCTTGCTAAAAATGAAACTTACAGAAACAAAAACCTTCCCAGCCAATGCTTGCTAAAGGAAAACTGAAAACAGTCCAGCGGACGGGATTGGAAGGCAGGAATTTTCCTGCCTTGCCTCGGATGCTTGGTTGGCCTCAGATCGTCAAGGCTATAGGCTGAGGGTTGGGATGTGATTGCTGGCATGATCTGATGGTTTAAGCTGAAGGCTTTCTCTAAATGCTGTGCTTTAAAAGCTAGCATAATGTGCATTGTTCCCCATTCCTTCCTTTTCTTTTTGCCTCCTTTGACTTGTTCCCATGTGTAAATATGTATATACATGTGCCTTAAGGGCAGAAAGATGCCGAGGAGCCCAGAGTATCTCTCTCTGAGGAGGAAAGGCTGAGAGACCTGGGGCTGTTGAGCCTGAAGAGCAGATTGAGAGGGGATCTGATCAATGCTGATCAATAGCTAAAGGGAGCAGGGTTCAAGAGGATGGGGCCAGACTCTTCTCAGTGGTGCTCAGCGACAGGACAAGGGGCAGCAGGTTCAAAATGGAACCCAAGAGGTCCCATTTGAACATGAGGAGAAACTTCTTTCCTGTGAGGTTACCAGAGTCCTGGCCCAGGCTGCCCAAAGAGACTGTGGAGCCTCCTTCTCTGGAAAACAAGCGCAAATCCAGGCTGGGCAGTGAGTGGCTGGAGAGCAGCCCTGAGGAGAGGGACCTGGGGGTGCTGCTGGAGGAGAAGCTCAGCATGAGCCAGCAGTGTGCACTTGCAGCCCAAAAAGCCAACCAGAGCCTGGCCTGCATCAGAAGAAGTGTGGCCAGCAGGGTGAGGGAGGTGATTCTCCCCCTCTACTCCACCCTGGTGGGACCCCATCTGGAGTACTGCATCCAGCTCTGGAGCCCCATTAAAAGTGGGATGTGGAGATGCTGGAGTGTGTCCAGAGAAGGGCCAGGAGGATGCTCAGAGGGCTGCAGCAGCTCTGCTGTGAGCACAGACTGAAAGAGTTGGGGCTGTGCAGGCTGGAGAAGAGGAGGCTCCCAGGTGACCTTCTTGTGACCTTCCAGCATCTGAAGGGGGCCTACAGAAAAACTGGGGAGGGACTTTTTAGGCTGTCAGGGAGTTCCAGGAGTAAGGGGAATGGAGCAAAGCTGGAGGTGAGGAGAGTCAGCCTGGATATGAGAAGGAAGTTGTTGAGCATGAGAGTGGTGAGAGCTTGGAATGGGTTGCCCAGGGAGGTGGTTGAGGCCCCATGGCTGGAGGTGTTTAAGGCCAGGCTGGATGGGGCTGTGGCCAGCCTGCTCTAGTGTGAGGTGTCCCTGGGCATGGCAGGGGGGGTTGGAACTGTCTGATCCTTGTGGTCTCTTCCAGCCCTGACTGATTCTGTGATTCTGTGAATGATTCCACACCTGCCTGGACATGATCCTTGGCAACCTGCTGCAGATGACCCTGCTCTAGTAGGAGAATTGAGCTAGAGGGTCTCCAGAGGTCACTTCCAACCTCCATCATGCTGGCATTAGGTGAGACTTTCCCCCCAGCATTGCAGTCTGCTGGCTCTGCAGTTGCCAGAGTTTCCCTGTGCTGGCAGCAGTGCTGCCTGTGGAGCAATCAGTGCACTCCCATTCAGAGCTTCACTTCATGTAGTCTAGAGAGCAGCAAAGTATCCTGTGGAGATGCAGGTACCTAAATCTGATGGGCAACATCCTCATGAAGGCAAAGGCAAGGTCAGCCTTTACAGACTTATCTGTGGGCTTCAGTACCACTTCCCTGGATGAAGATCACTTCCTGATCCATGGAATTGTGAATCATTGTGTTTGGAAAAAGATCTTTGGGATCATCAACTCCAGCCATCAACACGGCAGAGCCAAGTCTCCATTAAACCATGTTGCTCAGCACTGCATCTACACAGCTTTTAATCCTTCCAGGGGTGGGGACTCTACCACTTCCCTAACATAACTCTAGTAAGTACCTGTGAAGCCTCTTGCCTCTCATCTCATCTGAGAGCAAAAGGATTTGGAAGGTGCCAGAGCTGCTTAGCATTCCAGGTTTTCAGCAGCTGCTGCTGGTGGTTGGACGACAGAGCAGTGCTGGTGGAGTTGTAAGCTGTTGGAAGGATTTTCAGCCAGGGAGGCTGGCACTGTGCCCCGTCCCTCTCCAGAGGTTAAAGGTTTATCCCAAAGTGAAGTGGCTGTTTTATCAGGATATCCTGCCTAGGACATCCTACTTCTGTAGCCACAGCCCACATCCAGCCCCACATCCAGCTGTCTCTGAGCCCTATTTTTAGGTAAGGTGTTTACTGCAGTGCTGCTGGGGAAGGAGAGGTCAGTGGATGTCAGACCACAGCGGGGCCCAGGCTCACACCTCAGGGTTCATAGCCACATTCAGTCCTTCCTCTGCTCGCTGGCTTTTTGGAGTACTTTTGCAGACCTTCATGGCCATGAAAAAAGGCTGATGGATTGACAAGCCCCAAGCCTCATCCTTCAACAGACACTAATCAACCTCTCCCTTCTCCTTTCAACTGCATCTTTTTTGTCCAGTGTTTCAGCTCCTCTGGTTGAAGACTGATCCTAACTGTGCTGCTGTGCAACGTTCTGCTTTCTAAGGCACAAAGGAACTTGGAAATAACTGTGAGACTTATCTGAGGCCTCCAGATAAAGGTTGTCTTTGCCTTTAGCCTGGCATCCTGTGGGCAGAAGGCCAAATGCATACGATCAGCATCTCTTTAAGCACTCAGCATTTGGAAATATCTGACAGGATGCACCTGAAGGATGTATGAAAAACACTGAACCATTCGAAGGAGGAGGTCTCAGGCAGACAAAGCAACTCACCCCTGTGCAAAGGTTTTGCTATGACTTGACTGGAACCATCAGCACATGGCCTATGAGGCTGGGTGAGTCCCTGGTGCCCTGTGGCACATCTGTCCCTCTCACCACTGCATGGTGGCCCCTACAAAAGCAGCCTTTTTAGGAAGCTTTGATTATTGTCAGTCACTCCCTACCTCCTTGGACTAAGCCCCTGTGTAACGCACAGACCCAGCATCGTCGGTCCAAACGCACCAGTGACAGCCCCAGAATTTGTGCAGTGAAGGACTTTCATATTTTTGAGCTGGCTCCTGGTTGGGATCCAGCACTTGATCATGGTTTGGGCTTCTTCTGCATGCACAGCTGGTAATTTCATTTGAGGAAAAAAATGAAGCTGAGGTACCTCCTCTTGTCCAGGGTTGTGCAGCCTGCAGAAGAGTAGGCTCAGGGCAGACCTCATTGCTGTCTACAGCTACCTGAAGGGAGGCTGTAGCCAGGTGGGGTTGGTCTCTTCTGCCAGGCAAGCAGCAACAGAAGAAGGGGACACAGTCTCAAGTTGTGCCAGGGGAGGTCTAGGCTGGATGTTAGGAGGAAGTTATTGGCAGAGAGAGTGATTGGCATTGGAATGGGCTGCCCAGGGAGGTGGTGGAGTTGCCATGCCTGGAGGTGTTGAAGCAAAGCCTGGCTGGGGCACTTAGTGCCATGGTCTGGTTGATTGGACAGGGCTGGGTGCTAGGTTGGAGTGGATGAGCTTGGAGGCCTCTTCCAACCTGGGTGATTCTATGATTCTATGATCATGCAAATCAGAACATGAGGTTTCATAAAGCCATGTAGTGCTGTGGGGTTTCTTCCCAAATCTGCTGTCTAGCACAGGAGAGCCTCTTCACATGCTGGAGAGGCATTACCAGAGCTCTGATACTCTCTAAGGTGAGGTGGCCATTTGCTGGCATGGCAAAGAAACCATTTCTTTTGCTAAGCAGTGAGTGGTTGATGTCCTAGAGAAGGAGAACATGTCCTAGAGAAGGAGAACATGTCCCAACCTGGCTTTGCCCAGAGCTGTGCTGTCAGAGGACATACACTGCCATCAGCATAGGTGGCTTAGAATCATAGAATCAGCCAGGTTGGAAGAAACCTCCAAGCTCATCCAGTCCAACCTAGCACCCAGCCCTATCCAGTCATCTGGCACTAAGTGCCTCATCCAGGCTTTCCTTGAACACCTCCAGCGATGGTGACTCCACCACCAACCTGGGCAGCCCATTCCAATGCCAATCACTCTCTCTGTGAAGAACTTCCTCCTAACATCCAGACTATACTTCCCCTGGCACAACTTGAGAGACCTCACCCTGCTTCCTTTCTGGGTGCTGCAGCACCAGGGACCACTGGGAGCTTTTCAGATCCATCCTTCACAAACCTGTATCACTCTACCCCATCTCTTGATTTGGCTTAACTTCAGCCTTTCTGTGGCACCTCTGTGGAAATCCCTTTTTTTGGTGTCTGCCCATGATTGCTGAAGGAGGCTTCTCTTTATAACTAGTGGGAGTGGGGAGTGAGACCAGAAGAAAGAGGCTTCTCTTTATAACTAGTGAGACTGGGCAGTGGGACCAGAAGAAAGAGGCTTCTCTTTATAACTAGTGGGAATGGGCACAAGAGATAATCCAGGAGCAACATCATGAAATTCTATTTCCTCTTGTCAAAATAATAAACATGCTTTACAGTCAGAGGAAGCAGGGTGAATTACAGGAACCGGAGCTGGGCACGGCGTGCTCTGAAAGCAGGAGAGCACTGGCAGGCACAGCCAGCAGCTGCAGCCCCAGCTCTTGTGTCAGCTGAAATCTTGTCCTCCGTGGCAGTGCCGCTGGATTCATCTGCTCTTCTCCTCAGGCACACTGCTGAGCTGTTGGAGGACTTGAACTAAAGGCTTTGAGTTTCACAGAAGGGCTTGTAGAGGCCAAATCGATGGTCTTTGACTTCCTGCCTGCTTTCAGGCTTTCCTTTTCTCTCTTTTGCTCCCAGTTGTTGCTGTCTGGGCTAGCTCACCAGCATTACCATCTTGGCTAACTTTCTGGCCACCCAGCAGCCAAACACCATGCATCTGATGTAACTCTATCCCAGACAAAACCAGCATGCTTTCTCACACACCAGAATCATGGAGTCAACCAGGTTGGAAGAGACCTCCAAGCTCATCCAGTCCAACCTAGCACCCAGCTCTATCCAGTCAACCAGACCATGGCACTAAGTGCCTCACCCAGGCTTTTTCCTGAACACCCCCAGGGACGGTGACTCCACCACCTCCCTGGGCAGCCCATTCCAATGCCAATCACTCTCTCTGCCAACAACTTCCTCCTAACATCCAGCCTAGACCAACCCCAGCTGGCTACAGCCTCCCTTCAGGTAGCTGCAGACAGCAATGAGCTCTGCCCTGAGCCTTCTCTGCTGCAGGCTGCACACCCCCAGCTCCCTCAGCCTCTCCTCACAGGGCTGTGCTCCAGGCCCCTCCCCAGCCTTGCTGCCCTTCTCTGGACACCTTCCAGCACCTCAACATCTCTCTTCAATTCAGGAGCCCAGAACTGGACACAGTACTCCAGGTGTGGCCTGAGCAGTGCTGAGTACAGATCTGCAAAGCTACCATTGGATGAGAGAGGCAGAGAGGGTTTCAGTGATCCTGCCTGCACGTAGGGACAGTAGCAACCACTCCTCACCCATCACACGCCACACTGCTCTCATGGAGTACCTTCATTTACCCAAAATACCTCTGAATCCAGTGTAAATGTTGTCTGAAATAAGCACCAGTCATGGTAGAGTTTACTGTGGAGAAGCAAGCAATGTGATTAAGAACAGTAAAAGTTGCACTCTGCCATTTGAACTCTGATTCAAGGAGGAGCTGATCCCACTTGGCTTTTTTTTTCCAGCCATGACTCTGAAACTCAGCTTATGTTGGAAAAATGCATTTATTCTGTTTTTAAGCATCAGTTTCTGGAAAGAAAAACGTAGGACAAGCTGCCTAGTTACTGTAACAGTGCCTTCAACTCGTGTTCACCTGATAAACAGAGAATTGTGTGAAAGGGAAACCACAGGAAACAGCTCCTGGTCACAGGCCCATAAAAATCCCAGAATCTCAGCTTGGTGGTTGTTGGAAAGGACACCTGGGGACCATCTAGGTCCATAAAAATCCCAGAATCTCAGCATGGTGGGGGTTAGAAGGGACACCTGGGGACCATCTAGTCCAAGCCCCCTGCTAAAGCAGGGTCACCCACAGCAGGTTGCCCAGGATAACATCCAGGTGGGTTTTGAAAGTCTTTGTGGGAGACTTTGGATTCCACAAACATCACCAAAACAACCACAGCCCCTGCAGTCTCCTTGGCTGACAGTGTTGCACCATCTTTAGCTTATGAGAAAGCTGCTACATGGTCCTCTAGCTGATAATGAAACTCTTAACGGGGAGACCATGAGAGGAACTGGAAGAGAAGATCACTGTCAGTGAAATCACCTTGGCAGGGACACCTCTTTTTCCTAACAGATGTGTCAGCTGAACTCTTGAGCCAAGGTTTCATGAGGCAGATCCACTGCAGGTGCCTCTGGGTAGGTACCTCTGCAGGGCCCAGGAAGCCAAAGAAGAAAGGAGTGAGGGTCTGCATGGTACCAGCAGCATGTTCAAATCGAGTGGCACTGAAGCCGAGCCAGCAGCAGTGCTCCCAGTGGTCATGCCCTTCGGGGTCCAAAGGCGAAGGCCACATCCTGATGTCTCCCTTGCCAATGAGGGCAGCTCAAAGGGGAAAAAAGTCACTTGGAGCAAGGGATGGTCCCACTCTATGGAGCTGTGATGGTTTGGGAGTTTGTTGAGGAGGAGTTGTCTTGCAGAGGGTGTTGGACCAGCTGCAGGTGCAAAGGTATGAGATTTGTCAGCGGTTGAGGGGCAAACTTAGAGATGGGTGAAAAGGAATAATGAGAGCAAGTGAGGAGTGTAGGGAAGCTGAGGCAGAGGCAAATGTGGTGACCAGTGGGGTGCACTCAAAGCCAGGAGTGGGCAGTGGCAAGCTGGGGCTGCTGTGTTGAAGCAAGCTTCCAACCTTTGTGTGCCTGCAGCCTTTTTCAGGTTCGTGTATGTGCGGTGGGTTTTTGGCAGAGAAGACACTTTGTCAGATGGCAGTGCAGGGGTGTGGCACCGTCTTTGGCTTCACCACAGAGCCACGGAGTTGGGAAAATAGAAGGAAAGCTCCTGGGACATTGCCACCACTTCCAAGCAAAAGATTTGCCACTCTCTCCTGTGGCTTTTGTACTCCAGCTAGGCCAGGCACAGCGAGAACTAGGCGTAGGCACCGCAGCTTCCAACACACTGGTCTTAAACAGAGTTTCATCTTCTCTCTGTCAAAGGATTTCACTGCCAGAAAACTCTCCTGAATGAACTTGCAAGGTCTTCCCCAGCGGAGCTGGGAATTACACAGCAGTCCCAGATACCACATCTTCAGCCTTTGAGCTGGGTTTCTCCTCACTCCTTCATTGATGAACCACTCTCTTTGCTCATCAGCCGACTCCTGACGGCCAAGCTGCTGTGCCTCGTTATCTGGTCCTGAAACTCTGAAGTCATGAAGAAGTACAGGATGGGATCCAAGCAACAGTCCAGACTGGCGAGACATAAGCAGAAGGGCTGGGTGTAGAGCGTGATGGCTGTTAGGAAGCAGTCCGTGAGGACGTGTTCTATCACCAACATGTAGAAGAAGAAGTTGATGTGGTAAGGTGCAAAACAGACACAGAAGACGATGGCACACATGGAAACCATCCTCAGGGCCTTGCGCCGCTCACTGCTGCTCTGCATGGGGATCTGGAAGTCCCTAAGGGAGTCTTTGGTTTTCCAAGTGCAGAATAAAATGATGACGAGCGGGCCCACGAAGCCGAAGAGCTCTGCCGTGCCCATCATTACCACGGTGGCCACATTATTGCTGATCTGAGAGACCTGAAGGTCCGCAAAGCAGAGATCCTGTGCCCCGCCCCCGCTGCGCATGATGGGGAAGGGCAGGCAGGCCAAGCCGACGAAGAGCCACACCACGGCGCTGATGGCCGCGTCGTACCGCCGCTTCCAGTCCTTGGCTCTGAAGGGCCGGTAGAGGAAGAAGTACCGCTGGATGCTGATGCAGGTGAGGAAGCAGATGCTGGCGTACATGTTGAGGTACTTCAGGTAGAAGCACAGCAAGCAGAGGAATGTCCCAAAAGGCCAGGTGTGGCTAATGTAGTAGTATATGCGCAGCGGCAGCGAGAGGACGTGAGCCAGGTCGGCCACGGCCAGGTTGATCATGAAGATGATGGCTTTGCTCTTCTTGCTGATGAAGCGGCACAGCACCCACAGGGCAGCGCTGTTGGCCAGCAGGCCAGGGATGAAGATGAGGGTGTAGGTGGTGGCATAGAGGCTGCTTTTGAACGTTATGGTGTAATTGGAGCAGTTCTGGTTGCTCTGAGTCACCACCGGGTTGCTGGAAGCGTTTGTCGCGGTGTACGGCAGGGAGGTCATTCCTGCAGAGAACAAAAAGGGGTTGTGAAGGCAAAGGCACTGCCAGAGTTGTTGACATCCACATTTCTATTTCCTATCTGACTGCTGAGCACAAAGTAGAGGGTTGGAAATGTCTTCTGTAGAAAACACTCTGCTGTCTTCTTCAAAGCTGCCCTTTCAGAAGCCTCCCACTACTCACACAGAGGTGGGGATCATTCACGCTGTGTCAGTCCCCTTGATGGTCTGTTCAAGTGCCATAAGCATGGGTGAAGCTGTGCCATACTGCAAACAGAGGAGCAGGAGAAGCTGCCTGTCCTTTTGGCGGTTCAGGGTCACAGGATCACAGGCTCACAGGCTCAAAAAGATCATTGAGTCCAACCCCGCTGCCAGAGTAGGACCATACAGTCTAGCTCAGTCACACAGGAGCACATCCAGACAGGCCTTGAAAGGCCCCAGAGAAGGAGACTCCACAGCCTCTCTGGGGAGCCTGTGCCAGTGCTCCGGGACCCTGGTGAGCTGTGGTCTGGTCTGTGGACAGCAGGGGAGGAATACATGGAAGGAAGGTGAGATACTGGAGGTGTTCAAAAAAAGCCTGGCTGGGGCACTTAGTGCCATGGTCTTGTTGACTGGACAGGGCTGGGTGCTAGGTTGGACTGGACGAGCTTGGAGGTCTCTTCCAACCTGCTTGATTCTATGATTCTCTGGTCCTATACAGCCCAGCTTCTGCACGTGAGCAATCACCAAACAATCACCATGTATGTGCCAGCCACCGAATTGTACCTGCCACTAAGTTGTATGTTAGGCATTGCAGGGGTGATCCCATCAATGGACCTCATGGACCCACCTTCTCAGGCTGCCTGGAAATTAGACTCACAGATTGGTTTGGGTTGAAAGAGACCTTAAAGATCATCTAGTCTAGTGAGCAGGGAAATCTTCAACTAGCTCAGGCTACTCAGAGCCCCATCCACCCTGACCTTGCACACTTCCAGGGATGGGACATCTGCCACCTCTTTGGGCAACCAGTTCCAGTGCCTCGGCACTCTGACAGTGAAGATCACTAACTTCCATTTCTCAGCACTCCAGCAGCCTCACTTTAATGCTTTTTATTTTCCATCAGATAGTTTTATTTTTAGTGATTTCAAATTTCTGGCTCCCTTTGATTCAGCTGAGTAGGGATGGCAAAATGGCCTAGGCTGAACTGTTGGGCCATCTTTTATCAGCTTTTGTAGCTGGGACTTGGCTTCAGTAAGACCACACAGGCAGGAGGGTCTGGGTTTATTGGGTATTTCCCCATGGGGTTCTAGTTCTCATCTCAGTGATTCCCAATAGATCAGTTAACGTTGACTGTTAGTGCCCCAGTTCATGTGGCACTGCAGGCACTGATTCACTCCTCATGACTCATTTCCTGCACCACTGGCAAGGGGCATTTAACAGAAGTGTCTCTTTAGGTAGATATTAGTAACTCAGACCCTGGTACCAAGATTGTCTTTCCTTCATCTAACAAAGGAAAGATTAAAAGGTGGCATTTGGCGCTGCCAAGTGACAGAGGACACAAAGAGCTGAGTTTTTTCAGCTTGTTAATTGTTGTAGTACATGAAGTTGGCAGCTTCTATAAGACACTGGCCAAGGCTGCTGTGGAAGGGTTGTAAGTCAGGCCTCAGAAATGCCCAGACATGGCAAAGTCCCATCAGGGACACAGGCCATGCTCACTGTAGGTGCAGTGGCTCTGATCCACTTACTGTGGGGTGCAATGGCCCAACACATGGACCTGCTGGAGTGGGTCCAGAGAAGGGCCACAAAGATGATCAGAGGGTTGGAGCACCTCTGCTATGAAGACAGGCTGGAAGAATTGGGGCTGTTCAGCCTGGAGAAGAGAAGGCTCTGGGGAGATCTCAGGGCTACATTTCAATATCTGAAAAGGAAGGCTGGGGAGGGACTGTTCAGAAGGACTTAGAGTGATAGGATGAGTGGCAGTGGTTTGAAACTGGAGCAGCTGAGACTGAGATTGGACATCCAGAGGGAGTTCTGCACAGTAAGGGTGGTGAAATGCTGGAACAAGCTGCTCAGGGATGTGGTTGAAGTCCTGTCCCTGGAGTCATGAGACACTGGCACAGGTTGCCACGGGAAGTTGTGGCTGCTCCCTCCCTGGAGGTTTCCAAGGCCAGGTTGGTTGAGGTCTTCAGTGACCTGTTCTAGTGGGGGGTGTCCCTGCCTATGACAGGGGGTTGGAACTGGATGTGCTTTGAGGTCCCTTACAACTTAAACCATTCTGTGATTCTCTGAAGATCAGGTTTGATGTGGCCCTGTGCAGCCTGCTGTAGTTGGAGGTGTCCCTGCTGCCTGCGGGGGGAGGTTGGACAAGATGATCTTTGAGGGTCCCTTCCAACCCAGTGCAATCTGTGACTGGTGCTGAAGGTGAGCACAGCCCCCTAACCGCTGCCCCTCCTCAGGCTCCCTCAGCAGATGCTGCTGCTAACTTTCTTGCTCTTCTTTATTTAAAGTAGCCTTTCATTTTCTTGTGATCTTCAAAACACAAGGTTTATCTCCTGCAGCGCCTTCAGCTATAGCAGCTGGGCTGCATCCTTCAGTTGCACCATCACAGAAATGCTGCAGGGACCCTCTGTCTGATCCCCTGCCTTCAGCACAACAGCACAGAGGACAGAACAGGCTGGCTTTGGCCCTCCAGGGCAACCCCTCCAGTCTGCAGTAGCCCTCACCCCAAGGCAGTTCTGGGGTGGGGTGCTCTGTTCCCCAGTGTCCCCAGCTCCCCCCTCCACCCCCATCTCAGCACACCACAGCCTCGCTCCTGCTGCAAGGACACGGCATGCCCATGAGGAGCAAAAGAGGTTCAAAGGGTGCTTAAGATAAGCAGGAAAGATGCTTCTGGCTATGGCCTTATCTCCACTGCTATGAAAATCAGTGTTGGAGGCTTCTCACTTTCCTTTCTGGTGCTGTTCAGAACACCAGCACAGGGTGGACAGGACATGCAGCTGAGCACTCAGGGTGTGGTTTCTCAGAGCAGTAAATTGCTTCACAGCATGGTAAATTTGGGTTACATCTCATTTCTTCAGAGTGCTGTGGATTTCTGCTGCTCTGGAGGTTTGTGTTCCCTTTCCACCCAGTTTGTCTGTCAGCTCTAGCTGGTCATGCTGTCTGCTGCCCTTGTTCCCAGTAAGAGCATTGCTCACTACACTCAATTTCCATCCCTTCTGGTGACCTCCCACTTTGCCAAGAAGCCACGAAAGAGCCCCTTTTAAAGGGCCTTGCTGCCTGGTTTCCTTTGGATGCCAAGGTTAGCATGCCTGCCTGATGCTCCTCCAAAATGCAAGTACTGGATGGTCACTGGAGCCACAGAGGACAAGGTACCTTGGCAGATTGTCCCATTTTAACGTGTTTTCACATGCTGGCCAGTAGGCACATGGTGTTCACTTCAAATGAGTCATAACAGTTTGCTTCTTCAAGTGCCTAGATACAGTTAGCCCTCATTCACATTGTGTGTGACAGCTGAGGACCAGATCACACCATCAGCAATCAGAAGAATCAAGTTCAGGCTGATGACTCAAACCAGCCTCTAAATGCACCTATTTAAAGCAAACCAATGTGCCCAGGAGGTGTCTGCTGTGACCTGAAGGTGATGCTTGGTATCAGCATTCAGCCTGCACTTTCTGGTTGCAGCAGATTGTGCCCAGGCATGCAGATGAGTGCAGGGCTGGGCTGCAAGGGCTGCAGTATGCCTGAGACCATGGGTGAGACAAAGAAGACATTTTCTACACTGAAGGTGGTGGGACACTGGCACAAATTGCCCAGAGAGGTGGTAGATCATAGAATCAACCAGGTTTGAAGAGACCTCCAAGCTCATCCAGCCCAACCTAGCACCCAGCCCTAGACAATCAACCAGACCATGGCACTAAGTGCCCCAGACAGGCTTTACTTCAACACCTCCAGGGATGGTGACTCCACCACCTCCCTGGGCAGCCCATTCCAATGCCACTCTCTCTGCCAACAACTTCCTCCTCACATCCAGCCTAGACCTCCACTGGCACAACTTGAGACTGTTTCCCCTTGTTCTGTTGTTGCTTGCCTGGCAGAAGAGCCCAACCCCACCTGGCTACAGCCTCCCTTCAGGTAGTTGTAGCCAGCAATGAGGTCTGCCCTGAGCCTCCTCTTCTGCAGGCTGCACACCCCTGGCTCCCTCAGCCTCTCCTCACAGGGCTTCTGTGTTGATGTCCTATCCCTGCAAACATTCCAGGTTGGACTGGGCTCTGAGCAACTTGCTGTAGTTGAAGATGTCCCTGCTCACTACAGGTGGTTGGACTCGATGATTTTTAAAGGTCTCTAAGCCATTCTGTGTTCTATGATGCAACCCACAGCACAGAGATGTTCCCCTTTGGCCTTCATCTGCTAATTGTCCACAAGGTGTCAGAGTTAATCAAGACTTCATTTCCTTGCCCTCCTCATTAAGGTATCTTTCTAACCCCAAGAGACTTAGGCTGTCTGATGGAAGAGGCAGTGGTGTGACTACATTCTCATGAGTTTATCTTGTCATCTTCTGGGATGATCTCTAACTGAAAGTGACGTTGAATGACTGATATTGGCGGGGTGGGGGGGAAGAAGTGCTTCCAGTAATCCTTATTGCTGGTATTTACAGGTAGAAGAATCAACGCTCATTTACACATTGCAGGGAGACAGCTCCCACTGCAGCATTGTTTTCAGAACATGGAATGTCCAAAAATGGGCAGTAAAGAAATACATCATTCCCTAACTACTGCCTTTTCACAATTTCATTAGAGTTTGTGCTTCTGAAGCTGTTGCAATGGCATAATTAAGTGTGCACATTATTACTTGTAGTAGGAAAAATATACTCCTCTTGCTAGGCCTGAAAAATGACTGAAGCACAAAGAGAATCATAGAATCAAGCAGGTTGGAAGAGACCTCCAAGCTCATCCAGTCCAACCTAGCACCCAGCCCTGTCCAATCAACCAGATCATAGAATCATAGAATCAAGCAGGTTGGAAGAAACCTCCAAACCAATCCAGTCCAGCCTAGCACCCAGCCCTGTCCAGTCAGCTAGACCATGGCACTAAATGCCTCATTCAGTCTTTTTTGGAACACCTCCAGGGATGGTGACTCCACCACCTCTCTGACTCCTGGATCTTTCTGGCATGCCCATCAGCAAGTAGGTTTCATTGGTTTAAAGGACATTTGGATGAGGAGTTTAGGGACACGGTCTAAGAGTTGTCTACAGGGAGATGTTAGGTCACAGTTGGACTCAATGACCTTAAGATCTTCTCCAACCAGGTGCTGAGTCTATGGCTTAAGTCCCAAGTGCCTCTGCACTCTGCCCTGCTGGCATGGCCAGTAACGTCTCCCACCATTGCACTTCCACTTGGGTATGAAACCTCTGTAGTCAGAAGTGGAAAGTTCTGCAGTTAAGGGTGCAGCTTCTGCTTTCCCTCTCACACACACAGGCACACAAAGCACACACAAAGGCGGCTCTGGGTTGTCTGATCTGTTGTGATAAGTCGTTTTCATTGGGCAATACCAGCCTCGGTTTTGCTTCTGCAGCTCAGGTTGCTGAAGCAGCAGGTCATGCACGTGTGGCAGGACACCAGCAGCCTCACTGCAGCACTTGTGAGGTGGACTTCCTCATGGATTCCATTCCCATGGTTGCTGCCATTCCCACTGGAGCCAAGGTCCCAGCACTTTGACTTGGCACCTAGAACAAAACCCACCCTCTTACTTCCCACCTCCTGCTGCTGAAGTCCTCTCCTCCAGATCTCTGCAGCAAGGCAGATCTGACACACTGCCTCCCCTCTGGTGCCGTTCCCTGCTGATTTACTACAAGAGATGGCAGCCCACTAGAAATCCTCTCTCCCCGCACCAAGCTGCGTACATGCTGCTCTGCTGCGCTCCCATCAGAGCCAGGCTGCTGCCGCAGGCAAATGCAAGCCCATTGGCAGCCCATCTTGGACAAAGCGCAGCTTAAAAGCTTCAGTCTGTGGAGTGAGTTAAGTTTTAATCCAGCTCAGTGCCCGCAGTCTGAGTTATGACTTCAGGCTGTGTTAGGATTCTCATTAGCAAGAGCAAGTCCAAGCAATTTTGCTATTTCTGTCCTCCTGCTCAGTATTCATTTCCTCCTGTTACAAACTCAGATCGCCCTGGAGGGCACAGACAGGCAGCGGGCAAAAAAAAAAACCATTTGGAGGTTAGGGAAAATAAAGACCAAAACCAACCAGATTTGCGAATTGCTCGAGTGGGAGTTTAAAGGCAAAGATATTCCCTGAGATAGCACAAGCCAAAGAGAAGCGTTGTGCCCGATGCTGACGCTGGGGAGCAGCTGGGGAACCGCTAACTGCCCAGGCTGGGACAGTTTGGCTTTCTCCGGCAAACGGCAAGTTGGCGCCGCCGCTCTTTCACCTCCTCCATGTGTTCCTAGAGGGAGGATTGCCGCCTAAGGAGGAGGGCAGCTGCTGCTGCTGCTTTTGCAAGGCTCAAAGTGCCCCGAATCTCTTCCCGGGATGAGCCAACCCTTAGGGAAAAAAAGCCCGAGGAGCGCAGCGTTTTCATAGGAGACCACATCTAGAGCCTCGTTGAGGCTGGTTCTAGGTCGCAAGGAGAGAGTTTAAAAGCAGCCTTACCTTACCAGGCGGCAAGCCGGCTAAGTGCGACCGTGCTGGCAGGAGGAAGTGAAGTGTGGAGGCTGCACCGCAGCAGCCTTGTTTACATGAGCACAGCGACCTGAATGACCTCACAGAGTGCCGCAAGGTGCTGCTTTGCCCGCGGCTCGGGGCAGCCCCTGCTCGCTTCTCTGGGACTGGCTTGCTGGGCCCCCAGCCCCGCGGAGCCGGGGCCTGGCCGTGCACACACGCGGTTGTCCCAACATCAGGTTTGTGCGCCTCTGTCCCTGGTGTTTTCTCTCCTGCTCCACCAGGATCGCACAGCACCCCGTGGGCTGCTAGGGGGGAAGGTGTGCGTGGAGCTGGGTGCTGCTGTCTGTGGGACACCCCTCTCCTCCTCTCCCACTTTTCCTCCTGTCCAAGTGCAGCTCCAAGCCGATGAGCATGGAGCTGTTTTGGGGGTTCTGCTTGCTCCTCTTGGGAAGTTCGGCGTTGCTCATGGCCCCTGATCGTAAGGCTGCAGTCGGTCATTGCTGTGCGTGACCCTCAGCTCTGTTTCACCTAGCGCCAAGCCCTCGTGTTGGTGAAGTCCAACCTGCCAGTGGCTTTTTGTATCTCTCTTGTGAGCCTTGCACGAAATCAGAAAGCAGCTCAGTTTACAGTTGCTGGAGCTGCTGCCTGCAGTGTCCAAGGGTGACACTTCAGAAGCTGTGTAAGGCAGCAGGATGAAATCCAGCCTCACCTTTATGCCGTGGGTGGATGCATTAGCAAGGTGAAGACTTTATCCACTCAGAGATCTGATCGTTTGGGTTTTCAGAAGGTCAGCAGGAATCTGACCTCTTTAGCCTCTCCAGGGTCAGCCTCTGGCTTGCAGCACATGACTGCCTCATAGCTCAGCAGTTAAACCCCACAGCTTTGCTGTGGTTTACAAGTGTGAAGTAGAACATCTCTGCAGCCACCACCTGGCCTGGGGACGGTAGAGACATTGACGTCAGACTGCTCAGAAACCTCAGAAACCCGAACCTGGTGGCTCTGATTCAAATAAGAACGTCCTGAAATGAACACCCCCTAAAACACTACTCTGTGCTGGTTCTGCTTCCATGAGTTGTCCAAGGAGGTTGGTAGAAGCTGGAGATTGTCAGCTGTTTATTTTAAAACTATTTATATGGGCTTCATGAAAAGCCATAGTGAGCTTTTGGCTGGTGGTTGCAGTGTTTATCAGTACATCCTGTTTGGCTGATCTTTTAACGTGTTCATCAGCAGTGGGAATTTATTTGCTGGAATGCATCCAGTCACAAAGTGCTCTTTAAGATTCAATCACCACACAATAATACTCTGTAGCCCAACAAGCAAAGCAAAGCCTCACTGGGGAGCAGCAATTCAGAAGTTCAGGATCAGTTCTGAATTCCAGAACGGTTTGTGAATTGCCTCAAATGGCATTTATGGAAAACAAACATTATTGACTCCTCTGCAGATGCTGTCTGACCTCTATGAACTTCCATCTCTAAGCTTTCATTCCTTAGTTGTCACCAATAAATAGCCCTGAGTGATTTGATTCCTTAGTGGAAAGGAGAGAGAGAGTGAATAGGAGCTGTGGTTTTAGATATCTGTAAGTGAAACATAAACTGGCTAAAAATGACCACAGCAAAAAGGGTGCTTGTGAAAACACCCTGCATGCTTCAGAGCACAGCTTACAGAAGAGGTGAAGCTGCTGAAAATGATCAGGGGGCTGGAACACCTCTGCTGTGGCAGGCTGAGGGAGCTGGGGTTGTTCAAGCTGGAGAAGGGAAAGCTCTGGGGAGACCTAATAGCAGCCTGCCAGTACCTGAAAGAGGGTACAAGAAGGTTGCAGAGGGATTGATTGCAAAGGCTGGGGGACAATGGTTTGAAATTAGAGAAGAGGAGATTTGGGTTGGGTGTTATGAACAAGTTCTGCACCATAAGGGTGGTGAAACACAGGAACAGGTTGCCCAGGGAGGTAATTGAGGCCACATCCCTGGAGATAGTCAAGGTCTGGCTGGGCAAGGCTCTGAGCAACCTGCTGTAGTGGAAGATACCCTTTCAGCAGGGGATTGAATTAGATCACACTATCACAGTATCAGCGAGGTTGGAAGAGACCTCACAGATCATCAAGTCCAAGCTGTTACCACAGAGCTCAAGGCTAGACCATGGCACCAAGTGCCACGTCCAATCCTGCCTTGAACAGCTCCAGGGACGGCGACTCCACCACCTCCCTGGGCAGCCCATTCCAGTAGCCAATGACTCTCTCAGTGAAGAACTTTCTCCTCACCTCGAGCCTAAATTTCCCCTGGCACAGCCTGAGGCTGTGTCCTCTTGTTCTGGTGCTGGGAGCCTGAGAGAAGAGAGCAACCTCCTCCTGGCTACAGCCACCCCTCAGGTAGTTGTAGACAGCAAGAAGGTCTGCCCTGAGCCTCCTCTTCTCCAGGCCTGTGGAAGTCCCTTCCAACCCAAATCACTCTGTGATTCTGTAACTCTATGATGCTGTGAGTCTGTGCTCAGACACATGAACTGCTCTGGCAGCCTGGTTTAGGACAGGTTGTTGCTGAAGAAGCGTAGGAGTGAGAGGGAGATATAAAGGCACAGGTCCTGACAAACCTGTGGGGAATGTCACAGTCCTGGAATTCTTCAAGGCCAGATTGGATGTGGCATGGAGCAACTGGGTCTGGTTGAAGTTATCCTTGCCCATGGCAGAGAGATTGAAACTAGATGCTCTTTAATGCCATATCTGGCACAAGCCATTCTGTGATTCTGTGGCAACCTATGGAATTGAGTCATAAATTCATGGAATGGTTTAGGTTAGAAGGGAGCTTAAAGATTATCTAGTTTGAACCCCCTTGCCATGGGCAGGGACACCTTTCACTAGACCAGACCTCTCAAGGCCTCATCCATCTTAGCTTTGAACACCTCTAGGGAGGGGGCATCCATGACCTTCCTGCACAACCTGTTCCAGTGTCTCCCCAGCCTCACTCTAGAGAACAGTTCTGCTGGATTTCATCAGTCACAAAGTGGGGCTAACGTTTTCCTGTCTGGAACTGAAGGCTGTTTGCTTTTGTAAGACTCAGCTAGAAGATTGCAACCACTAAAAAAAACTTCTCAGTGAGTTTTCCAGCACTATGCATGCTTGGTGACTGGCTGGAAAGCAGCCCTGAGGAGAGGGACTTGGGGGTGCTGCTGGAGGAGAAGCTCAGCATGAGCCAGCAGTGTGCACTTGCAGCCCAGAAAGCCAACTAGAGCCTGGCCTGCATCAGAAGAAGTGTGGCCAGCAGGGTGAGGGAGGTGATTCTCCCCCTCTACTCCACCCTGGTGAGACCCCATCTGGAGTACTGCATCCAGCTCTGGAGCCTCTGTTACAGAAGGGATGTGAAGATGCTGTAGTGCATCCAGAGACGGGCCAGGAGGATGCTCAGAGGGCTGCAGCAGCTCTGCTGTGAGCACAGACTGAAAGAGTTGGGGCTGTGCAGGCTGGAGAAGAGGAGGCTCCCAGGTGACCTTCTTGTGGCCTTCCAGGATCTGAAAGGGGCTGCAAAAAAGCTGGGGAGGGACTTTTTAGGCTCTCAGGGTGTGACAGGACTGGGGGGAATGGAGCGAAGCTGGAGATGGGTAGGCTCAGGCTGGACATGAGGAGGAAGTTGTTGAGCATGAGAGTGGTGAGAGGCTGGAATGGGTTGCCCAGGGAGGTGGTTGAGGCCCCATGGCTGGAGGTGTTTAAGGCCAGGCTGGATGAGGCTATGGGCAGCCTGCTCTAGGGTAGGGTGTCCCTGGGCATGGCAGGGGGGTTGGAACTGGCTGCTCCTTGTGGTCCCTTCCAACCCTGACTGATTCTATGATTCTATGACTGTGGTATAGTAAGCCTGGAGAGCTTGAACCTAGCTTGTCAGCATTGCCTATCAGTTATCCTGCAGGCAAGGAGTGAGGAAGTAGCTTTTCCTGCTGAGGAACTTGAAGTTGCTGTAGGGGCTGTGGAGTTTTACTGGTCACAGCTGTGCTTTCCCTATAGATTGTCACTAATTACATAGGTAAAATTTGGATTTGCATAGCAAATCCTGCCCTTGGTTTTTGCTTACCAGAATAATGAGCTTGCCAGAAATACTCACTGCCATCATTACAGACACGAGAGGAGAGCCTGGCTCCTGGGGACAGCATTGGCCATACTTCCTGCAGCTCTGGGAAAGGGCTGGACCATGTCTGTGCTGCGCTGGGTTGGTCGCTGGTGGACTGACTTGTGGAGCAAACTACCCAGAGTGGTTGTGGAGTCTCCTCCTCTGGAGACTTTCAAAACCTGCCTGCTTGTGTTTCTGTGTGACCTGCCCTAGGTGATCCTGCTTTGGCAGAGAGGTTGGACTCAAAGACCTCTGGAGGTCACTTTCCAACTCTTGACGTTCTGTGGTTCCTCTGCAGCATGAGTTTGTGTCATTCACTGCGCAGAGGAGGAGGCTGTGTGGAGCAGCCTTCCTGGTAAGAGGATGCAGCCCACAGGCTGCTGCAGCCCACAGAGCTGCCTCCAGTTTGGGATGTGTGAAGCTTCACCAGAGCAGCAGCCTGAATGTTTTATAGGGAATAGGTTCATAGGTTCATCAAGGTTGGAAAAGACCTTAAAGCTCTTCCAGTTCCAACTCCCTGCCATGGGCAGGGACACCTCCCACCAGCCCAGGCTGCTCAAGGGTTCATCCAGCCTGACCTTGAACACCTCCAGGGAGGGAGCATCCACAGTCTCCCTGGGCAACCTGTGCCAGTGTCTCCTCACCCTCACTCTCAAGAATTTCTTCTTAATCTCCAGCCTAAATCTGCCCTCCTCAAGCTTCACCTCATTTCCTCTCATCCTATTATTTATCTCTTGTGTTCAGTTGGGTTTTTTTTTGCTGGCTGAAACCTCTCAACATCCATCATTGTCACCTCTGAAAAGCAGAAGAGAATATCAAAGCCCAGATCAATGCTTTATCAACTCTCCCCTTATCTGCTGCAGCGTCTACTCATGCACATTGCAACCCAAAATCTCGCAGGGGGGGGCTGGGGAGGGACTATTGACAAGGTCTTGTAATGCCAGGATGAGGAGGAATGGGTTTGAACTGGCAGAGGGGAGATTGAAAGTGGATGTTAGGAAAGAGTTCTTTGCAGTGAGGATGGTAAGACACTGGCACAGGTTGCCCAGGGAGGTTGTGGAGCACAGAAGCACCCAATATGATCTTTGATCACATTGGGTGCTTCTGTGCTCCACAACCTCCCTGG
>WAAF01017931.1:0-25482 GCA_013400475.1 Tricholaema leucomelas | reverse complement strand
TCCATGTCCTTCCTGTGTTGAGGGCTCCATACCTTGATGCAATACTCCAGGTGAGGTTTTACCAAAGCAGAATAAAGTGGCAGAATTACCTCTCTGGATATGCTGTCAGCACATCTTTTGATGCAGCCCAGGATGTGATTTACCACCTGTGCTGCAAGTGCACACTGTCTGCTCATGTTCAGCTTCTTGTCCATCAGCATCCCCAAGTCTTTTTCCACAGGGCTGCTTTCTATCACCTCATCCCCTAGTCTGTATTGATAGTGAGGATTGTTTCCTCCCAGCTGCAGGACCCTGCGCTTGCTCTTGTTGAACTTCTTGAAGTTCACCTGGGCTGGAGGTGTCTCCAGCTTGTCCAGGTCCCTCTGGATGACATTCTGTCCCTCTTGTGTATCAGCACCTCCACTCAGCTTGGTGTCGTCTGCAAACCTGCTGCTGATGCCCTCAATCCCAGTGTCTATATCATTAATAAAAATATTAAACAGTACAGATCCCACTACAGACCCCTAAGGGACACCACTTGTCACTGCTTTCCATCTGTGCTTCAAGGCTGTCATGGAAGGCCAAAGTAGGCCTAAACATGTCCTGGCTTGCCCAGACATGCTTTCTGTTCCGCCTCTTCCTGTTATTGGGGGAAGCAACTGCGGGAAAGGAAAACAAAGGCCCTGCTGCCTCCAAGTCACCTCCATGTCCCATTCTAACTTGTTTACAGGGTACCGTCACGTGTTCATACAGCTGTTTGTGTTTTGCCCAAATAAGGGTAAGCAAGCCCTGACTTTACCTAATGTGGTCACTTTTGACAAAGTGGCATTCTGATTGGAGCCAGTAGTCTCAGACTACGTTGATAAAAAGAGATGAACAAGTAAACACAGTGTGCTTATGCCATTGCTCTGCCTTGCCACCTGCCATGCTCTGCTAAGCTGCACACTAGCTTGCTACGTAATAACAAGCCCTGATGCTCTGGATTTGTCTACCTGGAAGTTTGTCTCAGTTTACCAGGATTAGGCGTTAGGTACCTTCACACAATAGGCTTCCTTAGCCAGCGCGACATTGTGCCTGTCTGCACATCTGCAAGACATCGTGCCAAGACTGCACACCTGCAAGTCTTCTGCCAAGACTGGGAGCCCTGGAAGGGACACAGATAGTCCAAGAGGAACCGGAATCGGGTCAGAGATCATCTGCCTCTCTCCTAGCACTGTTGTCAGAGCCTGGAAAGATCTGCAGGCCTTAGCATCTAAGACACTGACAGAACTCTCTGCAAGTGTTTAACTACTGTCTGGAAACTGTAATTAGCCCCAAGAACCCAGAGATATTAATATTTTGCAAATAAATACCTAAAGCCTCCTGTAAGTGAATCCAAGTACCTTCTGCCTTAAGCAGAAAGGAGCTTCTTGAGCTCCTCTAGTGAGCAACCGGCATAATTGACCACAAGAACCTCTTTACAGTCCTAATGGTTTAATGTTTGTTATATTATTGCAAGTTGTTTCTTAAGTGTTCTGGATTCTGCCTTTTCATCTGCATTATTTTTTCATGACTGCCGCAAAGAACCTATTATTAAAAACTGTGGCTGGGAGTGAGAGTCCTGAATATCAAAATTAATAAACAATATTGATTTTCAAAAATCCCCCTCACACCCATACCTGCCACTACAAAGCCATTGAGCACTAGCCTCTGGATGCAACCATCCAGCCAGTTCCTTATCCACTGAACACTCCACCCATCAAATCCACACCTCTCCAACTTGTTGAATGGGGTGTTGTGGGAGGCCATGTTGAAGACCTTACAGAAGTCTGGATAGATCACATCCGTAGGTCATCCCTTGTCCGCTGACTTAGTCACTTTATCATGGAAAGCCACGAGGCTGGTTAGGCAGGTTTTGCTACCACTAAAGCCATGCTGTCTTGAATCACCTCCCTGTCCTCCATGTGCCTTAGCATGGCGTCTAGGAGGATCTGTTCCATGATCTTGCCAGGCATGGAGGTGAGGCTGACAGGTCTGTATTTCCCAGGGTCCTTTCTACCCTTTTTTAAAAAAAATGCTTATCCAAGTTGCAGCATTTGCCACTTGAGTCCATCATCTTAAGCATTTAGGTGCCAATGCTAGGCTAATGTTGCATTTACTATTTTACACTTGATTCCCTTAGCATACTCAAATTGGACTATTTTTTTTGGTAATGGAAATATTTCATAATCATGCCAATGTGACAGCTTTTTTATGTGTATTTTGTAAAAAAAATAATTTGACTGTGATCAAATCAGGGAAACGTGTCAGGTCAGAAAAGCCTGAAAAGCGTGCTTATTGCTGGGTTCACTCTTCAGTAGTAATCTACAAGTAGAAGCCTAATTCCTTGTCATTCAAGGTGAATATGGGGCTACTGCATCAGTCTTGACAGTCTTGACACTTCTTTAGAAGTGTGAACTTGCTCCATGGTGGTTGAAGACTTGCAGGATATAGGGAATAAGTGAAACACAGAATTTAAAGTTCTTGTTTTAGCTTGTAGTGTTCACAAACACTTTTATTTATATATATCTATATAAATAAAATTATTTTCATGCCAAATGAGAGGTACCAAAACATGAAAGATCAAAGAATTTGATTTCTTCTCAGGAGTAAAATTATTAAGTCGTCCAAACAGAGTTCTGACTAAAGAAGACAGGTACATTCTGCTAGTTACAGTAGACTGTATAGTGTATAAGCAGTATGCAACAATTAGGGTTTGCATGATTCCATAGAAAGTATGTTTTGCATACTTGATACAGTGAAATTTTATAGGAAGAAAGGGTGTATTTGTTTTAAATTTTCAGGGAGGTTGCTTCTTCAGAGAGTTTTCTGCAGGGTTAGGAATGCAGCATAATTTGGAAAACTAGATGAAAGATGAAATTGGAAAGTTGTCATTGTTAGGACCTGTCTTCCTTGGATTAATCAGGGGTATTCTTAGTAATTGCATGGTGGCCTATTAGCAAGTGAAACTTTCAAACATATCTTTTCGTGGATATATATTGGGAATTATACCTATGTATTTTCCTATTGAATTTTGGAATTACAACGACGCTCTTGTGTGGATGGAAGCTTTATGCTGTTAGTAGCTGATCCCATGTGGAGACTAGTGAGGAATCAATAATGAGTTTGTGCTGTGTATCGTTGTCTTCAAAGAAAGGAAGGGCATATGAAGGTATATACAAAATACAGAGCAGGCTTAGAAGCAAGTCAGCATTTCAATAGATCTTCTCTGAGCCATTTTCTGTAAGTAGAACACACAGGGAGGTATCTGTACAAAAGGCCTGCTTTAAAATATTTCTTGTGATAGGCAGTCAGTGGTACACACTGCCTATTTCCCAAAATAAGCCTGTTTGTTTGCCATGATGTCTTTGTAAAAGTGTATTTGACATAATCTTTGCACAGAAACTGCAACCCTACAACTCCAAATTTTAGCCTTTGAGAGGTATTCCATGCAAAAATATCATTAGAAGACTAACCAACCTGATGATGGTATTTATCAGAATGTAAGTGCCTAGTACACTCAAGGCAGAGAAACCCTTTGCCTGGATACAGCTGCTGGAAGAAAGTGCTTTGCTATCTCCCTTGTCTTTACCAAAATGTTGTTTACTCTTACTAGGTGTATTGACAGGAAAACTGAAGTTCTTTGTTTCTAGATAATTGTCTCATTTATAAAGGCATTGCTCTCCCTTTCTGTGAAGAAAGAGACCTGTCTGCCTCTTACAATCTGTGATCTTCCCAGCCTCCTGTGGTCTTCTTAGTAGTTGTGTCCCATTTTTCATCTATAGCTTCACACTTGTTCATCCAGCCAGAATTTGGTATTTTCATGAGGGTGGAAGGGAACATGAGAAGTTAAGAATGAAGGTGACTTATAATCCTTGTTGCTGGTTAGAAGTATGCCAGGTCTTCTGCAGGTCTCCAAAAGCCTGCATAGTCTTGGCTCACTACCAGACTAGGCAATGAATTTATTTGAGGCAGTTTGCTTGGAAACGTGATTACATGATCCTTTATCAGCTGGAGCAAGGATTGTCTGTATGTATCTCCTAACAATCTGTTTTCAGTAACACACTGATTAGATCTCATCAATGAACACAGAGCTTTGGGTAGGGAGTTTGTGTGTGTTGTTGCAAAGTGGGGGAGAAACATCCTCAGTATGCTGCTGATTTTGATCTTCCTAAATACCACCAGGAATTTGAACTTTTTAAGCTTATAAGAAAAAGAAACACAGCTTTGAAAGGTAGAAGGCAATGTTTGTACAAAGTAGATGTTAACGATTAGGAATAGAGGAGGGTAGTATGAAAGATACTCTGTTTTATAAGATCTGCACACTGAGACTTGAAAATGCGAGCAGTTCAGTCTCAAAGCACGAGTCTTTTTTCTCTAAAAAACTAATTATTTGGGTTTGCAAATGGAAATAAGCTTGGAAGAAGAATGGAGCTTGAAGGTCACATTTTCTGATGATGTGAAAGAAATGTAATTAGGAATATATAAGTCAGTATTTAACTCCCTGTGTTCTTCTGAGTCCCTGAGCTGAATTACATCCATCTATTGCTGTAAGACTATAAAGAAGTCTTAATTGCCATCTCTTATGTGCAGAGAGTTAAGGAACAGGTGTGCTTTTAAGTGATGCCGGTCTGTTTTAACACATCTGCTTTTCTTACCATGCTGCAGTTCATCCTTCTGACCAAGGTGCTTAAACTTACTGATTAATTCCATTAAATACACCTTTGACCCTCTTCCTATCTCTAAGTGCCTAAGCAGATGCGCAGTTTTCCAGGGTCCAAGGACATTCAAAGGAAGTCTCAATTGCTGTAGCACAAAAACTAATAGGTCCAGAGGAAATTGTAGTCTACTAAGAGGCAAGCAAGGTCTACTTAGGAATACATCTGAATTTGGCCATCAGCTGATTAATTACCCATATCCTTCAATTATATCTGAGATTTTAAGGATATGTAGTAAGAATAAATTGGACAATGGAATAAAAAAAGTGAAAAGATTCTCTCTTAAGCCTAACTGACATGTGTCTCAAGATAGTGTTAATGTTAGAATATGGAAGCTGTGATGTGTGTTGCTTCAGCTAGTTGCTATTAACTAACTTTGCTGAATATACAATAGATTTTTTACATGTGTTCAGCTATAGAGCATTATCATGATCAGTAGACATTTAAATATACAAACCAGCCTGTCCCTCCATCTGTTTGCTTCAGAATACTTGTCGTTTATTTTGCAGTGTCGTAAAAGTAGTTGCAGCTTTGCAGTGGAAAACTGTTACAGCAATGTAATTTTTTTCATATTCAAGCTAGCTTTAAGACGAGAAGTTTGCCTTGTATTTAAAAGTCCTCATGCTTTGCTCTATCCTTATGCATGGGATGGACAAGTTAAACTTGTGGAATGCAGCTGGGCAATAAATAAGGTTGCAAAAGGCTGTCACTAGTAATAAAGCCTTTAGCTTTATTACTTTTTAACATGTCTCTAGAGCACAGGATTTAAAAACAACAACAAGAAAAACAAACCCCAAAACAAACAAATAAACAAACCCACCCCAAAACAAAATTCTTTGATTATAACCAGGAATTTGCTTTTGCTTTCTGAATTATTTTGAGGAGACATTTCATTGCGTGGTTTCCACAGAAACATTTTGCAGCAAGAAGGTATTCATGTTTAAAATAAATTGTTAGCCAAGGCGGTGAGAAGTTGGAGACTCTTTTACATCTTGAGTAGATGAAATTTCATCATTTGATGCCGATCGTCACAGTCAGCTGAAAATTTGCCCAGTTGTTTGCTGGTGGTTGTAAGCTAAGTGTGTATTAAGTGATTGTGGCTGTTTTGTAGAATTAGCCCTACAACTAGAGTGTCTGTTTTGGGTAAGGTAGTGTATAAATGTTGGCTTGGAGCAGGAAGCTTTTATCTTCTTTTTTTTTTTTTCCTTTCCCTTCTCTTCTCTTCCACTCCCACCTCACCCTCTCAAAGGAAATTTGGGTTTGAACAGCTGCTTTAGAAAACAATGGAGATGTTACTGGCTTTTTTAATGATACCAGACAATAAATGAGAGGATAGGTAAGGGGAGAAAGCAGCCCTAATCAGTTAAACTTATTAGAATTTCACAGTTCTCAAGAGGCTGTAAATTGATACAGCTCTGGGGTGAGAGAAGAAACAGAATGAAATCAGATTCCATCTAGATCTATACAAACAAAATGGCACTAAAATTTAATTTTAATGCTTACAAAATGCACTCAGTAATGATACGTGGTCAAATACATTAAACCACACGTTTCAGAAAACCTATTCCTTGGAATGGATTCAGTGATGTAAAGATTTGTCTTGGGCAACACCTGCAGTTCACGCAGATTTTTCCAGCAGTAAATTCAGTGCTCTGTCATGTTTAACAGCATATGAGCACATTAAACTTAAAAGCAACTTCATTTAGCTGAAGATGTTGTACATCGCCTCTTCGGTTATGATTGTTTAGGGTATCGCTCCAGTGCTGTCCCTGCAACCCTTCAAGGGTATTGAGTCAGACGAAAAAGCCTCCGTGTTTTCAAAGATGCCCAAAGACTGAACATTTGGTATTTTAGAGGTTTCTTTTGTCTTTATTTATAAAAAACATCTTCAGCTGTGTCTCTGATGCTGTGAAGCTGTCACCTTTAAGGCTACAACTCCTAAAAGTAGGAGCCTAGGACTTTAGTCCCACAGTCACAAAGTTTGTGATTGAGTTAGAGTGACTGAGTATGACAATGAGAATAAATGCAATACAATTTTCTGATTACTCTGTTTAGTTTTCTTTCACATGGTAATAGCAGCAAAGAGGAAGTAAGAGGCCAGAAATGACAAAAAGAGTAGAGTAAAGGTGAGGGATGGGAAGGAATTTATCAGGAAAGAGGAAAAGAGAATTATATACTCGATAGAGGGAAGACAGAAGTTCGACATATAGCAAATTTCTGTTTTTTTATTTACCTTCTGGGAAACAAATACTAGGTCAGAGACAACATCTGAAAACCTGTAAGTGCAGATAAAAGAAGGCAGCTGCACTTTTCATAAATAGGCTGAGAGCCTATCTGCACATAGTGACATTTAATTAAGTTATTAAGTTGAAAGATTTTTTTGGGTTGTCTTCTTTTTTTTTTGATCTTCTATTTTAGTTACGGTCAGAAAATTGTTGCTATTTGTACTCTTGTATCCTTATCTGAGCAAAATTCCATAAAGTAGATTAAGAATTTGCCTACTCTGGGGACTCCAGCAGTATCCTGTCTATACAGTAGTATTTCAGTACTGTTGCACTGAGTAATTGAAGAACTGGATGGTACCATAGTCCTGTGACATGTTCTTTCGATTACAATAGTTTGTGTTCACATAGAATAAGGCAAGTAGGTGAATAATAGATATCTCAGTTAAAAATGGGTAAGGGGAAGGGGGCACTGAGCCTGCACAGAGTAGCATTTTCTCGGTTTTGATAGGATTTTTTTGTGGTCTGTGTAGGAGTTTCTGATTATGTAGCAATGGTTGTTGGACACCTCCCTCAGGGGACTCATGCTACTGAGAAATATATTAGTGTAAAATTAACATTTTTAACTGGTGCCACAATACTGCATGATTGTTTGTGACACTGCTCACTGATGAAGTGATGTAGTAGAAGTACCAGGTTTTCACACATAGAAAAAAATCTGCTTTAAGAGAGTTAAGTGCAGATAAACAACATATTTGTTATATCGTCTCTCCCGTTGATGCTCCCATCCCCACCACAGATCAGAGATGTAGCCTTTCACAGCGTGCTTTCTTTCAGGTCTCCATAAACATTTGCCTGCCACGATACGATATAAATTTGTGTTGGTTATCAGACTGTGATTACTATATAATAATGGGAGGAGACTGTCCGTAAGGCATAGTCTTTGGGCTTTTTTTAGTATGAAAATAATCTGGATTAAAAAGATCACTTTTTTTTTTTTCCATTGACATACCCTATCTTATAACTTACAGCAGTTAAAAGAAGATATTGAAGAGAAGCTTTTCATTTTTTTTTTTCTCGTGTGTGTAAGAAGTTGATCCTGCTTGCTGATCCAGAAGATACCTATCTTGCACGAGACACAGAACTCAGAGAAATGAGATCTGGTGGTGGGAGGTGTCACACACCTGTTGCCTCTCCCTGGAGGCATTCCAAAACTACCGTATTGAAATCCAGTGGGCTCTTCTGCCAGAAACCATGCAAGAGATGACCCTGACTATTCATTGAGACTGATAAAGATATATGATATCTTCCTTTTATTCTGAACCTTCTCTTTTCATTTTCAGTTCTTTCCTTTCAAACACCAAAATCCTTCTGAAATGGCAAATGGCAAACAAACATCCAGGCTGAAATGTTAGATCCATTTGCTATTAGTGTATCTTTCTTCTTTACCCAGTTTCTTTTCTGAAGAAACCACTTGTTTGCTTTCTCTTTGTTTCTTAGCTGTTAGAAAGCCTTTAAAAATGCTTTTACTTCTCTGTCACAGCATTATGCTCCTTGGAGGGAGGATCAGCTGGAGTCATGGCAAAGAGAACTGCTGTCCTGGTAGTTTTATTTTGTATTCACCATACGATTCCCAGAATTTTATTGTTCCTTCCCAGAGGGTGAAGATTGGTCTCTCATGCAAATCACTGGTCCTTTTCTTGGCTTTTGTAGCCTTTCTGAAATTGTTGGAAAGAATCCTTCTTTCTGCAGAGTGGGGAGGAAGAATTGCACCAGACAGGCTGGCCCCACTCATTTTATCCCTTTCCTGTGTCTTACAGCTCCTTTTGAGGAGCAGGCACCATGCAGTACCTATCCTGAGTTCCCAGGGCTGCCACTGCTCTTATGCATTTGGTGCACCAAATTCAGCTGCATTATTTAACTTAAATCAAGACTGGCATTGGTATGAAAGCACATAGAATCTGGCCCATGGCCTTTTCTGTGTGCAAAACCATCCTTGCTCACTTAAGCTGAATTGATAAATAAGTGATTTTCTGCTGACTGAAGTTGGTACGTGAAGGTGGTATCAGCTGCACAAAATTAGCGCCTGTACACTGTTTCAGCTGGTAATATTTTGTGAGTAGAGGTGCCTGCAGGTTCAGTTCTCACAGAGCCTTGTTAGTGTTTATGAAAGTGCAGCTGTTATCCTCAGGGATGCCTCCAAGCTTTGGAAAGTCTAGGAGCAGCACAGAGAATGTGTGGTAATGGGAATTTATTTTAAAAGAAGTGACAAAACAAAGTAGAAGGGTTAAGGCTAGAAGTGGTCTGGATAGAGCTGCACTGTGATTGAAAGTAGCAGGCTGTAAACTACCTGTTTGCTGCAAATGAGTTAAGCAGGACAGAAATTTTAATTTAAACCCTTTCTCCACAGACATCAGCACATGCATGCAGCGGATTATTACCACCATCTGTTTTATCCACAGTGGTTTCCATCAGTTGTGTTACTTTGCTTTTTAGGGTTTAAGCACAGCTTTGAAGCTGTTGTGTTGTTATCTTAGGCTGAATGTGTACATAGATGCCTGTAGCAGTGTCACCATGCTAAGATCCTAACTGTTAGATTAATGAGTGGAAATAGCGCCAGTGTGCCATTGCAGTGTATTAATAGCTGTGCAAGTTCAGTCAAATACGCTACTGACTTTGTCATCATGTAATGGTGTTTACCAGATCATAGAGGGACTGCTGGGAAAAGTGAATGTAATCTTTCATTTTCATCTGACTTAAAAATAAGGTAACAAAATAATTTTCATACAGTATTTTATGATTGTCCTTTGCAGCAGGAGAATACATGCACTTGTAGACTTGAGATGCTCGCTGAAATGGAACGTGCATTTATGAGGGACATCGTAGTGAATGGAAGGAAAACTAACTGTTGATTGTCTGTCACATAGCTTAACCTCATGTTCTGAACTGCTGGAATTAACACCAAAAAGAAAAGGGGGAAAAAATGTGCTTATTCCTTACTTCTTCTTTTTTTCCTTTTCTTTGCAGAACCTGAAGAAAGTGTTTGTAGAATTTAGTCATCAGGAGCTGTTTGAGTTCTATAACAAGGTCTGTAGGTTTTTACAATACTATAGTTTCTTTGTAAACACCTTATGCTGCTCAGCAGGAAGTGTTGCCTGTATGAATTAAATCTAATGAACCTGTGTGGGAAGTTGACCCAATTCTAATTAATGCTGCTGGATTTGTTTGATCATAAAGCATTTTCCAGAAGAGTCTGCACATTCAAATTTGGAACAGGCAGAGCTTGGGGTCATTCTAAGCCTACCTGACGGTTAGATTGAGAGGAGTAGCTGATGATTAACAATGAGGAGCTCTCTGGAAAGAGCATTTTTGTCTTCAGTTGAAATGCCAGGCTCATAATCCAGTCAAAATGAACTCTTAGTATTTTTTTCCCCTTGTTATTACGCATTGGAAATTCACAGCAAAACATCTGTGCGTGTAAAAAAGGCAGTATTTAGACAACTGTTTCTTTAAAATTTGAATATTTAAACTGCAGCAATGAATTCTAATAGCTTCATGTAAAAACAAATATTCATGAGTAGAGGATTTTTTTTATTGCTATGTGAATAGATTTAGTATGCATAGCTGAAGATACTGTTTTTTTTTTTTTTTTTTTTTTTGTTCCCTTAAATAGCTGGAAACTATACAAGCACAGCTGGATTCCCTTACATGATGTTTTTGAAGACTTACTTCTCCATCACACTCCTTCCATTAGTTTTGAATTGAAGATAGATTGCCAAGCTGTGTTTGCTGAGGGATTCAGCGGATTGCTTCCTGTAAAATTATATGGCTTATCTCCTTTTAGACCAGTAACATTAGCCAAGCATCTTTGTTAAGAGTCTGAAGATTCTAATAGACTTTCTCTTTTTTTTTTTTCTCTGAGCAATTACAAAAAATGCCTTTACTTACAGGAGGTAAAAAAAAAACAAACCACAAATCACAAAGCAATGTCCCCCAAAAAACCTCTCAGAAAAACAACAAAAAAAAACAACCAAAAAAACCAACATCCCCCTCGCCAAAACAAACAAACAAAAAGTGCTACCTGCTGTGGACTTTTGCAGGAATTTTTTTGTCCTTTTATGTGTGTTACTTGATTCTGATGGAAAGTCACATACTAGTGAGGGACCAGGAATAATATATTTTAGGTATAAAAAGAATGTAAAACTGGTAAGAAAACACACAACCTTCTGAATTGTTGGTCACACAATTGATAGTGCTTTTTGCAAATCTGTCAAAATAAACTGAGAATTTAAAAATAAATTGATTTAGTTTGGGCTATTTTGACTTCATTTGCTTTCGGCACTGAGAATAAATATGGCTTCTTAGAACTGCATGCATACCAATGAGTGTAAGCAGTGTAGTGTATAACTGGGAGAAGAAATCTCTTGAGTACGCAACAAAGAACACTGAAATAGTCTGACAGTCAGATTTCTAAAAGCTGTTTGTTGACTCCCAATATTGTCCACCATGGTTTTAACATCACACTGAAGGAAATAAAAGTACAGAGACTTAAAGGCCAAGTTAGTCATATTTTCACACATTAGTTCCAGCTGAACGAAGGTTCATGAGCAATATGGGAAGGTAAAAGTCATCCTAGTTCACGTCTGTTGCCAGTTGTTGACAGGCAACTTCATTGCTATGCCTTGATAATGGGCAGAGTGTACAGCTCTCTGAGCTAATAGAATGTGAAAGGAAATCAAGATCTCTTTCTTCCTATTAAGAGATTCCCTGAACAAGGCTTTTCCTTTTTTTTTTTTTGTCCTCTTCCAGGTGCCTAAAACAGATATAGCTAATACCCCAAAAGACACTTTTCTTTTGAGATTTGGGGTTGTTTTTTTTTGTGACAGTACATAAAAACATGTAACCAAAAGGTATGTTTTGAATAGCTGTTGTGTAGGTCCTCTTGTCCCAGATTTCTTGCTTTGTTACTTCTGGAGAGTTGTTTTGGGCTGTTTGTGTTGCTTCATTAGAGGTTGTGCTGTCACGCTTGAAACAGTGAGGGGATTTGCACCAGTTTAAACTCTGCAACTGCAATAAATTTTGAAGATAAAATCATTAAAGGTCTGCGTGTTAATAAAAGGCACTGAAGAGAAATAACACATTTATCAGAGCTCTTAGCTGAAATGCCAGACTATGCCTTACCACTCTGGTATGGTAATGCTATTACTCTGTTGTAAAGAAGTGAGTCACGGCTGCGCAGCAGGATCTTACTCTCTACACCTTGTGAGGCTGGCTGCCAAACTTAAGTCATGTCCCAAGCCACCTACAAACATTCCTTATCTTCTGGGGATATAAACATTCTCCTCCACAGGCATCATGTCCTCATTCTGACTCTTCAGCAGCATCCTCTTCAGCAGCAGCTTGCAGGCTTACTCGTCTCAGGCTGCATAGGTGAGTGTGTGGCTGCAGGTAAGTATATCCCCACCATTCCTTCTGCCTTGCCAGCATTAGCAGTGCTTTGTAGCTAGCATAGCTAGGAAAATACCTTTCGTCCTGACGCATAGTCCGTAGCTTCTCTAGTTGTCCTGTGGGACAGTTCTAGGGCACTGCTGCTGAGTTTTTTTTCCCAGAGGTTGTAAGAACTTAAGTTCTGGAATTCAGGACATAAAAGATTTTTGGAGACTCTCCTGTGTGGATGCAAGACACTAAGGCGGTTATCTAAGAGAGAGGTTAGGTTATTTTTGTGAATTATAGGCAGTGATGGATGAATCCCAGAGAAGATAGTGAATGTGGGACCTGCACAGAGCTCTAGTGGCATTAGACAGATTAGCAGGCACGTCTGAAGAAAAAGGAGATGTCAAAGACAGAGTATGAACAAATTGGGCCCGGTCAAAAAGGAGAGGATAAAATAGTGGGTATTTCCAAGAGCAGAATAATCTGGGAGCTGGGGGACTATAAGGAACAGAAGAGAAGCACTTGAAAAGAGACAGAAGTATGCATACAAAGAACTTACTAGGCCAAGGGTCATACAAACCTTATGTGGTAGCAGAATGGGAAGAGAATGGAGAAAAGCAGAATTAACTGAAAACGCTGGCCAGTTGTGTCTAGTGTACTGAACTAACCCAGAGGCATCAGTCTTGGTGCAAATTTAACCAAAGTTGAAGGAAAGTCATGGGATAACAAAATAGAGCATTTTAAATCTATCTTTAATAGAAAATATTTTCTAAGTAATAAAATAAAGTTAAAAGTAAAGACAAAGAAAAAAAAACCACAACGTCTTAAGATTTATCCCTTTTTGCAGATGGTATAAGAGATTTCTTGTTTCTTCAGCAGTGGTTGCCTATTTTACTAAATTGAATATCTTACTGTCATAAAAAAATCCAGAGTATGCCTCCTGATAAAAAGTACAGTTGTTATCTTTCATCAAGCAGCACCTAGAAATAAAGACTTCGTTTAGAAAGACTGTTCTGTATGTAATGAGAAGCTTTGAGGTTGTACATTATAAGTGATAGCATAACCAATATCGTCCTAGAGAACGTTGTCACCTACTTAAGTACTCCTGAATGAGAAGAGAAAGTCGACTAACTCTGAAAGAGCAGAACTGTCTGGTTGTTAGGTCTTGCAAAAAAAAAGGACATTTATTTAAGTTGCTGCTTTCTGGGCCCCAGTGGACCTGGAGAGGGGAAAATCAGTCTTCCTCTAAGAGCAGCTGCACCCTGCTTGGTTTGGATAAAGTCCTTGTGTCCCAGCAGTGCCAGGCAATGAGACAAAGACAAGCACCAGCATAGACTGGGGAATGCCTGGGGCAAGTGGGAGATCTGCCTGCAGCAGAGACTACTTCAGGGTCCTAGCACAACCCTGCTCTGTAATATATCTTGGGCATGATCCAGAACTGAAATTACCAAAGCTTCCCGTAGTGCTGAAGGAAGATATTTTTTGAGATTTATTGAGCTTTAAAACTGGAAATTCAAATGAGAATTACTAAATCTACTTTCAAGTCTTTCAGTGCATTTTAAAAACATGTGATTCATCTTTGCTCAGACATTAAAGACAGTACTTTCCGTGACTGTAGTTCTCTCAAAGCTCTCATATCAAAGTCTGTCTCAAATGGACTATTGGCAAAAGAAGAACATCTTTCAGTTTGAGGTGTAAACAAGCATCAATACTGTTTTGATATGAAAACTTGAAGTTCTGGACCTAAAATGGAAACTTCACTCAATGGAAAATGGAAGAATGGAAACTACCTGAGAAATACCAGTTTACTGGTGAAAGAGTTACCTTTTGTACATCGCTTAGCACATTAATGCTTGCCAGGTAAAATGTGTTGGTAATCTTACCCAGTTCAGCCTTAGGTTTGTACTTGCTGTTTCTCAACAAAGTAACGAAATGTCTGTACATTCCTGCATTCCATTTTTGGTGAAATAAAATAATGTAGGTAGAAAGACAAATCTGACTCTGCTATCTGGAACCCTTTAATTCCTGGGTTTATTGGCACATCAGTTTTGAGTTATGACTTGCAGCTTCATTTCCTGCATTCTCATTTTGAAGACTGAGGTTTTCTTCTTCGAAAGCATAAAGAATTTACTAAAATGCTAAAAGTTAATCAAATGAAGAAAAGTGTTTATTTGTATTGACATCCTGTGTCTTCAAAGATAATGAATTTGCTCACATTACAGTAAGGAAGTAACAGAGCTTAATAATTCCTATTGCCTAGTATCATGCCAATAAGTATCATGTAATTTTGACTCTTGTATAGCTTGTTTGGCTAATGAAAATGAGCATCATTTTGAGCCAGTGTGAGGAAATTCCTTTTCTATGGATCAGCCAAGCTGTCCTGCTGAGTAATAATTGTTTCATCTGGATGGATGAAATAATTGTTGCTGTCTGATATGCTGGTGGTGGTGTCTTATAAACAAATAAGATGCTCTTATCTGCAACCCTTACATAAAGTGATTTCTAATTTCCATAGTAATGAATCAATTTTATTAGATTTTCCCTTGGCCTTTGTAATTGTGTTGATCAGTCCAAATTATATGCTGTAATTTTAACTGAAATAAAGTGTTTTGATGATCTCTTCATTCCTTCATTATTTTGTTTCTCATGAGATGGGTGAAAATATTGGTCTGTTACAAATCAGATGCTGCCCAGCTGTGCTGAGCTGTGTATCCAGGAAGCACTTGTCCTTCTCACTGAAAAGATTAGTTCCTACTTGGACAGGCTAAAGAGTTGGGCAGAGAGTAACCTTTTGAAATTCAAGAAGGGCAAGAGTAGAGTTCTGTAGGTAGGGAGGAATAACCCCGTGTCTCAGTGCAGGTTAGGGACTGACCTGTTGGAAAGCAGCTCTGTGGAAAAAGACCTGGGAGACCTGGTGAATAGCAGAATGACCATGACTTGTTCCAGTCCACAGGTCCAGTAGGAGGGCAACTTAACCAAATTGAATTTTAGGGGCAGCATCAGAATGCAGCACTTTTCTTGTCACCCAGTGTTTGGTTTTCTGCCTAATGTGTGCAGTAATCATTTTGAAGAGACTTTGCTTTCTTGAATTTGTTTCTACTTTTGACTTTTTTTTTTTTTTTACCATAGCAAATACCCTTGTAGACAGCAGAGAATGAATCTGAGCAAAGCCCAGGGATGTGTGGAAAGGATCATGTTTCCTTTTGTACCCATGGCTCCCTGTTGAGCACTGGGTACAGCTTAGTCTGGGGGCCTTGGATGGCATCTCAAACTGTCAGGTGAGCTCTGCCTCTTCCAGACAACAGTGAGTCAGGAAAAAATTTGATAAGTTCATTGCATTGGGCAAAATGTAGCCTGAACTCAGGGTTATTAGCTTAGCTCTTCACTCTGGAAGGGATGAGAATTTTATTTTACATGACAAGCAGCACTTCTGCTTAGATCACCACTGTCTGAGGAACAAGGTAAGAGGAGTCATGCTTTGCATCCTAGATGAGTCTCTCGTGTCTCAGTCAGAAGCTATGCCTTGTGATGATGGGTCATCTTTTCCCCTTCTAATTCCTGACACATCCTTGTCACTTCCAGCTCAGACACAGCATGAAGGTAGGCACCACAGGCTCTGAGGACAAAAAATTACCTTTCTCCTCCCTTGCTTCATCTCTGCTCCCAACAGGACCCCTTCTGTTATGTCAGGCCAGCACAGCTCCAGGTAGGGTTTAAAACTCATTCTGAGTGGGAGCTGGAAAAGATCTGTGTGAGAAGGAATGTAAAACAAGACCACTCTTTTAGGACAGATAAACCATTTGGTCACTTCTGGAGTGAACTCACTGTCAGCTACAAGTAATCCAGTTTCAGCTTTGCAGCCACATTGGCTATATGACTAATATCACAGAATTTACCAGGTTGGAAAAGACCTCTAAGATCATCAAGTAAAACCTATCATTTGGCCCTTCTAATTAACTAAACCATGGCACTAAGTGCCTCATCCAACCTCCTCTTAAACACCTCCAGGGATGGTGACTCCACCACCTCCCCAGGCAGCCCATTCCAATGGGCAATCACTCTTTCCATGAAGAACTTCCTTACTTCCAGCCTAAACTTGCCCTGGTTCAGTTTGAGACTGTATCCTCTTGTTCTGTTGCTGGTTGCCTGGGAAAAGGGACCAACCCCCACCCTGGCTACAACCTCTTTTCAGGTAGTTGTACAGGGCAATGAGGTCTCCCTTGAGCCTCTACTTCTCCAGACTGAGCAACCCCAGCTCTCTCAGGCCCTCCTCACAGGGCTGTGCTCCAGCCCCCTCACCAGCTTTGTTACCCTTCTCTGAACATGTTCCAGCACCTCAACATCTCTCTTGCATTGAGGGGCCCAGAACTGGAGGCAGTACTCAAGGTGTGGCCTAACCAGCACTGTGTACAGATGCAGAATGATTTCCCTGCTCCTGCTGGCCACACTAGTCCTGATACAGGCCAGGATGCCATTGGCCTTCTTGGCCACCTGGGCACACTTCTGGCTCATGTTCAGTTGGCTGTCAACCAGTCCCCTCAGGTCCCTCTCTGCCTGGCTGCTCTCCAGTCACTCTTTGCCCAGCTTGTAGCGCTGCATCAGGTTGCTGTGGCTGAAGTTGAAAACCTGGCACTTGGACTTGTTAAAACTCGTGGCATTGGACTGTGCCCATGTATCCAGCCTGTCATCCCTACTTCCTCACATCACTCTTACGGACTGCAGCAAGCTAGTAGCATCCTCAGAATATGATTTAAGGCAACAGAAGTAGAGTAAATCAGATAAATATAGAAAAGACAAGCCCGTAAATGTGAGCTGATCCCTTGGGAGCTTTGTTCACTCGCTGTCTCTCACAGGATGATTGGCAGTGGCCCTGGTTTCTTAGAAAATCCTACACTAAAATATAATCTTGAAAAAAAAAAAGAAGTGTTACAAAGAGATAAAAAGTAAGCAGAGCAGAGTCTGCTGTAGGCAGGAGAGCACAGTATATCTCTGAGGGCACTTGCACTGAAATGGAATTTTCTCAGTGCTTATTTGGACAACGGACTGTATGCACTTCTCATTGCTACACTCAGCAAGTGACTTGGAGTCCCTTTATTTCCTTCTGTAACTGAACTGCAGCTTCCCATACCGGTCAGATGTCACCTCTGAGCCTGTCCATATATCATCTGCTTGGTAGCCTACTGATTGCTTTGTATCTGTAGTCAGTAGAGGGGGCACTCTGAAGTGTTTCTGTATGTCATGACTGAGGATATAAACCCCCAGATGACCTCATGCACAGCTGAGTAGTGCTGCTCTCATCTGCCTCTGCAAGCAGCGCCCAACTGGGAAGGCAATTTTAATGTCTTTCTGGCTGTGTTTGTTAGGATTGACAGACAAAGTTCTGGATTGGTGAGTGTCTCTCAGCATTAAAGTAGGTGAATTTTGAGATCAGTGTTCTCTCTGGGAACAGAGGGGTTTTAAATTAATATTTAGTAGAAATGGTCAATATGAAAGAGAAGCCAAAGGTGGAGCTTACTTGGGTGCTTGGAGCAAAGTTCATGGTTTAACTACTATGTTAGATGAATAAAATCTACCCTTGAGCTCTTTCCAGGCAGGCCTGGATATGAATGTCTAAGAGTATTTGAGCAAAAGGTTATATCCCTGTGGTATAATGATTTCAGCATGTTGGAAGAAAGGAAATTTCCTATTAATCAGCTTTATTCCAGTGTGCAAGGTCACAAAGCATGAACTTGGAACCTCATTTTGCATTTCATAGCTCTGCCTAAATCAAACCCAGGCTGCAGACATAACTCTGCTTTTTATTTGCCAGAGTAGCCTCTTCGTCATAGCTATCTTCAGTGAATTTCAGTGGTTCCAAATCAGATAGTGCCTTTAGCCTCTGTGTTAGCCCATTCTGCATCAAAAGTAATAGTTCTTCCCTTCAAAATCCAGCCCTTGAGTGCTCTGCTGGCCTCCAGATAAAGTAGCCATCTTTCTCATGTAAAGAGATGCAAGAGATCTTCATACCACATCTGTAAAGATCTGTTCTACTTCTTGACTATGTTTGATGAGTATACTGCCTTCACTTAAAAGCATTTGATGATTCTCTTTGGTTCAATGGAATCTTTCCAGTGACTTGGTGACCAAGCAAAGATGCTACAAATTTCTTTACATGTTCTTTTCTCCTTTTTTCTCTGTTTTCTGCTTGTATTTCTCCCATATTTGAAAGCTGATGCTTTTCCCACTTTGGGAACATAGTGCTACAGTGACCCACTGGTAACCATTCAACAAGTATGACCATGGAGAAGAGAAGGAAAATGCAGCTGCACCAACCTGTAGCAACACTTTTTCTTCAAGGAAGAGTGTGCTTGGAAACAAACAAACAGGAAAACAAACAAACAAACAAACAAAAAAAACAATTAGAAACTCTTTCCAGAGATTTAGGTTTTATTATCTGAAATTACATGCCTGTCTGTGGCTCTCCTTGAGTGCTAATTGGCTGAAATCTTGCTATTGTGGGTCTTAATAATAGCACGTGATGTGAAAAGTGTAGATCACTTCCACTAGTCCCTAAACTGTGAGATTTCTGTACTCTTAACAATCCATTAAGAAAGATACATCCCACTAAACCATAAACTGAAGTTCTGGTGCTCCCTTGGACTTCATGGAAAGCTTCCTCCAACCTTACTGTTTTCTTCTTAGATCTTTGCAGGTTCTGTATTCTACAATCTTAATCCTGCTTGCTGTGCATCTTGAGTCAATTGCTTTTGCCCACAATTTGCCCTACATTCTCAGCTTGTAATTAACATTTTGCTATGTTCTTTCCTCGTTAGTAACCTACGTAACCCAGCCACTTTTCAAAAGAAGGGTCAGGAGGTGCTGTTTTTCTGTTGAGAGTCTTCTGTTGGTGTGCACTTTTGAAGGACTCAGTACAGATCTCAAAGCCAGTAAAACACCATTCTCAAATGGATTATCCTGTGTAAAATTGCACTGTTCATCATGATGACACCCAAGGTCAGTACTGCTGGTACAGGGAAGTGACTAAATAAACCAGCCCACTAACAGAGAAGATCTTGAAACATCAAGACACGGAAAAGCCTGTTCAAAAAATGGAAACAAGAAACATCTCTGGATGCATAAAACCTAGTCCACCTTTATTGGAAGATTAGTCCTACTATAAACCAAATAATCACATAAACCTTCTAGAGGCTTTGCTGCATTAACAAAAAGATCTTTATGCTGGCTGCAGATACAGTCCATTTATTTGGGTGTTAGAACTCAATAGTTTTCATTCACTTCACTGAAAAGTAAATGGGTGTGAGTTTATCCTGGAGGATATGAGTCGGCCCTATAGATTAATTTTACCACCTGTAAGGATGGACAGGAGCATTGTCCTGGTTTAATGTGGTCCATGATGCCGATGGAACAGAAAGGCAAAGCCACAGTGCCTCAGAAGTAGCCATATTTGAAACACAACTTTATAATCAGAAGAAGGATAAGATGTAGCAGCATGGCAAAAACCACTTGAAGACTTGTCCACAAGTCTGATGAGATTTATCATCCGTGGTCTTGGCCCAGACATTTTCGGTGTGCTGGAAAAGCAAACACAAGGTAATGGAAAACAATTATGAGTAATTCCTTTACTTCAGGGGTGATTAATGTGACACGGTCAAGTTAAATCCTCTGAAGAGACATCAGCAACACTCTTCACTGATGTGTTTTGTAAGTATGGATTAGATGCTACTCCACGAGAGAGTTTAATTTCCTGCTGAAAATATGGTTCATGATCAAAACTGAGATAGACATAAAGACTAGCTGCCGAGCTTGCAAGACTGATGTGTTTCTTATCAGCAAATGATAAGAACATAGAACATCTTCAGTTTTATGATACAGATAATTCTATATTACCAAAAACATGCAGAACTGAATTGAAATAGTCTCATGTCCTGTGCTGTGAGTGATCTGATCAGAGCACAGCAGACTACCAAGTAGGTTCTGCCCATATTCCAGAGGGTCTGTGTGTACTTCCAGTTTAGAAACTGAAAATATTTGCTGCTTCAAACGAGACAGTGGCGCTCAGAAGTTTGAATGGCTTAATTCTCTAAGATGTATTTGTGACACATTGATTGCTGAGCTCTGAGATCTTTGATGTCTAGTATCATGCAGTATGAACCTAGTTCAAGTGCACATATACTTCCTTTTCCTATGGGTACTGCCTTAAATCATAGCCTTTGCTGTTGTTGCAATGCTTTTTACTGAGTGCAAATGATAGCCATCAGCATAAAGAACATCTGAAAACTGAGAAACCAGAAAACTTTAGTGCTTCAGGTATCACAGCCAGCTAGCTCAGCTCAACAGCACACTTTTGACTACATACTACCTTCATTGGGCCATTCTTATAGAATAAGAGAGCCTGCTTACAGAGTAAGATAGCCTGTTCATTCAGGAGTCTCTGTGCTGTACCTTGCTTGCTTGGCTCAGGAGGCAATGGACACCAAGGCCCTGCTAAAGAATTTGCTGTAAGCATCTCCACATGAGCACCCTTTTTGCATCTGCAGACTGATGAGTCTCAGGTTCTCCCCTTTTGCTCTGTGTGACTGAAAGATCATCATAATACTTGCAGTATGAATATTTCCTCAAGTGTTGATGTAAAGTGCTCTGAGTCCTATTATGTATCATTGTATCATGTATCATTGGAATGGGCTGCCCAGGGAGGTGGTGGAGTCGCTGTCCCTGGAGGTGTTCAATAAAAGTCTGGATGAGGCACTTAATGCCATGGTCTAGTTGATAGGTCAGGGCTGGGTGCTAGGTTGGGCCGGATGATCTTGGAGGTCTTTTCCAACTTGGTCGATTCTATGATTCTATGTGATTCTATAGTGCTCAAGAGGCAGAAGGCTTCACACTGTTCTTGTTCAGGATATACAGTCTCAGGAATGTGGGCTACTACAAGGACAAGTTAAAAAATACAGAGGTTCAAAAAGCTACCAACTATCTAAAGCTCAGATGTGCTGTCTAAAGCTCAGCCTTCCTGGATCTCCACTTTATCAGCATACTGGAAAGCAACATTGGACCCTGTTCTGGATCTGTGTGTACTACAGCCTACCTAATGGTGTGGCTGTGGAGAGGAGAAAGTTAACATTCAGTTCATCACTAGTTTTCCATGATGCATATCACATTAAGGTGCTAATCCAAGAGCACCAAGACTGTGTTTGTCCAGTTCTTTTCTAGTTTCTGTTGGACAGCATGCCTTAACTTCCACAAAGGGATGCTTTGCCATCACTTCCAGTACTTCAGTGCTAAAACTCCTCCATTCAGACCTTTTATTCTGCTTTTGTGTGTGTTAGGTTAGTCCAGTTCTTTTAATGCCTTCCTCAGCTTCAGCTGCCTCAGCTGCACTGACTGGAGCATACTCTCATTGGCATAGGTGTGGTGGAGATAACTGTTCTGCAGGAGCTACCTCAAACCTTGTCCATTTACCTGTCGTCACAATGTTATATCTCGTCTTGCTCTCTTCTAATTTCTTCACAGAAAGGCAGGGCTTGTTGAATTGAGTGCAGCTATATTCCTCTTAATTCACAAAATCAGGTAGTATCTTACTGCCCTACCATGCAAAGCTTGAGGTGGATGTTTTCCTTGAGACACTGAACATCCCTCAGGCAGCCTGTTCACTCCCTATCTCTCTCTATTTCAACAATATTAGAAGCAGGTAAACTCAGGGCTGTGGACATCCATACAGATGCAACCTGGCACTTTGTCCTTCTCCAGTGGGATCAGTCTGTATCGAACCAATTGCTGACAGTAGAATTTAGCACATCTGTGGTCAGTCTGTTCCAAGAAGAATACTAGAAAAGTTCAGTGATGTCAGTGTTTACTTATCACTTAATGAACTATATTTTGGACACAGTCATTTTGGCATAGGGAAATGGATGACTCATCTAATGACATTTTTTAAAGAGCAGTTCAGGAGCTTTTTCCCCACCTGATCAGCTCTGACTTTACCTCTCTTGCCATCTTTACCCACTCCTTTTTTTCACAGTACATCTTCCCTTCCATCTTTTTTTTCAGACCTCACCCCACAGCTGTGTGTTTCTGTGTTCACCATTCAGGTACCTGTAACCGAGGAAGGGCTATATGGACTTCAAAGGGTTGATTCTGCCTGAGTTGGTTTGATGAGCTGCTACTGCTACTTCAAGAGTTGAATTTGGGGGTTGACTGTCTTGGAAAGGAGGGAGCTGAGCAAGTAGGTGGGGATTCAGCTGCTTCCACTATTGTACTTTGCATAAGTGGACTGCAGTACTTTGGCTCTTGCTTAAACGTTTGGCTAAAAGCCTTTGTTTAGATAAATTCCTTTTCCCAATCACTGTTTCTCAGATTGCTCTCTGTCACCTGCCAGTTCTTCATCCCATGAAGAGCTGCTGACAGATCGTTTCTCTCGGTTGAGGGCTATCATTTAGTAGATTCTGTACACTAGGCTTGAGTTTTTTGTATCTTCACCTTGCCTCATTCTCACATTACTGGTTTACATAAGTAGTTCATATTTTCTGTCAGAGTCATTTTTCAGGCAAGCACCATGTGACAGATTTCTGGGCATGGAAGTTCTAGATAGTTCTCCAAATTTTCTTGTTTATCCAGTTCTGTGTTGCAAATAAGCAGTAATGTGCTAATTGGGATACAGTGTTTTTTCCTGAGGTCCATTTTAATCTCAGCTCTTGGACAAATATTTCTTGCCTTGTCAGAAGAGGAGGCTAGGAGAGAGGGAGCATGCCTTCCTTCATTCACCCAGCTGCCTCTTGTAGCTGTCTTGTCTTTAGCATTCAGGCAGCATACCTAGATTTTTTTTTTTTCTTGTTTTCTTATCTCTTTGTTGTGTGTTTTTTTTAGGGGTTTAGGGAGGTTTTGTTTGGTTTTTTACCAGCTTTCAGTGTTCAGCCTTTATTCTTAACTTTTAATCTGATTGCCAAGGAGTTTGTCCTGCTTTTGCAGGATCCCAGGTGTCAGAAGTTAGGCTGCAGTTACTCCTCTAGTTCCTCCCTGTTATACTGGAAGTCCATAAAAGACGGATTGCTTGAAATGTGCTGCCTACTAAAGATAAAGATATCTCTTAATTCACCTTCTTCCTGAGAGACATCTTCAGGCTGTGAAAACTTTTGCAAGGATATAAAACAATGAAATTCTCATAAAAGAGAGGCCAAAGGCTGCTTGAACTAAAGCTAAGCCATATCAAATTTAGGTCCCATGGATTTTTGCTTCTCCTTGCAAAAATTGGAAACAAAATCAAAGGATGGAGCTGGATTTTCAATTTATAGCCACATAGTTACTCACAGCTTGCAGACAGGTCAACAGAAAATGTCCTTGATGATGGAGTTTCAAGATGTTTAAGAAGCATCCATCTAGTGGGATGTCCAAGTAGGATAACTTTTATGCATAAAGTGTTTGAAATTGCCCTGGAGCAGATCTAAGTTCCTGCCCATTTTTCAAGGGCAGGTGGTTTCTAGTTGTGCTCACTTAAATTGATTTTTAAACTTCTTTTCAAATTAATGTGTATTCTAAACCTAGTCCATAGGGTCAGTTGCTGCTTTGGAGTTGGGGGTCAGAAGTTGGAGGATAGAGGGATTTTATTTGGGGGAAGTTGCCCATGAAGTGCTATCAGATTTTTTATCAAGTGTCACTTGTGTGTAAGAACTGTTGTGCTACAGAAGTCTGGAAATCTCTAAAATTGTGACAGAAGGCTACTAAATTGGATGAAGAAATAAACTGTTACGAAATTTTGCCTACTGCCTCTGTTAAGATCCATTTTAAATGCATTAAATCAGCTTAGCTAGAGGTAGTACACACATCTCCTGCTGGTCTAAAAAAGGTCAAATGGTCAGCAGAGAAAGGAAGCTAATGAAAAATTATTTCCTACTTTGAATTCCATCAAGCTTTGTCTGTGGACCTATCTTAACATGTTGTAAAAGCCTTACAAGTCAGTATGTGGCAGTAGTAATGTAAGCAAAAATAACAAGAAGAAATATTCCCTGACAGCAGTAAAACCCACATGCAAGGTAATATTTGTTCTTTTATCCATAAAAGCCATAGATGCCAAATACAGCTTCAGTGTCTGCCTCATTAGATAAAATGGAATCTAAATTGAAAGGGAAACAAAGTGTTTGTTTGCTTTGCTGCACTTCTGTGGGGCAATCTTTTAAGGCAAATTGCCCAAGCCAGCTGGCTTCTGAATAGGGGACTTGATGTCTGAAAGGAACTGCTGTAACTTCCCAAGACTTGTGGTTTAAAACCCTGCCTCTCGTTGAATGCTGGAAGTGTAGGTAAGGGTGCTTGAAAAAAAAACAAACAAGAATTGCCATTACAGAATCATAGAATCAGTCAGGGTTGGAAGGGACCACAAGGATCAGCTAGTTCCAACCCCTCTGCCATGGGCAGGGACATTCTACCCTACATCAGGCTGGCCACAGCCTCATCCAGCCTGGCCTTAAACACTCCAGGGATGGGGCCTCAACCACATCCCTGGGCAACCCATTCCAGGCTCTCACCACTCTCATGCTGAACAACTTCCTCCTCACATCCACTCTGAACCTACCCATCTCCAGCTTCACTCCATTCCCCCTAGTCCTGTCACTCCCTGATAGCCTGAAAAGTCCCTCCCCAGCTTTTTTGTAGGCCACTTCAGATATGGAAAGGCCACAAGGAGGTCACCTCGGAACCTCCTCTTCTCCAGCCTGCACAGCCCCAACTCTTTCAGTCTGTCCTCATAGGAGAGGTGCTCCAGCCCTCTGATCATCCCAGTGACTCTTCTCTGGACATACTCCAGCATGTCCACATCCTTCTTGTGAGAACTGGATGCAGTACTCCAGGTGTGGTCTCACCAGAGCGGAATGAGCGGGGGGAGAATCACCTCCCTTGCCCTGCTGGCCACACTTCTCCTGATGCAGCCCAGGATCTGGTTGTCCCTCTGGGCTGCAAGTGCACACTGCTGGCTCATGTTGAGCTTCTCGTCAACCCAGACCCCCAGGTCCTTTTCCTCAGGGCTGCTCTCCAGCCAGTCACTGCCCAGCCTGTATTTGTGCTTGGGATTGCCTCGACTCAGATGCAGGACCCAGCGCTCGGTCTTGTTGAACCTCATGAGGTTGGCT
>WAAF01017929.1:0-11303 GCA_013400475.1 Tricholaema leucomelas | reverse complement strand
TGTTGAGAACAGGGGCAGAATAACCTCCCTCTGTATTCTGATATTTTGTACTCATTCTAGTTACAAGTAATATTATCAGCATGAAAAAGGCAAGCAGATATCTGCTCCTTTCCTCCTGCTTTTATTACTCCACATTGATGATCTTTAACTAACTAATAAAGGTTTGATCCCTTTGTGACTTTACAGGAGAGATCTGAGTCAGTGTTGCTGTATTTCTCTCCTCTGCTTTTACACTTCAGTGGCAATCACTTTCTTTTTAATTTCTTTTTTTAAACCCATGTTAAAACTCCATCAGAGAAGGAAGTCTGATGCTGTGTCAAAATAAATATTCAGAACATACTATTTAATCTGTCAGAAAATGTATTTTTCTTTAAACACACCAGTTTCAGGAAATGGCTGCTGGTCACACACCTTCACTGTTGGGTGGGAGGAAGGCTGAGTTACATCGATGCATACCTCGAAGGAGAACAGGAGAGCTCTGCTTTACCCTGACACAGAAGTAGAACAAAGTGTGTTCAAATCCCAATCAGTACTGATGGTTGATTAGAATAGAATAGAATCAACCAGGTTGGAAGAAACCTCCAAGATCATCCAGTCCAACCTAGCACCCAGCCCTAGCCAGTCAACCAGACCATGGCACTAAGTGCCTCATCCAGGCTTTTCCTGAACACCTCCAGGGATGGTGACTCCACCACCTCCCTGGGCAGCCCATTCCAATGCCAATCTCTCTTTCTGCCAACAACTTCCTCCTAACATCCAGCCTATACGTCCCCCAGCACAACTTGAGGCTGTGCCCCCTTGTTCTGTTGCTGGTTGCCTGGCAGAAGAGCCCAACCCCACCTGGCTACAGCCTCCCTTCAGGTGGTTGTAGACAGCAATAAGGAAGAAAATTAGGTATTTAGCATACAACTTCAGATGTCGAAAAAAGGTAGCTACTGACAGCCAGAGAGCAAGTGGCATGTTATAGGTAACTGAAGAACATGGCCATCAGCTCTAGAGTTGCTTCTTTTGTTTTTATTTCCTATTGACAACCACTTCAGGTTTAAGAACAAATGTGTTTTCTCTTTAGTGGTCACATACAGCTGTTATGAACAAAAAGCCAAAGGGAAACTGCTGCACTTAAAACCAGTCCCAAACTCCACTTACTCCCAACTCAGGGTTGTGATTGATTTGCAGACTCTTACACATGCATTTGTAACTGTTTGGTGGCTCATAAATCCATTTTATTACCCTTTATGGTAGGACTACCAATGGGAAGATTGATATTGCCTTGAGTGGAATCTGGTGAAAAGTGGAGTGACTCCTTACACTCATATCACTGCTTTTCAGTGTGAAAGTCATAGACACTCATGAACTCAGGAGGATGTAGAGAAGGCACAGGTCAAAATCAAAACAATATCATCTTTCTGCATTCACATAATCACAGAACCTTAGAGGCTGGAAGGGATCTCCAGGGATCATCCAGTCCAACCCCTCCTGCCAAAGCAGGATCCCCTAGGGTAGTTCACACAGGAACACATTCTGGTGGGTTTGCAAAGTCTCCAGAGAAGGAGACTCCATAACCTCTCTGGGCAGCCTGCTCCAGGGCTCTCTCACCCTCACTGCAAAGAAGTTTCTCCTCATGTTGAGCTGAAACATTCTGTGTACCAATCTGTAGCTGCTGCTTCTTGTCTTATTGCTGCTGATTACTGAAAAGTCTGGCCTCAGTCACTTGACACCCATCCCTCAGATATTTGTACACATTGACCAGATCACCTCTCAGCCTTCTCTTGTCCACACTAAACAGCAACAGGGCTCTCTTCATAGCGGAGATGCTCAAATCCCCCACTCATCTTTGCATCTCTCCGCTGGAGTCTCTCCAGCAGGTCCCTGTCTCTTCTGAACTGGGGAGCCTAAAGCTGGACAGAGTATTGCAGGTGTGGTGTCAGCAGGGCAGAGCAGAGGGGGAGGAGAACCTCCCTAGCCCTGCTGGCCACACTTCTCCTGATGCAGCCCAGGATGCCATTGGCTCTCATAGCCACAAAGGCACATTGCAGGCTCACGCAAAACTTGCTGACTTGCTGCCCACCAGCACTCCAAGGGCTTTCTTGATGGAGATGTTTTCCAGCAGGGCATGCACCAACCTGTCCTGGTGCCTGTTGTTACTCCTTCCCAGGTCAGTNAGGGAGCTGGGGGTGTGCAGCCTGGAGAAGAGGAGGCTCAGGGCAGACCTCATTGCTGTCTACAACTACCTGAAGGGAGGCTGTAGCCAGGTGGGGGTTGGTCTCTTCTGCCAGGCAACCAGCAACAGAACAAGGGGACACAGCCTCAAGTTGTGCCGGGGGAAGTATAGGCTGGGTGTTAGGAGGAAGTTCTTCACTAAGTGATTGGCATTGGAATGGGCTGCACAGGGAGGTGGTGGAGTTACCATCCCTGGAAGTGTTCAAGCAAAGCCTGGATGGGGCACTTAGTGCCATGGTTTAGTTGACTGGTTAGGTCTGGGTGCTAGGTTGGACTGGATGATCTTGGAGGTCTCTTCAAACCTGGTTGATTCTATTTTATTCTATTGTAGGTGCAGAACCCTGCATTTGTCTTTATTGAACTTCATAAGGTTTGCCTTCACCCAGCTCTCCAGCCCGTCCTGCAGGTCTTGTTGGATGGCAGCAGAGCCTGAGGGCTGTCAGCCACCCTCCCCACTCAGTTTTGTATCATCAGGAACTTGCTGAGCGTGCACTCAATGCCCTCATCCAGGTTGCTGATGAAGATATTAAACAAAACTGCTAGGGTGGACATAGCGGGGGGGAAAAGTGTTTCTATTGAAACATGAACCTCATCCCACCATGCACTTAGTGTGAAGTTGAAAGGTAGACAAAAAGTGCCAGTTCATTACAGATTAAATCATGCAAGGTACTGAGAAGCACTAAGCAGAGAGGGTGCACTCAGTAAAACCATCAAGCAAAGCTTTAAAATTTTCTGTTGTTAGAATAGAATAAATCGACCAGGTTGGAAGAGACCTCCAAGCTCATCCAGTCCAACCTAGCACCCAGCCCTAGCCAGTCAACCAGACAATGACACTAACTGCCCCATCCAGTCTTTTCTGGAACACCTCCAGGGACGGCGACTCCACCACCTCCCTGGGCAGCCCATTCCAATGCCAATCACTCTCTCTGACAACAACTTCCTCCTAACATCCAGCCTAGACCTCCCCTGGCACAACTTGAGGCTGTGTCCCCTTGTCCTGTTGCTGGTTGCCTGACAGAAGAGACCAACCCCACCTGGCTACAACCTCCCTTCAGGTAGTTGTAGACAGCAATGAGGTCTGCCCTGAGCCTCCTCTTCTCCAGGCTGCACACCCCCAGCTCCCTCAGCCTCTCCTCATGGGGTTTGTGTTCCAGGCCCTTCACCAGCCTTGTTGCCCTTCTCTGGACATGTTCCAGCACCTCAACATATCTCCTGAATTGAGGAGCCCAGAACTGGACACAGTACTCAAGGTGTGGAATTATATATAATTCAGTAAAATCTACACAGTTCCCTGTCTTTGATCCCCAGCACAGCTGGCTCCTTAATGCAGAGCAGGCCTGTGAAAGCCTGAATATTGTCTTGTTTCCTTGCTGCTAGCTTTGTCTGTTGGAAGTACCTTAACCTGAAAATGAACACATTTGAACACATACCAGGCACACGAATGAAATCTCTACATAATGAAAGACAGGTTATGCTGCAGGGTTTCCACTAGAGATGCTCAGGAATGGAGTCATTGATATTCACTGTTTGATAATATCTGCTGTAATGACTAAGCTGCAGTTCTGCTGGCTCTGTGGCAAACATGGAGCCACCCTAAACAACTTTAACTTCTGCCAGTGGAAGCATAATGCAGGACCAGTGAGCGTGGAGCAAAGCTGGAGGTGGGGAGGTTCAGAATGGATGTGAGGAGGAAGTTGTTGAGCATGAGAGTGGTGAAAGCCTGGAATGGGTTGCCCAGGTAGGTGGTTGAGGCCCCATCCCTGGAGGTGTTTAAGGCCAGGCTGAATGAGGATATGCCCAGCCTGATCTAGGGTAGGGTGTCCCTGCCCATGGCAGGGGGGTTGGAACTTGATGATCCTTGTGGTCCCTTCCAACCCTGACTGATTCTATGATCCTATAATTCTATTTTCGTTTCAACAAGCACAATAAGAGCAAGATCCTGAAGGAACAGAGAGTCAGCTACCACTTTTGTACAGCACACAGTTTTGCATGGTTCTAGTCCACTTAGAAGCCTCTGAATATTGCCATGTGAATTTTTAAAGACAATAGGAATAATTTCATGTTGTGCTTATCACCTTGTCTTCATATATGTCAGGATTTTTCTAGCTGAATGCTCAAGACTGGCTTTCTTATCTTAATTTTCCACTTATATTATATTACAAAACACACATATTATGAATTATGTGCAAGGATGAATTAAATAAAGGCATATATATATATATATATATATATATTCAGTGTTATCTTTAGTTTGTCTCAAGCATCAGAAAGTGAGTGAAATTGGGGAGATGCCAACATAAGTCAAGCAGCCTCATGTTGAAATACGCTGAACTGGGGCGTCCTTAGGGTCTCATGCATAAAGTATTAGCATGTATCCAGCAGTGGTATAGCTATGTTATGCAGTGCCCCAACTGAGCTAATCATCCCAAGAGGAATGCCATAATGATGTGACAAAAATATTTATGATTCTGGAGTTAGCTCAGGCATCTCTTCATCATGCTGCATTGTAAGATGTAGACATAACCTTCGTGGCTCATGATATGCAGGAAGTCAGATTAGATAGGCGACCTGGAGGTCAGCTTGGGCCCTCAGTTCTATTAATCTATCTATATATCAGAACAAACCATAAACATATTAGAGGAAGCAGTAAAATAGCTCCATTAAACACCACATTAAGAGAACAAATTTCCACACAAGCCTAGGGGAAAAATAAAAAAAAAAAACAAAACCAAAAAAACCCAAACAAACCCAAAACAGGGTGAGGGAAGAAAAAAAAAAAGAAGGCAAAACATTTAAAGGTTTGCATTTAGATACTATCACAAAAGAGGGAAAAGACCATGATAACACATTTGTTTCTTCTACAGTTAATAGAGACTAAGATTTTAAAGCTGAGGAAAATGCTGCTGTGAGGAAAGGGGGGGAAAATTAACCAGAAAGCTTGCAGTACAAAGGCACTTTCCTAGGTTTTGTTGCTGCACATGTTCTCTCCTCTTCTACTGTATTCCATATGATATCTTATCGCCCCCCATATTTGAACACCTTCCAATAATGCATTAAGCAATGTAAATAACATCTGCCACATGTTCGCTCTCACATTTCCTCCCCCATGCATAGATGTGCAAGAAGCTCTGTCCTTTGGGTTCATTTCGGTGATAGATTCACATTGCTGAGCGTTTATGGTAGAGGCAGAAAATAAATGCTGAGGAAATGATTTTAGGGCAGAAGGTAGCAGGCTAGTTCATCACGGGGAACACATCGCACGCTGTTGGAGCGCTGCCTGAGAATGCCTGCCCCTTGCAAAGGCAATCACTACATTTTTCCTAGCAAGTTTCACTGCAGAGAATGTATTAAAGGAAGCCTGAAACTTTAGGTGATAATGCTAATATACTGGTCTGGGGTTACTGAACTCTTCTGAGTGTGATGGGTTTTTATCTCTGCTGTGCAGACCGGGACACAGGTTTAAGTTGTTTACAGTAGCCAGTATGACTAAAGGGACAATCTGCAATGTTTTATATCAGTTGGTGTTTGCTACACACTTAATGCTTCATGTTCAAATGAAAGGTGATGAGAGTTTCAATAATTTAGGCTAAATCTGTCAGGATATGACAGAATTATTTGGACAGTGACACTCCAGAAAGCAGAGGCTGGGGATAGTGTCTTGTGTAGGAGCTCTGTGGCAATATGGAGTACAGGAATAGTTTCAAACCCTGGATTAAATTGCTCAGTTTTGAGTACAATTACCTTCAGCCAAATAAAACTGCAAATTTTGAAATGACTTCCCTTTGCCAGAGCGTTGCCCAAGACCAGCAGTCATTCATCACACAACCATAGAATCATAAAATCAACCAGGCTGGAAGAGACCTCCAAGATCATTCAGTCCAACCTAGAACCTAGACCTAGACAATGAACTAGACCATGGCACTAAGTGCCTCATCCAGTCTTCATCTGGCAGCTGACCTATGTCACTATGCTATTAAGAATTAGTCATAATAACTATCCCAATACTCCTTTATCTGGTTTATTTTAATATTGAATATAGCTTATTTTACTTTCTTTTTAGCATTATTTTATCTAAGCAGGCAGGCATATGCATACTGCCAAAATGTGTGTTTCAGAGCTCACTGTATTTTTGCCCTAAAATAAAAAAAATCACTTTTTGTGCAGAGAGGTACCTGTGCTAAAAATAATTTCTGCATATTGTTAGCTAATCTGCACACCTGGGCTGAGGAGCTCTTTGAAGTCACCTAATATGCAGAAAGACAGTCTTGTAAAAGATATCTTTATGAAACTATACATGTCCCTAAAATCACAGAGTCACTGAATTAACCAGGTTGACCTTTGAGATCGTCAAGCCCAAATATCACCTAACACATTCTAATTAACTAAACCATGGCACTAAGTGACTCCTTTCAAACATCTCCAGGGATGGGGACTCCACCACCTACCCATGGGCAGCCCATTCCAATGCCAATAACTCTTGCTGTGAAGAGCTTCTTCCTAACATCCAGCATGAACCTGCCCTGGCACAGCTTGAGGCTGTGTCCTCTTGTTCTGCCCATGGGTGCCTGGGAGAAGAGACCAACCCCACCTGGCTATACCCTCCCTTCAGGTAGTTGTAGAGAGCAGTAAGATTTGCCCCAAGCTTCCTCTTCTCCAGGCTAAACAACACCTGCTCCCTCATAGCATAATAGGAAACAATTCCCAACAGTGCTTCTCTTCAACTTAAAAAATAACTGGTTCTTTATTTAGCTGTGACTGTTTCTTTCTTTGAGTTCTGGGTCGTATTTTTCTTCCTGACTGATGATATTCCCACCTTCCTCTTCCCTTCTGTTAAGGTGACCTGTAGAGGAATGTATTGTGTGTCTATGAAAGAGAAAAAAGTTCTTCTTGTCTTTCCATGGCTACACCACAGGAAAAAAAAAAAGACCACTGAAAAACCTAATGGGGAAAAGGTCCCCAACTGATAGACCCAAGCAAACTAACATATGTCACTACAGCAAAAGCAACTGCATTAGGTAATAGAGATTTGCACACTTAAAGCTGGATGAGAGATGAAAAATGAGAGAAGTGCTCTTCTGTACATCATGAGGTACACCTGGTTCTCACTGCTAAAAAGTCTTCCTCAAGGATATAAATCGAGTCATTGTTTCTGGAATTCCAAAACCTACTCTCTACTTTGCTTCAACTGATGAATTGCTCTTCCTCTTGCTTCTAGTGAGCACTCAGCACCATGGTATAGTGATCATAACATAATCATAAAGCATGGTGAATCAAGCAATGCTTAACATACTGTGTAACACTTAAACAAAAATAAATGCCTCAAGCAACACAAATGTATTGTGTGTATTTTAAGGTTTCCCTACCTTTCTGTTATGCTGAAATATGAAAGTTCTGTGCCATGTTCAGGGAATACAAATGCATTTAGAAAGAACTTATCTTTTTTTTTTATAGATGAGTCCCATGAGGAAATGACAGAAAACCATCATCATTGAGTTTTTATAGAAGCACAGAATCAGCCAGGGTGGAAGAGGCCTCCAAGATCATCCAGTCCAACCTATCACCCAGCCCTAGACAATCAACTAGACCATGGCATTAAGTGCCTCATCCAGGCTTTTCTTGAACACCTTCAGGGACCTCCCAAGGCAGCCCATTCCAATACAAATCACTCTGTCAAGAATAGAATAGAATAGAACCAAACAGGTTGGAAGAGACCTCCAAGATCATCCAGTCCAACTTATCACCCACCCCTATCCAAGAACTTCCTCCTAACATCCAGCCGAGACCTCCCCTGGTACAATTTCAGACTGCGTCCCCTTGTTCTGTTGCTGGTTGACTGGCAGAAGAGACCAACCCCATCTGAGCAATGAGGTCACCCTGAGCCTCCTCTTCTGCAGGCTGCACACCCCCAGCTCCCTCAGCCTCTCCTCATAGGGCTGTGCTCCAGGACACTCACCAGCTTTGTCGCCCTTCTCTGTACATGTTCCAGTACCTCAACATCTCTCTTGGACTGAGTACCCCAGTACAAGGAGCAAAGTTCCATTAAACTTAAATTGAGCTCATTCTGTCACTGCACATTCAAACTCAGGGAAAAAAAATCAAGTTTGTTAGCTTTGAACAGTATGTTCTTAGCACCCAAGGCAAACACTTTTGTTGAAACAGAATAGCTTCGCTGACGTTTACTGCTGACTGACTGTCAAAAGGAATCAATCTCTATGTATCAACGGAAGCACAGAATCACAGCACCTTAGGGTTTGGAAGGGACCTCCAGAGATCATCCAGTCCAACCTCCCTGCCAAGGCAGAATCCCCTAGGGTAGTTCACACAGGAATGCATCACCCTCACTCTTCACAGAGAGAGTGATTGGACATTGGAATGGGCTGTACAGCAAGGTGGTGGAGTCACCGTCCCTGGGGGTGTTCAAGAAAAGACTCAATGAGGTACTTGGTGCCATGATCTGGTTGACTGGCTAGGGATGGGTGCTAGGTTGGCCTGGATGATCTTGGAGGTGTCTTCCAACCTGATTGATTCTATGATTCTATGATTCACTGCAAAGAAGTTTCACCCCATGGTGAGTTGAGACCTTCTCTTCCAGTTTGTAGCTGTTGATCCTTGGCTTATTGCTGCTGACCAGCAAAAAGAGCTTGGCCCCAGACACTTGACACCCACATCTCAGGTATTTGTACACATTGATCAGATCTCATCTCAGCCTTCTCTTCTCAGGACTAAACAGTCCCAGGCTCTCAGTCTCTCCTTGTCCCCAGATCAACTCTAACGGAGTAGAGGAGGCATCTTCTCAATGCTTCCACAGTTATTTGACTATGGATTGATGAAATGATGAACCTTTAAATATCTTCTTACATTTAGGGCTGATCCTACCTCCTGGTATTCTGGAAGAACCAAGCATGTTCCTGATACATGGCATCCTGGCCTGTATCAGGAACAGTGTAGCCAGTAGGACGAGGGAGGTTATTCTGCTCCTGTGCTCAACACTGGTCAGGCCACACCTTGAGTGCTGTGTCCAGTTCTGGGCTCCTCAATTCAAGAGAGATGTTGAGGTGCTGGAAGGTGTCCAGAGAAGGGCAACAAAGCTGGTGAGGGGCCTGGAACACAAACTCTATGAGGAGAGGCTGAGGGAGCTGGGGTTGTTTAGCCTGGAGAAGAGGAGGCTCAGGGCAGACTTCATTGCTGTCTACAACTACCTGAAGGGAGGTTGTAGCCAGGTGGGGTTGGTCTCTTCTCCCAGGCAACCAACAACAGGACAAGGGGACACAGCCTCAAGTTGTGCCGAGGGAAGTATAGGCTGGGTGTTAGGAGGAAGTTGTTGGCAGAGAGAGTGATTGGCATTGGAATGGGCTGCCCAGGGAGGTGGTGGAGTCGCCATCCCTGGAGGTGTTGAAGCAAAGCCTGGATGAGGCACTTAGTGCCATGTTCTAGTTGACTGGCTAGGGCTGGGTGCTAGGTTGGACTGGATGATCTTGGAGGTCTCTTCCAACCTACTTGATTCTATTCCTATTCTATTCTATTCTATTCTATTCTATTCTATATGAGAAATAACAGCATAGCTTTCCTTCATTACCAACAGTACTGAGATAAGGACTGACTTCTCAGAGCTAATACTGTATTCTTTTCATACTATGTTTGTCTTGTCTCTCTATATTTCCTTTCTTCAGAATGTTTTAGCACAGCAAAACTCTCATGCTCCTTTTGCAAGACCTAAGGAACATGGTAATTTGCATTGTGAGTGAAACCCAGGTGAGAATGCTGGAGTAGGTGATCACATGTTTAAAAAAAAATGTCAGCTTCATTAGCAGCTGCAGGGATCTGAGCCCTTGGGAAAATCAGGTCTAATATACAGCTGCTTTACTGCAGACTCAGAAGCCCAAATTTAGATACTCAGCTTTCAATAGCTTAACTAATTTTTCCTTTCATGTTTCTTTGTTATTTGTGAGTTTATTGTAGTATGTCTTTTGGTTTTCCAAGTCTTTTGAAAGTATTGGAAAAAAACATGATACAAGTCCAATACTAATTGTTTTCATCCTGGAATATTACTCATCTTTCAAAGAAAAGCATAATTTCTAGACAACATTGTGTTCCTTGTTTGCGCAGTTGTTTGCTGGCTGCATCTCACTCCTATATATACATGCCAAGGATGAGTAGCTGTATGCATCCAAATGTATTCTTTGTTTATAGCATGTGTGCAAATCATATAGAATCAATGTCCTGAATGGGTGTATCCAAGTTGCACTCTCCTCATCTTGCATTCTCTTTAAAGCATGCATATCCCTTCCTCAGTGCTCCTCCAGCCAAGACTTTGAGGTCACAGCTAAGTAAATGACTAGAAAAGCATCCTTAGGTACTTGATTTCCTCTCTATGAATTCCTCTGAGAACTCTTTTTATCTAAATCTTCTTACTCCTGGATGTAGGATGGAGAATTTCAGATACTCCAAATAAAGTAAAATCTAAGTTTGATACGCCTCTTGAGAAAGCCTAGCTGCTTGTCTGGGGATTTCATTGTAGGTTTCTATGTGACATAGTTAGAGAACATTCATACTCTTACTTTCTTCCATAAGGGGATGAATTATTTGCCAGTCGTTTCCGTTTAAGAAGAGAAAGATATCCAAGATCAGAATGGGAATATATTGTCTGTGTACCCAATAAAGCTGTTGATCTCCTTACTCCACTCTTCTGAGAAGAACCCATAGCTGGAAATGAAAGAACAGAAGGAAAACAGAGGCCAAGAATAGCAGACCTCCCACTGCGATCACAGTCTTTGTCTCGTTCTTTCCATTACAATGACTTGGAATGGCAACAGAGCCCTTGGTGTACCATTGCATGTGACTGCAGAGTCCCTGGAAAGACAGTCAAAGACACTTTTACCATTAGAACTAATGATCTATTTTCACAGGATCACAGGATGTCAGGGGTGGGAAGGCACCCAAAGAGATCATAGAGTCCAACACCCCTGCCAGAGCAGGACCGTACAATCTAGCTCAGGTCACACAGAAACACATCCAGACAGGCCTTGAAAGGCTCCAGAAAGGGAAACTTCATAACTTCTCTGGGCAGCCTGTGCCAGTGCTCT
>WAAF01017928.1:1414806-1435442 GCA_013400475.1 Tricholaema leucomelas | reverse complement strand
ACCTAAACCATTCTATCATTCTATGATCCTGGGCAAGCTGCCCTGCGTGACCCTGCTTTAGCAGGGAGTTGGACTGGGTGATCTCCAGAGGTTCACTCCAAGTTCTACCATGCTGAGATTCTGTCTGTGATTCCATTCAAACTCCTCTCAAACCTTAGCTGCCCAGGCTCACTCCCTTTACCAGCGATTTGGAAACCACAGCCTTCTGGTGCTGCACATTCTCCCCAGCTTCCCCTTGGAGCAGGACTCTCTGGTTTGGGTGCTGCTGCAGTGTACAAGATGCCATTTCAGTCTCAGCAACCAGACCTTTGTCTTTAGCACAAAATGGTTTCATAATTAAATTCTCACAGGGTTTTGGCAATAGAAAGCTGGCAAAGGGAGGTCCTTGGTCTTCAGGGAGAGAGCAGAAGATGCCATCACTCAAAGATGCTTCTTGTTAAGTGTGACCATTAATGGATCTGTTATGCAATTAATGACCTTGCACTGGTCTCTACCCGGTCCAGACACCTACTGAATCACTGCAGGTCTCTGTAAGGCATTACATTCCCTGAGTTGACACTGAGGGTAGTGAGACCCTGGCCCAAGCTGCCCAGAGAGGTGGCAGATGCCCCATCCCTGGAACCATTGCAGGTCAAGTTGTCTGGGGCTGTGAGCAGCCTGCTCTACTTGCAGATGTCCTCACTGGCTGCAGGGGGTTGGACTGGATGAGCTGCAAAGGTCCCTTTCAACCCAAACCATTCTGTCATTCTATAGATTTGCTCCTAAGGACTCACTCGTGGCAGGAAGAGGCAGTGCCCACAGGCAAAGGGGCAGTGCCCATGCTCAATTGCAGCTGTAGGTGTGTGTTTGCCACTTAGAACAGTTGTATCTGTCTTGGCCTGCCCCCACATTGGTTGCAGAGTACAGTGGGGAGCAGATGAAAGGTTGGATGCAGCTCCCAGGCCATTCCCATCCCTGAGTCATGCCACTGCTAATGCTGCAGAACAGAGAGAGATCAGCAGACAGGGATCAGCCTCTGCACTGGGGCTGAGCTCATGCAGTTTGCTTCACCTTTTTAGAGCTGTCAGCAGCTTGGGGACTGCAGGACTGGAGCCAAATGTGGTACCTCTGAAACGAACCAGCCGTAGACTCCTGACCACAAGGTGCAGATGGCTGCGGTTCTCTAACCTTCTCATAAGGAGTCTGGTTCAGAAAGTAATTTCCATTGCCATGGTTTCTTCTACTTGTGAAGCCTTCCAGGCTCAGGGAGTCTCTTGGCTGCAAAGCCAGGACCCGAGTTTTGGATTACTTTTTCCCCATTTTTCGTGTGTAAAGCACTCAGCAGGAATCCAGCATTCAAAAGACGAGGGAGAATTGCTCACTCTTCAAGTAGTGGCAGCGAGCTGCTTTTCCAGTTTATTCCCTGGATGAATCCATGGAAATCCAGCAGAGGCAGTGTTTTAAGCTCTGCAGACAAGCACCTTCACCTAAGCTTGGCCCAGGTTGTTTTTTTAAGCCAGCAGCCTTCCTAGCCTTGGGGAATCCTGGAAGAAGGCTCTGGGAGACCTCAGTGCAGCTTTTCAACACTTGAAAGAAGCTGGGAAGAGACTTTTTTAGCAAGGCCTGTTGTGACAGGACAAGGGGTGGTGGATTTGAAGTAAAGGAGGGGGATTTAGAGTGCAGAGAAGGAAGAAATCTTTACAAATGAGGGTGATGAGAGCCTGTCCCAGGTTGCCCAGAGAGGTGGTTGATTTGGAAACACGAGATGTAAAAAGGTGGAATAGAGACAATCAGGTGAAGTTTCAGCATGTTTTCTGGTTTGGAGGTCTCTGTAACATTGTATTCAAATGTTTTTTAGGCTGTTTCTGAAGATAAGAAACCAGGAGACCAGAAGGTGGTAATGGAAAATGGAGATGCCTGCACTCTTATCTGCAGCTTTAAGATAAATCACAGAAAGCTGACGTCTTTGTCAGAATCATAGAATAGTAAGATTGGTTTGGCTGGAGAAGACCTCCAAGGCCATGGAGTCTAACTGTCAATCCAACACCCTCATGACCACTAAACCATGTCCCCAAGTGCCATGTCCATATCTTTCTTGAACATCTCCAGGGATGGGGACTCCACCACCTCCCTGCGCAGCCTGTTCCAAACCCTGACCAGTCTTGTAGCAAAGAAATTTTTCCTCACCTCCAACCTAACCTTCCCCTGGCACAATTTCAAGCCAGTTCCTCTCCTATTACCTGAGACTAGGGAAAAGAGCCCAACCCCCACCTCACTGCAGTCTCCCTTTAGGGAGCTGTAGAGAGCAATGTGGTCTTCCCTCAGCCTGTTTTTCTCCACTGAACACCCCCAGCTCCCTCAGCTGCTCCTCCCCAGCCCTGTTCTCCAGACCCTTTCCCCACCTTCGTTGCTCTTCTCTGGACCTGCTCCAGCCTCTCAGTGTCCTTTTTGGAGTGAGTAGCTCAAAACTGACCCCGGCATTTGATCTGTAGCCTCCAATGTCCGTGTCTCAACTCCTCTTGGTGCACACTTGCAGGGACACAACCTCCTGTTCTCTCTGTGCTCTTGGCAGCCCAGCACATGGGGCCCAATCTCAGGTGGGACCTTTCCCTTCTGCTGCAGCAGAGGGAACAGACTTACAGTGTTGTGAAAATGGGAGTCTCAATGGGAGTGAGCTCCTGCTTGGTAGAGCTCTCCCATCTGCCACAGGCAGCTGGATCTGCTGTGGTGCAAAGGTATATTTTAAGGGACAGTATGGGAAATAATGCATCAGACACATCTGTCACCAAGCTGCCTCATCTTCTGTGTTGTTCTCTGTGATGACCTTTTCCAAGAGCTTTCTCTTGAGCACAGTTGTGACAGTTTCCTCTCCTTTCTTTCAGGTGAATACTTGAACCAGAAATGGGTCAATTCCTTTGTTTGTTGTTTTTTTTTTTTATCAGCAGCACAAAGTATCTTGCAGAGACTGGGCACATTCTGCTTTCTGAAGTCACGGCGCTGGCATCTCCCCACCACCATGTGTTTGGTGAGCTCCTAGCAGCACTGCGAGGAGCCATCCCCTTTTGAAGCCTGACTCCTGGCACCAATCTGACACTAAAGTCTTTGAAGCTTGGGCAAGTATTTAATTGACATCACTAAGCTGGCCCCATATTGTTGTGCTGAAGCTGTCAGGCTGCTGCAGACGAAGTGATGGAACAATGTAAGTGACCTTTTTGTTTAGAGGAGGCTGGAGTGGTGGGAAAGCACAGCCAAGGGTTAGAGCATTCACACTCCCTGCTGCATTTCCATGCTTTGCTATCCTAAAGTGTGTCTCACCAAACAAGAGGACACAACAGCCCATAGGATTTCCTGACTGCCTGGGAGTATGCACAGCAGTTAGGTTGTTTTGAGCTGTGTTTGGTTGCCTGGTAGTGTAAGAAGTCCTCCTGGCCCATCTGATGCATAGGCGCAGGCCAGGGCTGCATGCAGATGCTGCAATGTCTTTCATCATGAGGAGAGGCTGAGGGGCCTGGGGCTCTTCAGTCTGGAGAAGACTGAAAGGGGAATTAATACATTTCTTAAAATATCTGAGGGCTGGGGGTCAGGAGTGGGGGACAGGCTCTGATCACTTGCTCCCTGGCATAGGACAAGGAGCAATGGATGGAAGCTGCAGCACAGGAGGTTCCAGCTCAGCACAAGGGGGAACTTCTTTATTGTGAGGATCACAGAGCACTGGCACAGGCTGCCCAGAGAGGTTGTGGAGTCTCCTTCTCTGGAGCCTTTCAAGGTCTGTCTGGATGTGTTCCTGTGTGCCCTGAGCTAAATTGTATGGTCCTGCTCTGGCAGAGGGTTTGGACTCCATGATCTCTTTAGGTCCCTTCCAACCCCTGACATCTATGATTATCTCTAGTCACAGTGCCAGGTCAGGAACTGGTGCACCATGGAAGGCTTCCTGGTTATGTGGTATCCCAAGAGCTATGACATGCTCTGGGTATTTAGTGAGAATCTCAGCACTGGGAAAATGTCCAACTGTGTGTCATGGGGGAAAGGTGGGGAAAAATGATGGGCCCAACCTCTGTGTCTTTGAGTTACATTTGCCAGAGAAAGCAGAGAATGCATGTGGATCCCACAGCAGGTTTCTGTACGTGGGGTTGAGCTGTGGATAGTCTGCAAAAGAATACTGCTTGTACCACCACCAGCAAACCTGCCAGCAGAAATGGCCTCATGCTGCCAGCAGGTGTGTAATGGTAAATACAACTCCCAGCTCACGTCAGCACTGCTGCCCCTGCCATGGCTGTTGCTTTCTGCCTCCTTCCCATCCGCTGTGGCTCACATCTGAGCCGGAGCAGGCAGGGCAGGCTGCTACAGGAGATGCACTCCCAGAAATGTGCTGCTCTTGTTTATTTTCACACCTCCCCGCTTTGCAAGGGTGAAGTGTGGGGGAAGAACAAATGATCTGTCCTTGTAAATAGGAAGGGAAGAATAGAATAAATGGTATTTTAATGCAAGATTGTGTTTTCAAACCACAAACCTTGGATTTTAGGCCTTCATTTGGCTTAAATGTGACTTTACAAGAAAAATGCTAGCATACAGTCTCTGGCACAGCCACCAGGTAGGAGGAAGCTCTGAGGCAAGTATCCAGGCCCTCCTCAGGAATTAAGAGGAGGGAATCACCTTCCCCAGGAGCTTGCCAATCACCAGACTGTGTCTGGACTGGAATGTTTATGTAATTTCCTTCATGGCCTTGGTGGTTCCCAAAATTACAAAGAAGGGACCTTGGATGTCATCTATTGGAAAGACAGAAGAAGGGAGAAGACAAGTTTAGGAAGAGAGGAAATGGCCTCAAGTTGCACCAGCGGAGGGTTAGGTTGGATGTCTTCATTGAAAGGGTTCTCAAACCACTGCCAGAGGCTCCCTAGAGAAGTGGTTGAATCCCCATCCCTGAAGGTGTTTAAAAGATGAAGAGGTGTTGTGTTGAGGGATGTGGTTTAGCATCAGCCTTGGTAGTTAGATAAGGGTTAACTCCATGAGCATAAGGGTCTATTCCAACAGAAATGATTCTGTGATCCTAAGGTGGCTTCATCTGCGTGGTGATCACAGCCATTGGTGTCCTCTCCAGGCTCAGCCATCCCAGGGCTCTCAGCCTTTTCTCCTCACTAAGATGTTCCAGTACCCTCAGCATCTCCATAACCTCCTCTGGACTCTTTCCAGTAGTCCCCTGTCTCTCTTGAGCTGGGGAGCCCAGAAGGAGAGCAGCATAGAAAGACTCTGTGTGTATTTGATGCTTGAAATCAAGAGGTTCCAGCTGGACTCAGCCAGGGAATCACAGAATTAACCAGATTGGAAAAGACTTCTAGGATCACCTAACCCTTCTAATTAACTAAGCCTCACCCAGCCTCCTCTTAAACACCTCTTAAACACCTCCACCTCCCTGGGCAGCCCATTCTAATGCCAATCACTGTTTCCATGTAGAACTTCTTCCTAACATCCAGCTTGAACCTGCCCTGGCATGGTTTGAGACTGTCACACAGCGTTAACCAAAACGCAGCATTACTTTCATGGTGGTGGTGTAAGAAGCAGCTCCTTAACCATAGCTTGTCCTCTAGGACTCTCCATGAAGCTCTTAAAGCTTGCTGCAGTCTGGAGTACATGCACATGAGCAGCAGTGCCTATCAAATACAACTACCACCAGGCCATATCACAAATCCCTCTTTGCTGAACAGTCCAGTTCTCTGGAAAATGATGATTCAGAATCACCAGCACTTAGGAAAACAGAAGTGATGAAATCCAAGCTCCAAAATCCACCTTCTCAGCTGCTTTGAAGCTTGTCAAAGAGAGACCAACCTCTCTTTTTCTTTCCATTTATTGTAAGTGTTACATTAAACAAAAACCCCACAGACCACCTGCTCCTTCAATTAGGAGTGAAGCAGCTTCTTTAACCATCCACTTCAAAATGCCAAGCAGTTCCCTTCCAGCAAGACACACCTCAGACAGGCAGGTAAGATGCCTCACTAGAGCAGGAGCTGCTTTCAGTGTTGTGGAACACTGATTATTGGCTGAAAAGAAAGCAGGAGAATACGGAGCTGGACTAGGAGGCAGGCAGGAGAAATCTCAGATGGAGCTGGCACCCAGCTGTGTTCCCAGACAGACCATTTCAGGCACATTTCCCCCCTCCCCCCCCTTTTTACTTCCTTTTTTTTTTTCTCTCTGCCAAGGTCAGTCTTGCCCAAACTGTCTTCTAAGTAGCAGCAATCCTGGTAAACTTGCAGCCAGCAGGGAAACCCCCAGGAGCATTGGATAGGACCATCCATTGTCTGCCCATTTTACAGACAAAGAAAGAAGCCAGGTATGACTTAGTCCAGATCTTCATCCATGTTGAATTGCCGGCTTCAGGAGCTGCTGTTCCTGCGCAGGGGCATGAGCTTCCTAAATATTCACAGGACAATCTCTGTTTAGACTAAATCCCAGCTAAATTCCAAACCATCACAGAACTGTTTTGCTTGAAAGAGAGCTCATCAAGTCCGACCATGACCCAGCACTGCCAAGTCACCACTAAACCTCAGCACCACATCTCCATGGCTTTTAAACCCCTCCAGGGATGGGATTGTTCCTTATGTCCAACCTAAACCTTCCCTGGTGCAACTTGAAGACATTTCCTCTTGTCCTATTGCTTGTTCCTGGGGAGAAGAGACTGACTCTCACCTGGCTTCAATCTCTTTTAGAGAGTTGTAAGGAGCCAGAAGGTCTCCCCTCAGCCTTCTTTTCTCCAGGCTGAACACCCCCAGGTCCCTCAGCTGCTCCTCACGTGGCTTCTGCTCTAGACCCTTCACCAGCTTCACTGCCTTACTTTGGACATGCTCCAGCACCTCATTGTCCTTCTTGAGTGCGAAGCCCCGAACTGAACATAGCTGATGACTGTAAGTAGTCAGAGATGAAAACGAGCAGTGTCTGTCCAAAGCAGCAGTGCTCCCTGCGGGCAAGCAAATGAGTGGGCACTGAAGGCATTGCTGAACTGGGTGTGCCAGTGGATCTCCAAGCCTTGCATGCAGTCCCTAAGGCAACCAGCAGGACCTCAACCTTACTGAGACACAAGCCAGGAGGATACTGCTGGTACTGTGCAGAAACAGTAATTTAAGTGTCTTTGCTGAGGAGGACCTGAACTTCTGCTCTGGAGATAGGGCTTGAACCTTGGTGCCCAGTAACTGCCCCAGCCATCAGATGTGGCCATGGGGTGAGTTCAGAAGTGTGAGGATGGATTTTTGGCATGCATCAGAAATGCTTTCACAGCCTGGCAACCTTTCCCCTCAGCACCACACTTCCCAGTTGTTTTTTTTTCATTTTGATTTTTCAGCAGTAGAGCTTTTCTGACAAAAAATACTGGAGGGATTCCTGATCCACACCAACCTGTGAGAGCTTCCACCTGCTTGTGCAGGGGATGTGGGCAGCAGGGGTTGGGGGCGTTTGGCACCACAGATTGGGTGAAAGAATAGGTAGGAGGAAGCAGCATGGGCATGTTTTACTTGGCTGGAAGCTACAGGAGAGGCTGGGAAGCCAGCTGGAGAGCTGTGCACTGTGGGAGGTAAGGAGTTTTCCTGCTTTCCTTGAGCAGGGGCTTTTCACAGCTCCCCCAGGTCTGACAGGCGCAGGCAGGTTGGCTGTGGGATGCTTAGCTCACAAGTGTTGGTGTCTGGGGGTAGCTGCTATCACTGCAGGGCTCTATGTCCCTCTCTGCTATATAGCAAAGGTCACTAGTCATCGTGCAACCACCACAGTCACCTTCATCTCGGTTCAGTACTGTCCCCATGTGACAGGCCAGGGACCCCAGCACAGCAGGGTGCACCCCCCACAAAAATAGAGGGCAGCTGTGCATTGCTACTAGGAGTGCAATCAAGTCCCTTTGTATTGTCTGAGTAACAAACAGAGGAAGTATCTGTAATCTCTCTTCCCTGCCACTCCTAAGCAGCTATCTCCTTGCCTTTCCTGTGGAGTCCTCTGCTATGGCTCTGCCTGTGGGAACTGCTCCTGGGTTATTTAAGCTTTGACCAGTTCTTCTCAGGAGTTTGTGCAGGGTTCTCATCTTATGAATTTGTCTTTCATGGCAGGAGGAACAAAACTGGGCTTCTGTCAGTTTTGTGAGCTTGGACTATCTGGCAGATAGTCTTCTGCTAAAGCTCAGCTTACACAGTGTTAACAGCTTCTCAAGTCTCTCTTCTTGACTCCCCTTCCCCACCTGTTATCTGCTGATAGATGTCCTTCTCCCAGAACGCATGCTCCTTAGTGGATCACACCTGTGCTGGAACCCCTGCCTGCCCCCCGCACCTCAGAGTTTGGTTTGCTTAACATTTGTTACCAACACCTTGTTGCCAAGGGTCAGGGCTGCACTGGTCACTACTCAAGAGCCAGAGGCTCTCTGTAAATGCTTCTGCTTCCCAAAGGGAAGAGAAAGGGAGTAAGAGAGAGAGACTGATGGGGTGGGAAAGAAAATAAAACAGCTAGAATGGAAATTAGAACAATCAAATGGAACAGAGACAGCCCTTTCAGGAAAGAAAATGTCCCCAGTGTCCAATATAAGCCTCTCCTGTGCACCTTGAAGCCATTTCCTCTTGCCCTATCACTTGTTATTTGGGAGAAAAGGCCAATCCCACCTTGCTACAGCCTCCTCTCATTGGTGGAGTCCCCATTCCTGGACTTCCTTAAAACCTGTGTAGATGTGGTGCTGAGGCAGATGGTTTGGTGCTGACCTGTCACTGCTGGGTTAGTGGTTGTACTTGATGATGATCTTAAAGGTCTTTTCCAACTTAAACAATTCACTGATTCTCTGATTCTGTTCTGTGAAACAGTAGAAAGAGAAGACATTTCCAAGTGGCAAAAGGAGAGTACTGAGCCACACCAAACTTTGTTGGTTCATCTTGCACAGGTGGGAAATTCAAGATCTCTTGAGCACAGTTAGATCCAGCTCCCCCAAAAGCTGCTCTTTGACTGTTGTTCCTGCCCAGTGCACCAATCCTCCTTGCTAGGAAGTGATTTGGGCTCAGAGGAGAGGGCAGCACCTGGCAGAAAATATTGTTGTTTTTTTTCCCAGTCTGACCCCAGGTTCAGATCTCTGATGGAGCAGTGAGGGATGGTGGAGCTGTCAGGCATTTTACTGTGGGGCATGAGCCAGAGGGAGCTACAGACACGCTCTGTCTTTGTGGTACATGTAGCAGATACACCCCAGTGCCAGCTGTGCCATATCACATTCCCCTTCAGCAGAACCCTTTGGCTTTCCAGATCATGTCATGTTGATGTAGACTCTCAAGCCCCAATGATGCAACCTCTTCCATTCCCTCTAGCCAACAAACATCCAATTAAAATGTGCAGTTACCATGGTTTCTTTCTTACAAACCTGGGTAGTTCAGATGTGAAATTTGGGGTTGAGGGGGGAAAAAAAGGCACTTTCCTGTTAGGAAATGTACACATTAGGCTGATGGTTGTAAACTGTGCTGTGCAGCCCATTTTGTGTTTGGGGATTTGGGGGCTGTTATTTTGGGGGGTTTTATGTGAGTACTCGAATCCATGGAAAGGGAGGAGCTAGGGAATAGTTTGCCATAACAAATACATTGTTTTGAGAGTAAATTTAAGCAACCAGAGAGGATGACTGGAGCTGGGGAGTGTTTGCTGGAGCAGATGAACGTGCTGTTGGAAGGAGTTTGGGGTTGGTTAAAGCTGGGTTTAATTGTCAGCTCTTAAAATCCCCAAATGGCATATAAAGAAGAAAGCTTCACAACAAAACACATCTCCTAGGGCAGAGCTGAAAATGAATGCAGAGCCTGGAAACGAGCTGGAGATTGTTTGTTTGCCCTGGGTTACAGACCCCTGACTTTGGTGATGCAGCATGTCTCACCGTCCTGCTTTTCAGGATACTTTTACATAGCAGTAAAAGAATGGATTCCAATCCCTGACTCCAGGCAGTACCTTAGGGATCAGGCAATGTAATCCAATGGATTTCTCCTATTAACCCTGCAGGGAGAACAAGAGGCCACTGCAGACAGATTGCAGCAGCTGCAGAGGTGGAAGGCAGAATGTCGGTGACAGGTGAACTCATGGAATGGTTTGGATTGGAAGGGACCTTTAAAACGCTAGTCCAAGACCCATGCAGCTAACAGGAACATCTGCAACTAGAGCAAACAACCTGACTGGACATGTTTCCAGGAATGAGGAATCTCCCACCTCTCTGGGCATCCTGGGCCAGGGTCTCACCGCCCTTAGTGTAAAAGGTTTCTTCCTTCTCTCCAGCCTGAATCTCCCTTTTACTTTCAAACTACTGCTCCTTGTCCTGTCACAAAATGTCCTGTTCAAAATTCTGTCCCCAGCTTTATGATCAGCCTCTTAAAGCACTGAAAGGCCACCAGAAGCTCTCCCTGGAGCTTTCTCTTCTCCAGGCTGAATAGCCCCAAATCTCTCAGCCTGGTCTCCCAGCAGAGCCCTTCCAGCCCTTGGGTCATTTTTGTGGTTTGCCTTGTAGCTGGTCTTGACTAAGGCGAATCCAAGATTTGGTAAAGCCAATGTGATTGACAGCTCCTGTGCCTTGGTTTTGGACAGAAGGCTGCAAGATGGAGGTGGTGGTTGGTACATGGCACAGCAGATGTGGGCTGAACCAGTGAGGCAGAGCTGAGAAACTGGCATGGGCTCTGTCAGAGGCGTATGCAGGGTTCAGTGCCATGAGCCGCAGGGATGTGGACATATCTCTCTATGCACTGGGCAATGCAAAGCCAAAGGAGATGCTGAACTAGGCTAAGAACAGCACAGATGGAAGCACAAGCCAGGGAGATTGTAGTGATAGGACAAGAAGGAATGGATTGAAGTTTGAGGAGGGGAGATTTAGACTGGATTTTGGGAAGAGACCTGAGCAAAGCCTTTGACACTGTCCCACATCACATCCTGGTCTCCAAGCTCGTGACACATGGGTTTGGTGGGTGAACAACAAGATGGATAAAGAACTGGCTTGATGGCTGCACCCAAAGTGTGGCTGTCAATGGCACCATGGCCAAGTGGAGGGCAGTGGCAGTCAGAATCCCACAGTGGTCAGACCTGGGACCAGTCTTGTTCAACATCTTTGTCGGTGCCATGGACAGAGGCATTGAGTGCACCCTCAGCAAGTTTGCTGACGACACCAAGCTGTGTGGTGCAGCAGACACACTGGAGGGAAGTGGTGCCATCCAGAGGGACCTGGACAGTCTGGAGAGGTGGGACGTGAGGAGGAAGCTCTTCATCATGAGAGTGGTGAGAGCCTGGAAGGGGTTGCTGAGGGAGGTGGTTGAGGCCCCATCCCTGGAGGTGTTTAAGGCCAGGCTGGATGAGGCTCTGGCCAGCCTGATCTAGGGTAGGGTGTCCCTGTCCATAGCATGGGGGTTGGAACTAGATGATCCTTGTGGCCCCTTCCAACCCTGACTGATTCTATTATTCTAAGAAATTCTTTACAGTGAGGGTGGAGAGACACTGGAACAGATTGCCCAGAGAGGCTGTGGATGCCTCCTCCCTGGGGATGTTCAAGACCATGTTGAATGAAGTCTTGAGCAACTTGTGCTGGTGGGAAGTGCCCCTGCCCTTGGCAGGGGAGGTTAGAATTGGATGATCTTTAAGGTCCCTTCCAACTCAAACCATTCTATGAATCTATGAGATGTTTGCTGCAGAAGTGCCTCTTTCTATTCTGCAGGAGATACCCAGATCCTCCTGGAGCACTCTCCACCTGGTCCTAGAGGGAGGATGATGGATGGAATGGCCTGGTTCCTCCAGGCAAACATGTGCCATCTACTCAGCAGAGCAACACCCTGCCCCTCGGTGGCTCTGCCTGTCCTGGTGCAACAGGGAGGCTGCTCCAGGTAGGTAAAATGCTCTCTGCAACACAGTTTTGTCACACTAAAGGCAGAGCATTTCCAAGTGTCTTTGTTCTTCCACTTTGAGGGAGAAGATAAATTAGCATCCTGAGTTGCCATGAGAAGTAATATAGCAGCACCCCTGCTTAATGCTACTCTACAAATACTGAAATATTGAATGACTGCAATTTTGCTTTGGAATCTGCAAAACAGATTCTGAGACCAACTGAGCAGAAACTGGTGAAAGTAATTTTGCAATGGTCTTGTAAGCATCACCTAACCCAGGCAGGCAGAAGCCAGAAAAATAAGAACCCTTACAGTTCTGGGTGTTTTTTGAAGTATCTTAAAGCAGAAACTGGGTGGTAGTTGTGCTATCAGTGCCCTCAGTGGGGATGTGGGTGTGCTTGTGACTAATGGTAGCAAAGCCTTTATTGGATATTGACCAATACCCAATTGTGGGTTCAGAGCAGCAGGTGGCAGAGGAGTCCCGGTTCTCAGCCCAGTGATTTCAACAGCTCTTGGGAGCAGTGCTGCAGCAAAGCAAGTGTGGAATGTGGTGAAGAACTTCAGGAAAATCAACTCATGCAGGACCCTCTTCCTGATGATTCCTCCCTGACTTCTCCTGCATTCCCTTCTCCCAGCAGCCTAAGCAGAAGTGATGTGGTGTCTGGGGTACATAAGCTGTCCTCTATCTCAGGACACGTCACATCTCCATCCTGTAGCCCTTGCCTGGTGTGCAGTCAGCCCATCTGTGCCCTGGCTGCTCCTAGGGCAGAGGCTCAATGCCTTCCTTGCAGGGAAGCAGAGGGACAGGTCTAGCAGACTTTGTTGAACAAGAACCCGGGGAACCTGGGCTCTGTCCTCTGCTCTGGGACTGGTGTCCTGTTTCTCCTTGGTCAGTGATACCTTGTACTGTCTTTTCTGGGGTCAGTGCCTGATGTCTGAAGGTGATGTTCCTCACTGGGCTGGCTGCTCCCCAGCATGGTACGTGGGTAACAGACTGTGGTGACTGTGCAGCTGCCCCATAGGGGTTCTGCCAAGCTGCCCAACACAGCAGCTTTTATCAGAGGTAGATACACTTTAAAGAGAAAAGGATTTAGAGTGTCCTACTAAAAGTTCATCTGAACACAGCTGTGACACAGCTGTGGACTCTCAACGATGGCAAAAGGCAGGCAAATCCTGGTACTTCTATGCACCTGTCAAGTAAGGACCATCACTCCACTCTGTGCCACGCTGTGCTGCTCAGACCTCAGCTGCAGTGCTGGGGCCAGCTCTGGAGTCCTCTGCATAGCACAGACACGGACCTGTTGGAGCAGGGCCAGAGGAGCGATACTGGGAGGACTGGAAGGGCTCTGCTGTAAGGCCAGGCTGGGAGAGTTGGGAGTGTTGAACCTGGAGAAGAGAAGGCGCCAGGGAGACCTTTTAGTGGCCTTGCAGTACTCAAAGGGGACAAGCAGAAAGCTGGGGCCAGAGTTTTTACGAGGGCCTATTAGGACAAGAGGTGATGGTGGAGAATAAATCCTATGAAGAGCGACTGAGAGAGCTGGTGCTGGTTAGTTTGGAAAAGAGGAGGCTGAGGGCAAACCTCATTGCTGTCTACAGCTACCTGAAAGGACATTGTGGAGAGGCTGCTGCTGCTCTCTTCTCACAGATAATTAACACGAGAATAAGAGGGAATGGCCTCAAGCTGCAGCAGGGCAGGTTTAGACTGCATATTAGGACAAACTTCTTCCCAGCAAGAGTGGTCAGGCATTGGAATGTGCTGTCCAGGGAGGTGGAGGAGTCACCAGCCCTGGACGTGTTTAAGGGTCATTTGGATACGGTGCTTGAGGATACGGTTTAGGGTGAACCTTGCAGAGTAGGGATATCAGTTAGACTTGCTGATCCTGAGGGTCTTTTCCAACCTGACTATTTCTGTGATTCTGTTCTAAATTAAGAGAGGGAGATTCAGGCTTGAGAAAAGGAAGAAATTTTGAAAAAAAAAAAAAAAAAAGGAGAAAAAAAAGAAAGAAAAGGGGAAAAAAAGGAAACTAAATTCAAACCAAAAAGAAAATTAAAGAAGAAAAGAAAAAAAAGTGAGATGAAAAATTGCCCCTCCAGAAACAAGCTGTATTCTCTCCTGCATCTTGGTGTTGCTAGCAGATGACAGATTCTTTGCCTTGACAAAAGAGCAGAGACAGTCTCGGCACGGCGTGTACAGACCCTACTTTGTCCAGGAGATTTCTCATCCAGCCCCAGCCCTGGAGCAGCCAGCGTGCTGGGCAGGCCTGGCCTGGCCTCTCTGCATTCCTCCTGTGGGTTTGGTGGCTGAGGGAGCTGGAGATCAGAATTACTGGGCATTCTTCTACCCAACTCCAAATTGCTCTGTTCTTTTCCTGCAGCAATCTCTTCCTTTAAAAAAGCACCACCACAAATCCAAGACATCAACTCTCTTCAGGACTTCAGAGCTGGCTGGAGACAAAGCAGGGATAAAGAATCCAGTGTTGGCTGGGACACTTGTGTGCAGAAGAGGACCTCCTTTCTAAAACTTGGGTGGAGCCTTTGGGAGAAAGAAGAGAATGAATTTCTCTTTACCAGAGCATTTAGTTGAATTTGTGTATAACACGACCTGGTCCTATGTAGGGTTTAGCACTCCTAAGAGAAACTGCCCCTGTTTGGCATGTCATCAGATTAGTCTTCAGACTCCAGAGATGGCTGGGATTGACTCCTCGCATTTTCTGTGATGTAAGTGCCCACAATGCTTTAAAAGCACCAGAGCTGGGCAGTGGCATCTTTCCCTCTGGGGAGATACTCCAAGCAGGACATAAAAGTAAAGCTGAACACTTGGGGCAGGAAGGGTAAAGCAGAGGGAGGAAAGAGAACCATCATGGAACTGGTTTAGTTGGAAAGGACCTTTAATATTGTCGAGTCCAGCCACCAACCCAATGCCCCCCTGGCCTTGAGAGCTTCACATCTCTTCCCAAAGGCATGCCCCCGCCCTCTCCACCCCTGCATCTTCCTGAGATGGAGGCTGCTGCATCTTCTCAGCACTGGGAATGCATTTCATCACTTGGCCTCATGATGCACCTTGTGTCCTACAAGGAAGGGATTATCTTCCTTAAAGAGGACTTAGGAGAAATCTGAGGATAGTCTTTTGAGCAGGCTCTGTTTTAACAGGACAAGGATTGAGGGCTTGGAACTGAAAAGGGAGATTCAGACTGGAGAGAAGGAAGAAATGTTTCACACTGAGGGTGGTTGTCCAGAGAGGTGGGAGGTGCCTCATCCCTGGAACCATTCCAGGTCAGGTTGTTTGGGGCTCTGAGCCACTTGATCTAATTGCAGATGTCCCTGCTGGCTGCAGGGGGTTGGACTGGATGAGCTTTAAAGATCCCTTCCAAGCCAAACCATTCTGTGATTTCTCTCAGAGCAGCAGATCCTGCTGCTTGTGGGTTACACACAAAACATCTCTGAGAAGATTTCTCAAGTTGTCAGGGCATTCTTTCCTTCTCCTGGAGCCCTCGTCCCACTTATCCCCATTGCTTCAAAGCTATCCCTGCAAGCCTGCATGCAGGAACGAGAGAAGGTGGTCAGGGCTGCTGCTGAAGAGCTGGGCTTGGAGGCAGGTTTGCATTATGTGCAGAGTGTATCCAAGCTGTCCTGCAGGGTGGCGTGGTGCCTGTATTTACAGCGCTGGCAGCTTTCAATAGCAATCTATTTGTAATGAAATCAAGCTGGAATGTGGTGCCTAAAGCCTTGATTTAAGACAGAGCTCTAAAGGGAAGATTTACGCAAATTTGCTTGATTGGAAATTAATTACTGCACCAGTCAAGTTCAGCTCAAATAATCTTGCAGAGACAGCCACAGGAGTCAGATAATTCATGCTGGAGAGGAGACACCAATTTACATTCCTTGCATTTCCATTTGGAAGGTTTCCTAATTCTGGAGCAAGCAGGAGGCATCACGAGGAAAGCGAGGGGTGAGGGAGACTGGTAGCAGGCTGATTCGTTCCCCAGGCCCCTTCTGAGAGAAGGTTTGTGCCTGACTTATGGCAAGTCTGGTTCCACAGGAGAGAAATACTCCAGACCCATCTGGTGTGCCAGCTCTGCCAGCTGCTCCTGTGAAGTTCAAAGGAAGCTTAGGGGCCTAAGTGGGAGAAGGAAAACACAAGTGGGTTTTGGTGTGTTAGGCACTCGGGTTTGCAAGTGTGGTGGTGTGGTGCTTATTTACTATTCTTATTTTGCTGTGGGGAGTCTTCATCAGGTCTAGTCCTGAAGTGGAGGGGTTCTGTGAGAATTGGCAGTTTCTGTTGGGCTCTGGTCCTGCTTGCATCTGTGGAACCATAGAATAGTTAGGTTGAAAAAAGACTTCTAAGACCATCCAGCCCAACCCTTAAACCAGCACTGCCAGGCCTGACCGAACTATGTCCCTCAACACCACAACTACACAGCTTTGAAATCCCTCCAACGATGGACACTCCACCACTGCCCTGGGCAGCCTGGGCCAGAGCTTGGTAACCTTTTTGAGAAAGAAGTTTTTCCCAATATCCAACCTAAACCTTATCCCTGGCACAACTTGAGACTGCTTCCTCTTATCCTGTCACTTGTTCCTTGGGAGAGGAGACCACCTGGCTCCAGTCTCCTTCCAAGGACTTGCAGAGAGCAATAAGGTCTCTCCTTAGCCTCCTTTTCTCCAGACTGAACACTCCCAGTCCCCTCAGCTGCTCCTCACAAGACTTCTGCTCTAGACCCTTCACCAGCTTTGTTGCCCTTCTCCAGACATCCTCCAGCAGCGAAAATGTCCTTGGAGTGAGAAGGCCAAAACTGAACTCAGTATTTAAGGTGTGACCTCACTAGTGCCAAATACAGGGTGGCAATCCTTGCCCTGGTCCTGCTGGCCAGGATACTGCTGGCCTTCTTGGCCACCTGGGCACACACTGGCTCATACACAGCCAGTTGCTGGTCAACACCTCCTAGGTCCTTTTCTGCAGGGCATCTTTCTAATCACTCTTCCCCAAGCCTGGAGTGTTCAATTTCATAGGTTGCATTTCATAGTTCCTCTCCTGGCTCCTGAGCTATTAGCCATATTTTGAGAATGGGAGGTGAAGTGAGACAGCTCACAGGCTCAGCAAGGAATGGGGCTGTGCAGTGCTTAAAAAGTCACTTTGCATTGCAGCACAGCCCTTAGCCACAGAAGTTGGTTAATTCCTGTTTAATTGCACCCCAGTCATTAAAGTGAAATAAGAAAGTAGCAGACTGGGATGCACACAGGGATGTGACACCCTTGCCCTCCCAGCAGGGCATACCAGGCTGGGCTGTCACATGTTTCTTTAGCACAGGATGCAGACATGGGGCTCACTCTGCTCCATCCATGCTGTTCATGATGAGCTTCATGCCATGCTCTCATCTCCTCACTGGGACCAGGAGTCCCCAGCACTTAGTGCTCCCCAATATCAGCTCTGGGGCAAATGGAATCGCCAGAGAGCATCTTCAGGAAGTTTGAAGGAGATGTTATCTCACAGTCTGACCATGAGATCTTCTACTTTGCATTACTCTGAGGGTCAAAGTCTGCCCTGATTCACAAGGTCTGAATTTGAGCATCGTTGTGTGTGAACTCCAGGCAAAAGGGAGCTGGCAGGGAGCAAAGGGTGGGGAGAAAAGGATCAGGTTGGGAAACCCAGTGGTGCTTTGGCGAGGTGCCTGCCCTTCGCCTGTCTCTCACAGTTGGGAGTGATTAACCAGACAAAGTTCTTCCCCCGCCGTGCCCCACTGGGATGTGCGGGCTGGCAGCGCCTGTGGTCTGGGTTTCTCTTGTTCTCTCGGCTCAGTGCAGCTCCGGTGACCAAGAGGCAGGCTCTGACTAGGTTATTTCTGTTGTTTTCAGCAGCATCTGTACCTCCCGAGCTTCTCTGCTGCCTGGCATGCTCCAAGTTTGTTTTCCTTTGCCTTGGTCACCATGATGCACTTCAGGAAACACCCTGGAGATGGGAAGGATGCTCTGAACCTCCGCAGTGCTGAGGGCTGCTCCCCTCTGAAGCCGCCTTGTTTCCCCAGCCCTCTCCATGTGCTGTGTGACATCTCTCCTCCCCCGCCAAATGCACTTCAGGAATTTTCCTGATCCTTTCTTTGGACAAAGGAGATCTTTTCCTTAGTCATTCCTTCTGCTTCCAGAACTCATAAATGAAAAGACTTTTAACTGAGCTGTTGCACCCTTGAACTAGAAATGACAGCCCGTGGATGGCTGTTGAGGATCCTTCTGTTTGCTCAAGGCTGTCAAGAGCTTCATGAATGTTGTGGCTGCAGACCACAGGCTGGGAGCTGCTGAAACACCTCCTTAAGGGATTTCTCTGAGGAAGAGCTGCTGGGTTTGATCCCAGACACCCATCTTGCTAATAGGGTTGGCATTCCAACGGGGTCCAGCTCTAGCTTAGTGCAATGCTATAAATGCATGAAAAAGAGAGCATTTGAGATAAGGGTATAAAAATGGTCACTTGTCCAGCATGTCTGTGGACAGCAGTGAAAATACAGGTAGGTTGCAGCAATACTATCCTAGCCTCCAACAACTTCTTTAGGGTCCCCCTGGACCACAGGACTATTTATGTTTAATATCCTACAAACCTTTTTCTTCCCCGAATTTCTCCCACCTTGTTTTGAACAGGCGCAGGCAGTGCTCAGCTCTGCCACAGATGCTGGGAAATCAGCCTTGGCATCCAGAGAGCACAGCTCAGGATGCTGAGCTCCAACCCACCGCGGTGCTGAGCAGTCGAGAGCACCCAGACTTTTCTGGTAGCCCACGTGGGACTGAGGCAGGGCTACATCTCCTCCAGGTTCTTAGAACTGGCAAGTGGTTTAAACGCATTGGAGGGCAAACAGCTGGAGCACACCATGGAGCCCACAGTGCATTTCCTGAGGAGCTGTGGCTAAGAACAAGTAATGGTGGCATTAGCCACCAGAAGCAGACAAGTGTTTTGTTTTCCTGCCACGGGATGCAATGCGCACAATGAACGGCGCAGAGCTAAACCTGCCTCGAGAATGTGCCTGGCTGCATCCTTTTAAGCTAATTAAAGTAATTCTGGGTAGCTTTTGCTTGCTGAAATTAGGCAGAGTAATTTCCCTGATATTTAGGTCACCCTCAATGCACACTGCATTTAGCAATACAGACTTTTGGCTTGTGTGGCTCTGCCTCTGTTCATCAATATCTGCAGATTTTTCTTTGTAGATAAATTTATCCCTGAACAAAAGATGGGAGATGAAATCTTGAGGGTTGGTGCTGGTTGCTCTTTGAATGAACATGCAGCCTCCTTTGAGCTTGAGGAAAGAAAGGGCAACTTACATTTTGTATGTGAGATCAGGAATAGCTTCACACAGATACAAAGGAAGTGTTTTCTCCTTTGTTGTTCACCATGCTCTAATTAGAGCAGCATTAATGGGAATTAAGTGTCCTATTTAGCCAGAGCAAGTGCCTGTGCTGATGTTACCAATGCTGTCAGCTGCAGTTGAGATTTCTGAGCAGGAGAAGACATCTTGCAGTGATTCTTTCCTTGTTGAGGAGTGCAGAATTTCACATGGTGGACTTTTCCAGCTCTAGATCTCTCAGCACAGGAGAGACATGGACCTGTTGAAGGAGGGCTGGAGGAGGCCACAAAAATTACCTGAAATCCTCTGATGTGAGGCCAGGCTGAGAGAGTTGGGATTGGTCAGTCAGGAGAAGACTCCAGTGAGACCTTCTGGTGACCTTTCAATGCTTAGAGAGGCAGACCAGAAAGCTAGGAACAGAGTTTTTATCACAGGACCTGTTGTAACAGGGAAAGGGGTGATGGTTTGAAACTAAAAGAGAGAGATTCCCTCTATGCCTATGGAATATTTTGTCAAGCTGAAGACCTTTTGATGGGAAGTACAACACTTTTTCCAGGCAATGGGGGAAAAAACAACCCAGTTGTTAGTTTCTCTTGTTCAGTTTTATACTCATATTATTGTAGAAACTCGAAAGTAGCAGTCATGGCCCCAGCCAGAGTTGTGCTAAGTGCTCTGTGTGGGATGGAAGTGCAGTCCCTGATCCAATTTGCTTAGAATTTACATGCAAGGCAAGAGACACTAAAATGGTTTTCCAGGAAGGTTCTTGCCTGCTACCGTTTCTAATGAGGCTGGCGCCTTCACTGGTGGATAGCATAGGTTCTTTCATCCAATCTATAGGGCTGCTGTGGCATGGTAAACACAAAGGTCTTTGCAGTTCCTTTTATGGCTAAGAGTGACCTCTCTCTGCTGCTGCCAGGTTGTTCCCTTGCGTTACAGTCCTCTTGACTTGTAATCATCACATCACTGTGTCACCAAGGCAGCCTCAGCATCCACTTCAGAAATCCACCCATAGCTTTAAGTTCACCTTTTGGCTCTGAGAAGCCTTGTAAAGCTGCCTCCTGGTCTGTTTTCCATGCATAGACCTTTGGAGAAGACAATTTTCTGCACCCAGATGGGGAGCCCTTAAATTTAACTCTGTCCTGTCCTGCTGGAGCTCTCTGAGCTTCTGTCACTCAGTGACACAGAAAGAGCCGAAGTGTGCCAGGAGGAGTGGGCAGCCTGATTCCAGATCTTGCTCTTGGCATTAATCTTTTCCAGCTGGTTCAAGGAAAGATGTAAGAAACACAACACTTGATAAATGATGCAATTTTCCCACAGGGGAAGTTTCTTCCTAATGGGCTGTTGGTAGCTTGTTTGTGCTCTGCAGTACGAGAATTTATGTCCTCTTTCAGAGTGATCTAAGGGGGCTGAAGATGCTCCCATAGCCAGATAAATGCCTCCTGAATGTCATTTTCTTTCTTTTCTTCTTCTTTTTTTTTTTTTTGGGGGGGGG